>CM021104.1:223775672-223855132 GCA_007115665.2 Sequoiadendron giganteum | reverse complement strand
TAGAATTGATGAATTGAATAAGGAGGACCTCCACTTCGATGGTCTTCTCACTTGTATCTTCTTCATCTTCCAAAATTTTAATGCAATACCCTTCTTTTGTTGAAAAGGAAGTATGCATGACCTCAAAACAAAAAACAACACTTTCTGCTATATGTTCAAAATATAAAGATTCTAAAAGAATCTTCATCTTTGCTCCATTCTTGGTTCTCAAAATCAAATGGGACAAATATAGGTCCAAATATCCACACAAATTTATGGTGAAATATCTAGAGAGACACATCCCAAAGACTAGGGTAATGTCGATTATTAACACCTCCTATGACATTGTCTCGCTTGGGCATGAAAAAATGGTTAAGGATAAATATTTTATCCTACCAACTGTCACAACCTTTGTTCCATCTAAATACATGATTATATTTTCCAAAGGTTCATACTTGAGAATTAAGTCATCAACCACTTGTTTTGGCATGACTTTTGTACTGGCTCTCGAGTCAATCATATTATTGTGTAGAAGATTATCCCCCATAGTTAAAGTTAAAAGAAAGGAGAAAGCTTTAGCTTGCTTATCTCTCCCTGTTTTACTTTCTCCATGTCATTCCTATAGTCAATGACCTTTGGAATTTGAGGATCCGGCGAAGGGACTTTATCTCAATTCTAATCACATGGTTCAACTTCATCTGTGTGCGATATCAGTTCTTCATTTTGAAGAACACCCTCAAGTAATGAATTTTTTTTTAGAATAGATATTGTATCCCATAGAGACACATTAGAATGCACCTTCTTCATCTTCTCTACCACATTAAGAGTTCTAACCGGTTGGGTCTTTGTTATGAATGGTGGAATCTCCTTGGGATTTTGAGGAAAGTGATCCCTTGTGAGTAGATAGAATGTTTTATTAGGAAACTTTTTGGGTACTAATAGAATATATTGTTGCAGAGTTAGATGAACAGTTGGTTGAATAGTTAGGTGGGGCCATTATCTCTTAGATGATGGAACCTGGTGAGACTGGGAGTGAGGGAGAGACTGTGACACGTATTCCCTAGTGATTCTTGTCTTGGATCTGATATTAGAATCTGACTGTACCTACAGAATGCTAGTTTTCAGGGCTTCATTTGCAAAAGCTACATCCTATTCTTCCATCCCAGAGAAAACTACCTAATGGGGTGCTATGTCCAGATCTTTTTCTATGGACATTCCTTCCATTTGTGCTCTAAATCAAGTATTCTCCATCTTGAGAGACTCTTATTCTTCTATGCTGGGCTATATGCATTTGTTCCTTTGCTCCACTATTCTTTGCTACAAGTTTACTCTAGGAAAATTTTGAGGCATGTAGCTATCATTGCAAGGAAAACACCATGCATTTTTATCATCCACCAAGTTTTTTTGGCCTGACCTAACAAGTCTTTCCTATGTCTATCTTTGACCGTTTGCAACGGTATAGTAACCAAGACTATTTGGTTGGTGGAAGCTTCTTGCTGACCTCCCCAACCAGAAAGTTATTGATATGTACTTTGTTGATTATATTGATAGAAAGGTCTACCCCCTTGATATGTCTAAGTTGGTTGTTTCAGAGGATCTTCTTGTTGTCGCTTGATGAGAACTAGCTCACTAACAAAACATCACATCATGCTTTTCATATCATTAAAGTCCACCGCTACTTAGGAAGAACACAATGTTCTTGGTTGTGTGGTAGGGTACATGCACATAGATTGAGGTAGAATCAAGCTCATCATCTGTGTCACTAAAGTGTTCAAAGAAGAATCTTCTCAGAGTGGAGTTCCGAATATTTTAGGAAAAATAGGCATTGGAGGTCGCATAAATTTTTTCCCTACATCTATCAAGCTATTCTCCATATGGATTACCAATTCATAGGCATCAAGTAGGGTATCTCCTCCTATGGAAGTTATGAGGACTGCAATATTTGAGCTGATATCCTTCAAAAAGAATAGGAACACCATAGTAGTTGTAGGTCACAAAGTAGCTGGGATGCTCTGCTAGGTTTTGTTAAATGTGGTGTTGAAGTAGCTCATAGCCTCTTGGGGGGATCTCTTGATAGTAATTAGTTGATGCAACAGTGAGGAGTGATCTCGTTTCTTTGAAAATCATTCAAAAATATTTTCTCCCAGATTATCTCACGAATTGATAGAACCAAAAGTTAGGGATCTCTACTAGTCTTGAGCCTTTCCTTTGAAACAAGTAGCCAAAAATCTCATGGAAATATTTTCCTCTGTGATATTGTGCAGCCTACATAACTTCACCACATCTTGAAGGTGTTGAGAAGGGGTTTTAGAATCCTCTCAAAAAAAATTTGGAATATCCTTAAGGGAATTAGCAGGGATGGTAGGCTAGACATCAGGTGGAGCAGGTAATTGTAGTACAATACCACTATCCCAAGTTACAAAGTTTCTAGGAGTGGGAGGAATTATATGAACCATAGAAAAAAGATTCTTGTAAATTGGATAAAATGGTATTCTTATTTGGAAATTCGGCCTCCAGGTGGGGTAGATAAAGCTCTAAACTCTAGACTCCTACTTCTTACTCTTCTACTTATCATAGGTGATACAAAACCTATAAATCTTCTTCTCCTTTGTATTGAGATTGCTAACTAAGAGTACTGCAAGTTACCCTTTGATTATTTTATTGTTTGAACCTTTGGCATGAAACTTCCAGTTTCTTTCCACTGGTCTAATCTAGAGATATTTTTCACCTCTAATTACTCTTTTGAAATAGGTCCCACCAGGCATGCTAGAAAAAGAACTGTTGATCATAAAAGCATATGCCTCTCTGACAACTTTATGGGAAATTCACTGAGTGGGGGGACAATATGTGCCTTATTGAATACCAATGATATTTTTATAGATAACCGGCTTTTCTTTGAGTTTGTGAAAACATAAATGTAAATAGTAAAACTTTAAAATGGTGATGCACCAACGCTTTTACAACATTTCAAAACCACAAGATTTCCTCTAACAGTGATATGAGAGACATAGAACACCACTTCCACTCATTATCAGCATGAGAAATGAACAATAGAGGCTCCATACAAGCATATATGCAGTCATTCAATCAACCCTCAAAAAATGTGTATTAAGATTTGAATCAAACATAGAAGTTCTAGATTTAACATAAAAACATTCAAATGAAATAAAAACCCTAACTCTTAATATAGAATATCATGAAATAATGATAACCTTGCAAAGAAAATGGAGAATTCTAATGACATAGTCTAGTCTCTAAAGATTAAGATTCAGTCATATACACAAAAAGCATGAAAATCTGATCACAAAAACTATTCAAATAAAGCAAGACACAATGTTCTATTCTAGACAAAGATATAAAGAGAGAAATATTCATAAAGACCATATCATGCAGAGCTTCAAATATTTCTTTAGAATAACTTGCATTGAAGATTAAAATGAACATTAAAACAAAGATTTTATTCCAATTTGATAAATTTTGATCATAAAATAGATATAACATGCTAGAGTGAAGCAATGTTCTATGAATTTTGAAAAGAAATATTTCTATTAACTAAGAAAACTAAAGAAAACTTTTCCAATAGGAAAATTTCAGGAACCCCTGCTTCATGCTACCTTTGTCACTATATAGCCACCCAAAAGAGAAAACAACGAACCCCTCTAGAGTTACTAACTGCCAAAATTCCAAATCTAATAGCTGGAAAATCCAATTCTAGATCTTTTATTAGGTCGTCAAAATCTTGCTCATCAACTTTTAGCTACCACATTTATGTCGTTTAGATATATCAATAATATTAGCCCTTGTAATCACTCTAATCATGGAGGATAGTCTAGAAAAACCTTGTTGGTCACCCCAAGTGGCTTTAGCAGCACCAAATCTCATCCTTTTACTAAGAAAAGGTGTAGCACATTCCGACTGACTCTTAGTCGAACATTCCCTTTATACAGCTACATGGCACGAAAGGATGACATGTCAGAAGGGTAGATAATCACATTTGTGTGAAAAGTAGAAGCAAGAAAACATCTTCCATATCAACACAAGGCCCAACTTCTGACTGCAAAGATATCGAACATTGAGACATGTGCAGCCACCATGTGGTGAGTTGCACGTTTGTCAGAAATACAAGCTCCTTGTGCATGGATCACCCTCAAAGAAAAAGATAAAGCTTAAAGACAAAGATATACAGAGGAAGAATTGCTTCACACTTTCCACATTTCCTTTTGAATTTCCTCATCATCGCATCTACAACAATTCCTATTCTAATTGCATACAAATATTTTGAGTGGAAAAAACAAATGGAAATTCACATAAGAGGACTTGGTTTGCATAGAGTAGTAATGGGACTAGAAACTGAACCAAATGAAGATAAAAGAAAGTCTGAGTGGTTTAAAAAATTTAATAGAGCATATGGAGAATTGTGTGTGTCTATATCTCTTGATTTACTCTTTCATGTTGAATCTTTAAATACTCCAAATGGAATATTGAAAAATCTAGAATCTGTTTTTGGTGCACAAGATTCTATGAGGGGTCATATGTTGGAGAATGAATTAATCAATTTAAATCTAGGTAACTTCAACAAAATTCAAGCTTTCTTCACCAAAATGAAATCACTAAGGTTACAACTACAACAATGTGGAATTGATAAGAAAGATGAACAATTGATTCTAAGTATTCTCTCAAAGCTAAGTTTTGAAATATTCAATATATTTTTCTTTTTTCTATGCTACTAAGGATGCACTTGGATCTCAATTCAAGATGCCATCTTTGGATAATTTTGCTACTTATCTCACATGGGAGTAGGATAAGCTAATTAAAATGTGCACTCTTAAGTCTTTTGTCTCATTCCTTAGCTCTCAACCTTGGCACAAACGAATAAAGAGGACAAAATGGTAATAAGGATAAGAAACAAAAGAATAGCAAAGAGAAGAAGAATCATAAATCAGGTACTCCAAAATCAAGTAATGATACCTCATCTTCAAAAGGTGACAAGCCTAAGAAAGATAGGGTCAAATGTGCCTATTGTAAGAAACTCAATCATGATGAGCACAAATGTTTGAAGAATAATTTGATAATTTGACACACATTCTTTAGAAGAATAATCTCAGTGTTCCAAATTCCATCAAATAGAGTTCAAAAGAGGGTTCTCATGGGGCCAAAGAGAACAACAAGGGGAAAGGAAAGGGCAAGTCCCTTGTAGAAGTTGCTTCTCTGCCATCCACATGGGTTCTTGATTGTAGTGCTTCACACCATATGTCTTCAATTGAGGATGAAATTGAATCTATGGAGTCATGTTCTATGCCTTCCATTTTGATGGGTGATTACACTCCACTTGAGGTGTGTGAGAGAGGGTCTATTGATATGGGGAATGAAAAATTCTAGGATGTTCTTTGTGTGCCCTCATTATCAACTAATCTCCTATCAATATATCAAATCACTCACATAGGAGCAATCAAGAGAGTTGAGTTTACTCCTATTTCAATGGTGATTCATGAGAGGAAAAATGATTCTATAGTTGCAGTTGGGAGACTAGATCACGAGTCTTGGCTTTATTTGTTCTCTCACTTTGTTCTTGATCCTATTTCGACTATTATACTGAATCATTCAAATGATATGAGTAACTTATGGCATCGATGATTTGGTCACCTGAACTATCACTACCTACAAAAACTTAGCAAAAAGGACATGGTTACAAGATTGCCTACAATTTTCTTTTCTAAAGGTGTTTTTCATGGTTGCATTCTTGGCAAGCATCCTGAAGAGAAGTTTGACAAAGAAAAATCTTGGAGAGCTTCACATATTTTGGAGTTGGTACATAGTGATTTGATAGGGCCATTTCCACAACCATCTTCAAGTAGAGCTCGATATTTTTTTACTTTCATTGATGATTTCTCTAGGCACACCATTGTGTGCTTTCTCAAAAAAAATCTGAAGTCTTTGATTCATTCCTAGAGTATAAGGATTTTGCATAGAAAAAAAATAGAAAATATATCAAATTTATGTGTACAGATAATGCGCGGGATTATGTCAACCATAGGTTTGTGTAGTATTGTTCTTTCAAGGGAATTGATTTGCAGCATATAGTCCCCTACAGTCCTCAACAAAATGGAGTTGAAAAATTGAAGAATCAGTCCCTGAAAGAGATGGCTAATTATATGATCCACTCCAAGTCTTTGGCACTACCTTTTTGGGTAGAATCCATTAATGGTGTGTGTTATATCCATAACCATGTTCCCCACAAAGCTATGAAGGGGGTAACTCCTTTTCAAGCTTGAACTGTTCATAAACCACCAGTTAAGTACTTTCGAGTGTTTGTCTCTAATGCATGGGCTCACATTTTGATAGAGAAATGCAAGGCTATGGATCCATAAAGAAATCCTTGCATATTTTTTGGTTACCCAGATGATGTCAAAGGCTATAGGATTCTTCATCCTACTACACATGAGTTATTCATTGAGAGGAGTGTTCACTTTGAGGAGAGTACTTCCAGTCCTTCTCTCGAAGCTTCTCCTACCACCATCAGCTTGGAGTCCTTATATCATGATGATAGTTCTTCAAGGGTCATAATACTTTAGATCATGATGAGGATTCTTCTTCCTCCACTTCAGATGATGCTAGTGGGTATGTGCAGGACCATGATGGGCCAAAAAGTGGCGATATGTAAGTGATATGATGACCCATGTGGCTGCCAATTTTTTTCTTACCCAAAATTGATGAAATGAAAAGGGTTTTTAAAGGATATTCTTAGATTCCCACCACTATAAATTATGCTTTACTTTGAATTTAATAGATAATTATAATTTTTTTTTTATTTGAATTACAACTAAAGTCTTAACTGATAGGTCAATTGAAAAAAATTTATAGCTTTCAAATGGTATCACATATTTTGAATCTGAAACATATGTTACATTCTATACTTCGCATACTACAGGATTAAAAGAAAAAAAATTGAATTGCATGATGTTTTGACCAAGTTAAGGTGGTCAGACATAAGAGTTTTTATATTTTTTAAAAGTTGTAATAAAAAAAAAATTACAAAAAAATATGCATCACATCAGGACATGAGTGCTCTACTTATATCTAAAATAAATTATAAAAAAGTATTATCATTTTATTGTCATTAGGGTGGTTAGATAGACACCTAATTCTTATTTTTTCCCTGAAATTTAAGTACTACTGCATTGAAATTTCAAAATTTCACCAAATATATTTTTTTGTTTTCAAGTAAACCTAGTAGCTTAGAAACTACATTCCATTTGCTATAGATTCTATTCTTACATATTTTTAAAATAATATAGATAACTTATTCAAATTTTTTACGTCAAGGTGCCTAACTCTGATTTTCTAGATTTTCATTGCCACTTAAGGGATTATTTTTTCCATCATTATCTCACACATACTCTAGTAATCACATAGCTCATCTTCAAACAATGAGGATTCTCCTCTAGATTCTCTTCCTTCTCCAATCATATGGCCTCTTTGGGCTTTTCAGAGTTTTCAATCAGCAAGTGATTGGGTAGGGGATCCATCAGATCATAGGAGAAAAAGAAAAGAGTTTCTCGATGCTCCACATGCCTTCCTTCATTTAGCATCTGATCCACAAAATTTTTGGGAAACTTCTAGTGTCCCTAAGTTGGATTTAGCCATGCAGGAAGAATTTAGTTCCTTGGAGAGGAACCACACCTTGGATCTTGTCCCACTTCCTAAGGAAAGAAAACTTATTTGATGCAAGTTGGTCTATTGAACAAAATATGCAGCAGATGGGCTGGTTGACAAGCATAAGGCTCACTTGGTTTCCAAATGATTCTCTTAAGTTCCAAGAATTGACTACTTTGAGACTTTTGCACCAATTTCCAACATGAATTACACCCAACTTGTTCTTTCCATAGTTATAGAACATAGATGGGATGTTCATCAGATGGATGTTAATAGTTCTTTTCTTCACGATGATCTTCATGAAGAGATATACATGAAGCAACCACAGGGGTTCATTCAGGATTCTTCACTTGTGTGTCATCTTCAAAAGTCTCTTTATGGCCTCAAACAGGTCCAACAGGCTTGGTATGCCAAGATAGACTCCTTTCTTCTGACACTAGGATTCACTTGATTCCATTCCTATCCTAATATCTACATATTCTAGCAAGATGATACTCAAACCTTCTTGGTTCTCTACGTCGATGAAGTTTTGATCACAAGGAGTCACTCATCTACCATTCGGGCAGTGAAAACTGCCCTTCATAATTAGTTTTTGATGTCAAACTTGGGCTTGTTTCACTAATTCATGGGGATTGAGATCACTCAGTCTTCCTCAGGTATAACTCTTCCTATTCTAACTATGCTCTTGACATGCTCTAGAGGTTTCACATGGCTGATTGTAAGCCTGCTCCAACTCCATTTTTCTTAGGGGTCAAACTTGAGCCTAAGTGTTCTTCACCCTTGGTTGATGGAACTTTGTATGGATAAATTGTTGGTAGTCTCATCTATCTGACTCATACGAGGGCCGACATTTCATTTGTAGTAGGCATGGTCTCTCAATTAATTTAGGAGCCACATGAGCTGCACTAGAAAGAAGCTAAGAGGATTCTTCACTACATCAAGGGTACTCACAATTATGGGATTCATTATGCTATGCATGTGGATTTTGACTTAGTGGAGCACTTAGATTCATATTGGGTAGGTGATTCTTAGGATCACAAGTCTACTTTAGGGTATTTATTTTCCCTCAATTCTAGTCTAGTTTGTTGTTTGAGCAAGAAGAAGTCTACTATTTCTCTTTCATCTATAGAGGGTAAGTATATAGGAGTAGTGAATGTTGCTACTAAGGCCATCTGGCTTCAGAATATTCTCACTGAGTTTGGCATTCCCTTCTAGAATCGCATAGTCATCCATTGTGACAACTAGAGTGTGATTCAAATCTCTCACAATGCGGTCCATCATCAGCGGGCCAAGAACATCAAGATGCACATGCACTACATCTAGGAGTTGATTCATTGTGAGATAATTGATTTCAAGTATTATTTGACACCAGATCAAACTACAAACATCTTCACCAAACCCTTCACTGAGATAAAGTTCCTTCACTTGCGATCATTTCTTGGGGTGCGGTTGGTGTCATCCATGGGGAGGGGAGCTACTTAGTCCTTCTTTTATTTTTTTCATCTCTTTTGGGGAGGAGTTTTGTTCCATTGGGTTTTCTCCTGTTCTCCAATTTTGAGAGATTTATTTGCATTGCATTTGTACATGGGTACCTAACATGGCATCATTTTTTGGGACCTATTATCTTTTACATCCTCCTAAGCTATGCTTAAGGGGGGGTGTTGGTGTAGGTTTTTTATATTCCTAGTGGGTTAATTTATTTTCCCTTAGTCCTAGGTTTTTACTAGACTTAATTAAGCTTGCTCAAGATAATAAATTGAGTTTATTATTTAATAACTAGGAGATAAGTGATGAGTTGTTCCCTTCCTTAAAGGGTGGAACTTCCGTCCACTTTTGGTGATCCATCTCCACTTTTTGTGGTTGATTCTTATTGGTTAGATTTTCCACCTACCTCCTCTCCTAAGTTCTATATAAATTCACTACCTAGCTTGTATTTGCATCCATTATTGCAATACTCTTGCATTCATTCAAGCAACTTTTTAGTGTATCTTTTTAGATTGGAGGGTCTTAATGCAATTTTGTCATATTGACAATGCATAATCTCTCAAAGATTTGGTGTGCATTTTTATGCTTTTTCAGTATATGTTATGTAGCTTTTACTTTCTCTTATAAAATTCTTGGGTTATTGAATCTATTTGAAATTTAAAACATAAATGGATTTTATCTAAATTATTTTATGGAATTTACTAATTCACCCCCGCTCTGAGTATTCTAGATATTCAAAATTCATGATGTACGAAATAAAAAAACCTTAAGATGTATACATATTGACCATAATAGCTATAGCTTTCTCCACATGAATTAAAATCCATCCAAGAATAGTCACGAACATGGTATTTATTTCAATCTAGAGCAATCATAATGTTCAGGCCGAAGCTTCATTCATTAGTAGAAATTAGACTTTGGATAAAGGTTATTCTGAAAAGTTTTTGGTTTAGGGAGACTCTCTCAATATTATTAATTGCCTACATGGAAATCACAATCCAAGTTGTATTATCAATCATCTTATTATGGATTCTATAATGATGCTAAGATCAATCAATGAAATTCATCATCCATATCTATGTGGAAGGTAATTCCCAGGACATTTTTCTTGAAAATAAGGTTGTTAGACTTAATAATTTTAAGGCATGGGAGGAGTACTCTCTCCTTTTCAAGGAAGCTAAAAAATTAATGTGAAATGATAGCCAATTCAATTCTTGTGATCTAGGGCAGTCAAGCTATTATCACCCATATTTTTATCACACGCTTTGTGCATATTTTATCTCCTAAGCCAGTGTTTATTTTGCTAGAGTGTTTGGGTTCTAGCTTTTGCTAATGGTGGCTAATGAAATGGGAGGTGATATGAGTATAGTTGAGTTGCTTTCTTGTGGGAACTGGAAGAAGTGAAAATTTTGGAGAATATTGAGGCATGGTGAGTTTATGCATTTTCTAGAGAGGCTCCATGGCCACAAACCTAAAGCTCTGGCTAAGTTTCTTCACTGTTGGCACAATCATTGTTTGAACGTGAAAGGTGTTGAGTTTTTTATTAATGAAAACTTTATTGCCTTCATTACTAGATTGTTGACAGATGGTCGTAATTTATTCAAGGAGAGGAAGAGTGATGATGAGGCTTTGGATAAGTTCTTCAAGGATAATGAACGAGTGAAGTTGATAAAGATGCCTACTTGGGGATATGAATGTACCTCTCTAAAGTGGATCTATGCTGATTTTGTTGAGGGTGCTACGTTTCCCTGCTTAATCATTTTATACATGGGTTACATGTTTCGTTTCCTTTTTTATTCTTTCATCTTTGGAAGATTTTGTGTATTCTCAGTTGAAGAATTGGAGGTCCCCTATTCTCCATGAGGTCCTTATTTTTCTTAATATGGACCATGTGTTTTCTCATACTCCTACATAGTCTATTAAAGGCCAGAAGGTTTCTAGTGAAGATTCTTCTTCAACTAACTGAAAAATGAGTGTAGATGATGATGTTGAATAGAATGCAGAGGAGGATAAAACTATGGGAGGGTCCTCTTCCCCCATGGCTACTTCCTATAAAAGGGAAAAGAAGGGGCATTAAGGAAGAATGACCTTTCTAAGAAATTGCTTTTGTATAATTTAGTTTCTTTCGGGCCCCCTTTTGATGGGGAAGACACTATTATTAGTTCTGATGATCCCCATAGTCATCATTCCAAGGAAAATGCTAAGATTCATGAGGAGATATTTGGTACATATAGGAGTAAGGATTAGGTTCAATCAATGGAGATTAGGGTTAATGTGGCTAAGTAAAATCATTGTAGGGCTTCAAGAAGGATTACAAATTTAAAGAAGCATGGTTTAAAAGGTGGTATGTCACCAAAAAGTGTATTCATTAGCACTTTTTCACTCATTTTGTCTTGGTTTTCCCCTGATTCACTCTTGAAAGCTCGCAATTTAACAATAATCTAACAGTGTTTTACTAAGGTGTTGTGAAGTGTTGTAACACATTTCCTCACTTTTCTAAGACCCTTTCAACTCAATTCACCTAAACAACACCCCTTTACCCCTTTCCAAACCTTGTGCCAAGGTGTTGTAAAGTGTTGTAAGGCATTGTCACATCTTCCTAGGTTTATCACCCTTAATTAACCCTTTGTTCTATATTAAGTTTTCCCCTTTATGTACTTTTAGTCCCAACTTAAATGTGTTTCTGAAGGCAAACATGATAAACATCATATAACATCATTTTATTCCCAACCACCACTTGAAATTGTCCATGTGGACTAGGTCACCACCTTAGGCAACATAGTCCTTTTTGGCATAAATTTCAAATTTGAGACAAAAACCTAATGGGAATTTTCCCCCAAAACCCTAGTGTCAGCCTATCATGTTGCATTTTTAGGAAAATTAGGGTTTAGCATGTATAAGTAAGGATTTTCATACTCATTTTGCACTCTTCCATGCTCATTTTTACATCTCTTCACAAGTACTCTTACACTAAAGCTTCCGAAGAAAGAAATCAAGCACAAGGGTTTCAAAAGCAACCTCCATTGGATTTGTCCTTGCATGTTGTTGTCATACCCAGAATTTTTGCAAGAAAAAGCCCAACATTTTTTTTTTTGAAAGGTGTTACAAAACACTCACTGAAGGTCTTATCACATATTACTATGTTCACATTTATTTCTCCATGCAAGCCTAAGATCAACTGTTGATATCAATTATTAATTTTGTCTCAATTATCAATGCCATTAATTAAGATTATGAATTTTTTTAACATTAATATCATCTTTGTTAATGATAATGCTAAATAGATACATTTATATAAATAGTTATCAAAACGATAATTCTTAATAGACCACTCAAAACTCACAAGTTTTTTCTCATTGATCTTAACATCGCCTGATATTATTTCTAACACTAATCTTAATACTACTACTAGGATGATTATTGATTCTAACATCATTCAATATAAATTATTAATATTTTATTTATTTTCCTTGACTATTATTTAATCATTTATTTATTTTTGTTTATAAACTTCCATAACATATGTATACTCTATTTACTTAAAAAGTAATTAAAAATCATAACAATAATAATTATTACCTCCAACCTAATATATTGTTTTATATATATTTTAGTTTACTTAAAAAGAACTTAAAATTAACCAAAACAAATCTTTTCTTAGAATTCCTAAACTTAATTATTTTCTTTACATACTCTTACTCTAAATAATATGTTCTCCTTTCTTTAAAAAGAATAAGAATAAGAGCATATATTGTCCCTTCCTTTATTTAAGAGATCTTTAAACATGGAGAATACGTAGGGAGGAAATTTAATTTTTTTTATCTTGCTTAAGTCGTTCCTTATCCAAAGGAAACACCAAAATAAAAGAAAGAGTGCTAATCATTTCTTATAAATATTAAGATAGAAATGTTAATTTTATTTTTTATTTTTTTAAAATCTAGCAATAATTAGAGTTGTCGTAGTTAATATTAGAATGATTATTCTTCGTGTTTACCATCAATTAATCTTTGGTCCTTAATGTGATATTATTAAATTTATATTGTTGATTAATACGGAGGCTGTAGTTTGGGTTAGAAAAATTGGTTGCATATTCAGTCCTATGTTTAGAAGTGGACTTGATAAAACTGAATTAAAGACAATGATATTATTAATTAACTCAAAATGAAAGTAATATCATCTAACTTTATTTGGATGTTTATTTTCTATTTATGCATGCAAATAAATCTGCATCACAGTATTATCATGTCAAGCCAATAAAATTTCATTACTAAATTAAGACATACCGACTATAATAAGATCCATTAAATCTGCAAATTCAGTGATATTATTGTGAAATTAATAGTTGTACGCTCTATTTCTTGCACTATATACCTTCTTTATCCTTAATTATTTAACTCACGCAATAACTTATAATCTTTATATACTTATCAACTAGACACTTTTATCGTAATTATGTTAATTATAATAATACTATTTAGTTTATTCTCTAAAATAGGATTGTTAATTTCATGCTCTACTATTAATATTGAATATCAATATTATCATTATTAAAAGGAACATTATTACTTTCCATGCCAGTATCAACACTTCCTATTGTTGGAAGTAATGTTAATACTAAAATTAACCCTTAATACTAACATCAAAATAAATATATCTATCACTCATATCGATATCACTACAATTCCATTCATTGAGAATCCTAATAGAAGAGTACTACACACCAACACCACTACTATCCTATTGATATCCTCTGCTGCAAAATTACTATTGCTAACAGTATTGCTCAAGTTATTTCTAGCTACTATCTTGCATATGGCATTAAAGAGCCATCAATACTTTTAGTGTTTTGTTAACTGTGAGTAGTTTAACATCATTGTAGACTGCTAATTTGAGACACACCAAAATGCCTTGCCCATTGAAGCATTAAATAGATATTTGGTATTTGTACAAAAAAATTGTGTTAAAAAAAAACAACAATCTGATAACTAGGCATTACATTATTTAAAATTTTAATCTGTATGCCCAAATATGAATATGCACAGATTTTTTTTTTTATGCTTATCAAACAAATGAATTTAAAATAGATTTTGATAACATGATGAATTCTCCATTTATTTTCATTCAAAATCCGCCTCATACTTTAGCAATAATGAACTACAATCCATAATAATATATGCATTCTTCATTTATATTTCAACTGCCATGATATGGGATACATCCGAGGACATTAGGTTTCAGATCGGAAACACGTCTCAGGAAAAATATTTTAGAGTGATGTGTAGACAAAGCAAAAACCTCACTTAAAATTCCTATTTTGCTACGCCACCTAAACATTACTACCATAAAGGTTCCTATACCATTTACTTTGTTACCTAAGAAACATCGTACAAATCAACACACTACTTTCAATGTATAGGTATTAACTAGCAGATTTCATGCTCCACTTCCTAAAGTAGATGGGCTTTGTATGAAATATCTAATATATTTTAACTTTCCCCACATAATACACCATGATCCACACATAATTCATTACTCAATTTATAACTTCATACAATTGATTATTCAATCTTTATGACATGTACACAACCTTCAAGGTCAACACATAATTGAGTGTGTTATTACTTCCTATATATGATAGGAATCTTTTCTTATTTGGGAAGCAACAAGCCTTTATTTCTTAACTCATTTATAAGGGAGTAGCATGAGTTCTAGATAATGTTTTCACCCCAAATTATCATTTCGAAAATATCTCTTTACAAGTGTTCTTATTTTTAATTATTATAAGGGGCTGATTTAAACATCATATTTTATGATCTTAAACAATCTTATCTTAATAGTATCCTTCTACGCCCTTAGCTGAACCATATAAATCACATTGTTTCATTTATTATTTAATCTTTAACAATATCACTCATGGTTTTGGTAGTTGTTATAGTCTTATTAAGTTACTAGGTCACCATTTACTTGAAAAGATGTTTAATTAACTTAAAATTTTAGAATTTAATTTGAGGTAAAATATGGTTTTGACAACTTTTCAACGTTGGATTTTACTATGCATCGCAAGGCTTTGAGCCTTTGTTGATGCCCTAAAACATATAATTTCCTCCTTCTAGCCATAAGGTGTATCTTTTGTTGCTTCACAAGATCAACTCTTATACACTTATATGTCCCAAAAAATCTTTGGGTAATAAGATAAGGCCTAGAATTACCATGGTCCAAGGCATACAAGATACTAATTCATAAGTGTATTAATACCAATTTGAGAACAAGTCCTTAAACTTAGGCCCAATAATCTACACCCTCAAAGGTTTAATTTTAATATTTGACAAAGAAATAAAAATAAAAAATAAAAATCAATCCAAAATGTATGGGGTGCTCGAATTGAACCTAATACAAGGTCAAGAGGTTTTCCATTGCTGCCCTCATCTTGTCAACTTTGATTTAATCGATACAAATATTAAGAGACTTGAACTCATTTAATCACAACCATTCACTTAATAATACCTTTTGTGGTCGATATAATTCTTTCCTTTTGACTAGATACACATTTCCAAAGTTTAATTAGGCTGTTCTAATCTTTATTCATACCAAAGTTTTCATAAGAAAATATGTTTCTTTTGAACACCCATAGATTAAAGAAGTTTTCAATAGAATTTTGGCCTTAAGAAGTCAACAAATAAGATTCAACTCATATTGACAATTTATGATTCCTAACTCCTTCACGATAGCATAAGTAAAATGACAAAATTAAAATAAAGAATACTATCAAATAATCACACTATTTTTCATCCATAATACATCTTGCCATCTATTTAGGAACACATAAAACATATTAGAGCTTTATTAATCGCATGCAAGGTGGGGCCTTATAGTTTCAAGCCTCAACAAAAAAATATTTGGTGAGCATTTACATTGTTTATCATTCAAGCATCTCTCCATTGATTGGTTTCTCATTTAGGTTTAGTTACCATCAAAGGGGTCTGACTTAGGAAAATCCCTATTCCCTAAACTCAATATTCTCTTGGTCTTTGCAGTTTTGTACTCAGATTTGGTGAGGTAGAAAGTGTTGGAGAAAGTACAAACATTCCTCTCAAGTCACATCGAAGCATTTTACCCTAGAAGGAGCAAAAGGATAAGTTACATGTCATTTTTGGGAGTTTTAGATATGAACTGCTACAGAGGAGGAAAGTACTAACTAAGACCCACAGAATCAGACCTTGAATCTCCAAAAAGCATTTGGTGGGCTATGTAACCACTATTGGAGACCTTGTCCTTGTTCTAAGCCTAAAAATAGGGTTTTCCCATTTTTGGATACCCTTTTCCCCGAAACCCAGTCTGACATAATTTCCTGACAAGAGGACTAGGTCGCCCAACTTGGCATAAGTGTCCCTCTGCTAATTTTAGACAATTTCTAGAATATTTCGGGACCTCTCATCTGCAAGTTTTCATTCCTAGGTGCACAAGTTCTAAAATATCTAGTTTCCTTTCTATTTGCATATATTTAGATCATTATAGTTTAGTTTACATTTAGTTCATATTTTCTTTCATTTTCATTTCTTAGTTAGCATTAGTTTCATTCAGCCACACAACACACATATGTCACAACCTTCATCAATCAATCCTTCCTTTGAATGCAACTACCAAAAACCATATAAACACCAACTGGAAATAGAGTCATTCCTACACACCAAGAGCTACTAGGGTGAAAAACTCGAGGGGCCTAGTAAAGGGAATTCTCTTTCCCAAGGTCAGTGTTATATTTTTGGTGGTTTAGGTGGCGAGAAGGGCAAGAAAGCTTCCCTAAAGTAGGTAAGGAAGTTACATATGCCATTTTTGAAGATTCTCTTATTCATCAATCTTCTCCTCATGAAGAAGATGATGGGGTGCCTAGCAATGAGGAGGCCTCAGTTTATAAGACTATGAGGTGGATTATGCCTATCCTAACCTTTGTAAGCCAGAGATGTTGAAGTTCAATCCTTTTTATGAGGACTTTTATTATCTGAATTATGATAATACCTCCATGTTTGAACTATTGCATATGGCATGGTCAAGTGCTATGTGCACCTTTAAGCTTTCTAAATGGGTGTTGCAGGAGTTTAACAAGGTTAATGTCAAGATCAAAGGCCTAAAGGAAAACATTGTGGACTAGCCGAAGGAATCCTATCTTGATCTTCTTATTGAACAATTGGTTTATTTGGAGTGTTCCTTCGCTGATTTCAAGACCCAATGTGAGAATCGTCTTACTGAGATGGAGGGGAGGATGAATGAAATAAATGAGGACATCAAGAAATTACTATAGGCTAGTCATTTCTCAATTAAGAATAGTGATGATTCCTTGAATGTGTTGTTTGACAAGATTAGTGAAGTAAGGGAAGATTAGATGTATTTTTGGAGTTTCTTGAGAATGACCGGACCTCTCAAGTTAAGGGGTAGAAGACCATGAAAGATGAAGCTAGAGGATGGTGTACTTATGCAAGGGGGAATCTTAGGAAGTCATTTGAAGATGAAAAGAAAGTGTAGACATGCAAAAATAACAATAATGCATCATACAAATTAACATTCATTTCTTTTATTAATCAATTAAAGCAATTTATTGATTAATTTCCTAAGGTTCATTAAATAAATCAAAGTATTTAATCCTTATCTTCTTCTCATTTGATTTAATAAATCAAACTGATTTAATCAAATGTCAAATCCCTAAAATCCCTAAGTTAATTAATCTAAATTAATTAACTTCTAATCATGATTATCATTCTCTAGCTTTTGACTTAACTAGAGTCAAATCCAAAATCTTAACTAACCCACCCACTTGCACAAATAAATCATTTATTTGATTTATTATTTCCTCTAATTACATTCAAAATGGCATCAAAATGGAATATTCTTCCAATTTGAATCTTCCCCCCAAAAGGGACTTGTCCCTTCCAACAAGGTTTTAAATGCTATTTGCACAAGTCAACATGGCATTTATTGCACCTTTCATCCCCCCTAAACATGTCATTTCATCCAAAATTCAAATTTGAATGGGCACATTGACCAAAACTTGCACAAGCTTTGGCCAATCCCATTATGACAAGTGTCTCTATCCTATTGGATGGGATTTAGTACCACATTGCCTAATCTGGGCCTCTATTCTCCCAGCTTCTCCTATAAATGCAAGGCATTTTCTCTCATTTCTACAACAGCCACAGTTGAAAGCATCTACACTATAGGCAACTTGAGTTCAAGCATCTCATTGTCTATCTCACTAAGCTTATCAAGGATTGGGAAAGGGCTCTTTCACATACTCAAAGAGTACCAATCCACCATAGAATAGGTTGTATTTCATTTCTTCTTTGCATACTTGAGTTGGTTTTATCAATTTTTTGAAGGAATGTTATATGTTATTCTATGAGGATCGCTAAATCTACCACCAAATGTACTAACGTACTTCTTTTTGCTGGGGCATCTGAAAAATCAGAATTTTTTTAATTTCGATATCGGCAACATCATTCTTTGAACCAAGGCAACGAGTACATTTCTTCAAAGAGGGGAAAAATGTAGACATGCAAAAATAACAATCATGCATCATACAAATTAACATTCATTTCTTCTATTAATCAATTAAAGCAATTTATTGATTAATTTCCTAAGGTTCATTAAATAAATCAAAGTATTTAATCCTTATGTTCTTCTCATTTGATTTAATAAATCAAACTGATTTAATAAATCAAACTGATTTAATCAAATGTCAAATCCCTAAAATCCCCTAAGTTAATTAGTCTAAATTAATTAACTTCTAATCATGATTATCATTCTCTAGGTTTTGACTCAACTAGAGTCAAATCCAAAATCTTAACTAACCCACCCACTTGCACAAATAAATCATTTATTTGATTTATTATTTCCTCTAATTACATTCAAAATGGCATCAAAATGGAATATTCTTCCAATTTGAATTTTCCCCCCAAAAGGGACTTGTCCCTTCCAACAAGGTTTTAAATGCTATTTGCACAAGTCAAACATGGCATTTATTGCACCTTTCATCCCCCCTAAACATGTCATTTCATCTAAATTTGAATTTCAAATTGGCACATTGGCCAAGACTTGCACATTCCTCATCCTCTCACACTTTGAGAAGTGGCATCTTGTCATTGGCTCATGAATGATCCCACATTCATCCAAATCTATCACTCTTCCTAATCTTGAATCTATAAAATGGAAAGCATTTCAACACAAATCATCCACAAAAAACAACACTTACTCATTGCAAGGTTACTCTCTTCATTTGAGAATCAATATTCCTTTTCATCATCTATAATTTACACACATTTTGAAAGCATCTACACTATAGGCAACTTGAGTTCAAGCATCTCATTGTCTATCATATCATTAAACTTATCAAGGATTGGGAAAGGGCTCTTTCACATACTCAAAGAGCACCAATCCAATATGGGATAGGGATATTTCATGGTTTCCGTGCTTTGTTTAACTTTGTTGTTTGGTTGCATTTGAATCATGGAGTATTATTCCATAGGGATGTAAATATATGTTTATGTTGTTTTGTCATTCTACTAACCATATGCAGATTTTCATGTCCACAAAATGGCACTAGAAGGAGGGCATTGAACTACTTTTTCGTAGTTTTTTTTTTTTTACTTTCTGTCATCTACTCTGTTTACATTTTGTAATCTTCTTTGCTTATATGTTCTTAATTAAAATGTTGCCCCTAATTTCAATTGAAGGTACTGATCTTTATTTATGTGTTCCTTTACTTTGGTGTACCCCTGTTAGTATTTATTCACTCTGTGTTTATCAGTTTAGTTACAGATCTGTTTGTAGTTTTATAGCCTTATTTTAGCCATTGAATGCTCATATCATTCATTGGTGACTGAGATCCTGGTGGGAACTGTCATTTTTCTTACCATTGCATCAACGCTTAAGTGTAAATGTTAGTATACACTGGTGGACAGTGACGATGCTGGCAAAGGTTTGAAATTTGGCTTCACGCCTACTGATAGCCTTTGCTTTAGAGTATATTTATTTTCAACAAGAACTATCCCTTAAGCTGTAGTAGTCTTGTCTCTTTAACCTTTTACTTTATGGGTATTCAATCACATCAGTTTCTTTTCAAAATTTTGTGGCTTCTCCATGTTTTTTGCTTGTCAAGTCAAACGTCCCTAGATCTAGAAGCGAATGGATTAAGCTTATGAATTTATCTTCTACTATCCTCTGTCCATATTAAGGGGCTATGGGTAAAGGCTATGGAATCCAGGTTACACTTACCAATCACATTTACTGAAATTCTTTTTTGTTTTTGCGCCTATCAAATGCACCTACAACCTACATTTACTCAGGAAATATTTAACGCCTTTTCAACATATCCATTCTGCGCAGATATTGCAGAATTCACCATCGACAAACTGAGCGTGCCAAGGAAGAGAAGCTGCTCGGACAAGGGAAGTACCAGTGGGCCAAGAGTTGTTATGTTGGTTTTTAAGGCATCCCCTGCTACGGCCATGAGCTCTCGGGCCAGAGACACGCTGACACTACCCATGTCATCTTCATGCTGGAAGACACAGTTGTAGCTCTTGTTGTCAGCGCCCTTATGGATAGAGATGGCTGCAGGCAAAGGGAATTCTGTCTACAGGAAAATGCATCATTTTTGTGTTGTTCTATTCATGTTGTTTTTACAATTAATCTTCATAGGATATTTAGTAAAGAAGCAGCCTGAATATTGAACGATCGATGCTTTAAAAGTTCGTAACCTTTTTAATGTGTTGTGTCCATTCTACAGATCTATGATCACTGCTTTGAAAGACAACTTCTTTCTTCTAAAGTGCCTTATCCATGCTTCCATATTTTGAGTACATTCTCCAGCCACTAATAGTGCATTCATTAATTGATTAACTCAAGTGAAAAGAGAGAATATCCAAAAAGATCTAGAAAGGTCATCCCAATTTGATGTACACCAATCTATGTCCCGTCCCTAAACAATCAATTGCAATAAGTCTTTTCATGATTAAATGCACTGACATTGGGTGTCTGTATTTAGAGATCTGAGGGTCGGAACTTACTGTTGCTGGATCATTAGGTTTGACGTAATATACTGTCATAGTCAATAATAGAATTTTGAATTATCATGTTCATAGACTGTTCACAAGAAATCTAAATCAATTTGAAAGGATGGTCAGCTTTAGTTAATGTTGATTTGTTTGCAGGAAATCTGAATCGATTGGTTGGACTTTTCATTTGAGGTGACAATGTTTATGGTAGTGGCTACTTCAAATCTTTTAAATATTATGGCTGAGAGTATATTCTGACATTATCATTTCTTTTTAGATTTCTTTGAATAAATAGATGTCCAAATTGCTACTTCTAAGGCTTTGATATTCTGACATTATCTTTAATATTCTGACTTATCTTTTTTAGATTTGTTGAAATAAATATTAGAGATCTTTCTATGTGATGGAATATAGTTGTTAGACTATTGGTGGAGAAACTTTCAAAGCTTTTTCTACATAGCCAATCATTTGGTTCTCCAACTTGGGGTTACAGGACAAGTGTGATTTTTGGTAATGTTATATACTTCATGTACACCTTGAAATAATTCTTACTGGTGATAAACTTGTGATGTTTTATAGGTTGAAACTAAAGGTGTGGACATCAAAGTTGTAACATCAAGTTTGACATTGGAGATTGAAATTGAAGGTTGAAGTGAAAACAAAGGCGAATAGAGTGAAGTTGGAAATTTTTGTTGAAATCGAGACTTGGAAAAAGCATTTTTTAATGCTTGTTTTAAACAATCTTAGAGCTTCAATTCACTACCCTTGTTTTCTATTTTAAACCAACTCACATTTCGATTTGGGCTTAAAATCAATCACTGATTTGATATTTTCAAAGTTGGTTAAAAAGAACCTTAGACATATACTAGAATTTCAATTTGGACTTAAAATTGAACAAGGCAACCTTCACACTTGGATTTTGGTGCTTAAAACGAATTCATCACTACTTTTTGGACTTAAAATGAATAACTATTTGTCATATTTTACAATCTTTTTCACAAAGTAATATCATCAAAAAGACATATGTGCTTCTCTCATGCCTCAAGGTGATCTTGAGAATCAAAAGTCTTTTTTATGATATTAAGTTGTCAAAAATATTGCCTCCACACTTCAATTTGGGCATTTTAAAATTGAACAAAGCATGCAAGTGTGAGCACGACATATTGTGGAGGTTCTCCCCTTTGTTTTTCAACAAAGGTTGTGTGAATGACGGGATATCTTAGCTCACTTTTGTTAACTTAGAGGGCCTGCCTTGTGGGAATAAGTACTCACCCAAGGGAATGACCCAATCGGGAACACGCTAAAGCCAAGCGACTTCCACCTGGGATATAAGTGTGGATATTGGAACAAAGGCCAATATCACAAGGATTATTCCGACGAGATGCATAGCAATGGACTCTCGCTGATGTTGGATAATCCCCCATGAACGAAATGCCCAAATTAGAACCCCTTATTTAGAAATTGGCCAAAACCTTGTCTATCTTGTTGGTGCAAGAGGTCATGTCCTCTGAAGCCGCCCCACGTAACATGTGGTCTTGTTGTGGAAATGGAAAGTATGCCATGGGAGATTCATGGGTACTAATGCTTGGCTGACCCGAATAAGTGAGTGACGTGGAGGGGAGCCAATGTGGTCAAGCATTTAGCCATTCGCACAAGATATGCATAGCTAGATTTATCCAAGTGGGAACCCAACAAGGTATTGTCTCATCAACCTAGGAGTGTAAAAGTGCTTGGAAGAACACATTGCTTGATTTTGGAAACATTTGAAAAATGAACATTCACAAGAGCCTCAAATTTCAAACACCTTGTGGGAAACAAATACCTTTGATGAATTTAAACACTCTTTCTTTCCCTAGGGATTCTATCCTTAGAGGTTTCTAAGTGTTTGAATTCTATCATAATTTGTTTTCACTAAGGATAAACATAAGAGACTTTTGCCCTAATTTCCTTGATTTCCACATAATGGACCTTGTGGGATGAAGAAGAAAGTAGGACATTAGACATTCATTTTGAAAACATAATCAAGCAAGTGATTTTGGTAAAAAGGATTCACTAAGACAAGATAAAAGACAAATTTGATTACACATGTGTTTTCTAACATGATCAAAATCCCAAAACTGAAGTTCAAAAAGCTTAGTGTGAAAGCTAGTGAGGAGCGTCTTGGAATCCCAAACTTTTTGAATGGTTTACTTCCCTCCCATAGGAAATATAGCATGTTCTTCAATACCGAGGTCTTGTAAGTAGAAGTGTTATTCTAGGTCAAGTCTAGGATCAAATTCAATCACTTTCATCCATCTCTCAACCATTAAATCAATCAAAAGTCACCTCACCAACAACTCTTGGAAACTTTGTAAACATCTTTAATTCTAAAATTTTAGGCGAAATCAAAACCTCTTTGTTTGAATTAACACATCTAGTCAAACCATCGTCTTATACACAAGTTCTCTCTTGGATAAAACAACTTCCTAGGGTTTACAAGTTCATCTTGTTTGGCTTAACACACTTAGCCAAATTATAAAATCATCACCACGTTTGACTTGACGCACTTAGTCAAAATATCATCTTGTAGGAGTTCACTCTTTGATAACACAACTTCCAAGAGTTTTACGAATACATTCATCACATTTTGTTTGACTTAACACATTTAGTTAAACCATGAATCAATCACGATCAATCAAAGTCCTAAAAAGTTTAGCATTTCCATCAAAGTTGCTTTAAGAGTTCCATTCATCCATATCACTCATCTTCCATTTATCTCATCCTCATTATCACTTTGATCCTTCAATATCCTAGTTCTTCGCTTCTTTGAACCTAAGGTTTAGACCGATCTAAAGGATTAGAGGTTCATCTCTTACATTCTTGAAAATTGATCTTCATTTTATGGTTCAAACTCGATCTCAACACAAGAGGGACATGGAATATAAACTTGATCCATCCATCATGAGCAATTTGATTCAACCAAACTATCCAAGCCTTGCAATACCATTTGATCTTCAAAGCTTGTACAATGCATACATGGGAGCATTATCTCATACAAACATCAATGGTACAACAAATATGAGCATACCCAATCCAAAGTTTGGAACACCTTTCCCAATGATAGATTTAAATCCAAGTCCAAATCTGCAAATCTATCAACCAATCGCTCAATGCATGAGTTTTCCAAACAACATTATCCCACCAAATCCATACATTCCAAATACGAGTTTGTTGAACATGAACATTTCAAATCCCCCTAATGTTGTTCAAAATCCTAGCAATATATTGGCAACTCCATATGTTGATTCAAGTCAAGGTAACACCATGCAAAATCAAAGTTACCTAAATCAAGGCAATATGATTCCCAACCACAACAATATTCAATTTCAATCTATCATGCCAAATCAAAACATCATACCAAATCATCACATTTTTCCATCAACATCGAAAAAATAGATGGAAACCATCCAAGCAATCCCAACAATCAATAGCATTCCCATTCCACCACCACCACCACCACCGCCACAATACAACACTACCAATTCATTCTCCATCATATTGCAAACCGCTCAAGAAGCTTCCCACAAAAAGGCACTCCAAGCCCAACAAGATACACAGCTAGTTGCTCAGCAAGCACAAGTGGCTCAAGTAGCCCAACAAGCACAAGCGCAAGTAGAATTCTGGGCACTATTGCAAGCAATCCAAGAAGAAGTAGCACAACAAAGAGCCCAACAAAAAGCTTTGTTGGCACAAAAACAACATGACGAACAACAAGCGTTGTTGGCTCAGCAGAAAACGCAGGCCTTACTCCCACAACAAAGCTTGCAACTGATTCCCACCATAATAATTCAAAATGATGATCAAGATCCTTTGACTAATGACAATGCTGAAAATGTCTCTACATCACCTAATGAGTTAGAAGACATATCTCAAGAATTTGTTCCAAAGCATGATCAACATCTTTCACAAAGGTCTAGCAATGATCCTCTCCAAAACATATGGCCATCCTTTGACCTCATGAAATTTGAGAATATTCCTATGCCTAATGAAGATATCCAAGAAAGAAATCCATTCTTTGACATTGACCCATGTTAAGAACTTGATCTAAAGCATGTTGAAAGCAATTCCGAAATCACTCAAGATCGAGAATTTGTATCTCTAGGCTACTACAACAATATAA
Source organism: Sequoiadendron giganteum (assembly GCA_007115665.2). Lineage (NCBI taxonomy): Eukaryota > Viridiplantae > Streptophyta > Pinopsida > Cupressales > Cupressaceae > Sequoiadendron > Sequoiadendron giganteum. Next base: position 223,829,812 of record CM021104.1, on the reverse strand, counting down.
TGGACACTCTCCTATCTATACAAGATGTTGCAAATGATGACCATATCCGCATAGCACATACTCTTCCATCTACCCATGAGATGCTTTCTTTGGATGGACCTGTAGATGATCTTCATTCAAAACAAGAGTCTCATACTCTTACTGAGGAACAAGAGTCTCCTACTCTTAAGCATCAGAAAAATCAATCTGAAAATCAAAAACATCCAAATCATTCAAAATCCAAAAAACATGTCGAAATATCAAAAAATCTTCAAAAATTCATCATTTAGTCTTGTCAGTCTTCCACCTTGTCGAACTACGTCATCTCTGAGCTTGAATGTAGGCAAGGTTAATCTTTGATCATCCCCCGAGATGGTTAGGTCAGTCCTTTAGGCATCCGTCACAATGGCATTCGTTTGCTTATATTTGTTACATTTACGTCAGTCTTTCAGGCATCCGTCGCATTGGCAATCCATTTGCCCATCTATCTTTTCATTGAGTTAGGTTTGTCATCTGAACTACATCGTCTCTGAGCTTAAACGTCGGCAAGGCCATCCTTGATCAGCCCCCAAGACACAAAATTTAAAAACATTCATAAATCTTGAAAATACCAAAAACAACCTCAAAATATCTGAAAAACCCAAAATGGTGCATCCATTTCATTTCGCTTTCACTCGTGATTGTCGCTGCTCATAATAAATCAATCGTCGCCTTCACCCTTTGGTGAGTTAGTCAGAAGCAAGTCTAGCAGGTTCCGAAGTGAACTCCCTAATCGTCAAAGTCTCAAAGGTCTAAGTCAGTAGGTTAGCAAGTTGGTCAACTCGGAGTATCAATAGCTTATCACCCAATTAGTCTCACCAAAACCCTAATCACTACATGTCCTAGGATGAAGCTTTCCCACGATGGACATAAGCATTAGGTACCTCGCAATAGTTTAGCCTTGGCTAGTGGTATGAAGAACATCAGCTTGTTTGTTTACTTTATTTTGGTCTTTTTGACTTATCTTATTTTGCGCTCATTCCAAGGACCTCTTGATGATGCCTAAACAAAATAGGTTTAGAGAGAAAGGAATGGGGCAATGATCATTATCTTTTTATCTGCTATGCTTGTTGGATGTTCTTGTAAAATAACTTGGCGAATACTTGCTTTGTTGGGTCTGTCCTAGCAAGGTTTTCGTATGTCAAGTGTGAACAAGAGCACTCTTATCTGATTGTCAAGTCAAAGTCCATCACACTAGGCGCAAGGCCATCCTGGTTCTTAATACCTTGATGCATCGCACCTACGTGTGTTATCAAACATAAAGAAAGGTATGCTCTTTTTCCATCCTTGGATAAGCAATACATCATCATCATTCATCAGCATATCCAATAAAGTCTCGATGACTAGAGGACTTGTTGGACTTCTTCATCTTCTTAGATTTAAGAGTTGATCCCTCTTATTCTTCTATCCTCTTTTGTGCTAACAATGCATCCATCCTGCATCCATACTGCATTCATCCTCTCATCTTGCATAATCACATCATATCATTATAGGACATCATCCATCTCATCCATCTCACAGGCATTGCATAATCATTTAAGGATAATATAAATTTGTTATTCTAAGCATCTTCCAAACATCTCATTTACATCATCATTATCATAGTCTCATCATCGATACATCCATTTTGAACCTCTTTGTCGTGAGATCGACCTCAAATCAAATCTTTCACTCGATCTCCTGAGGGGGAAATGTACTAACGTACTTCTTTTCACTGGGGCATCTGAAAAAAAAAAAAAAAATTTCGATATCGACAACATCATTCTTTGAACCAATGCAACGAGTACATTGCTTCAAAGAGGGGCAAAATGTAGACATACAAAAATAACAATCATGCATCATACAAATAAACATTCATTTCTTCTATTAATCAATTAAAGCAATTTATTGATTAATTTCCTAAGGTTCATTAAATAAATCAAAGTATTTAATCCTTATGTTCTTCTCATTTGATTTAATAAATCAAACTAATTTAATCAAATGTCAAATCCCTAAAATCCCCTAAGTTAATTAATCTAAATTAATTAACTTCTAATCATGATTATCATTCTCTAGCTTTTGACTCAACTAAAGTCAAATTCAAAATCTTAACTAACCCACCCACTTGCACAAATAAATCATTTATTTGATTTATTATTTCCTCTAATTACATTCAAAATGGCATCAAAATGGAATATTCTTCCAATTTGAATCTTCCCCCCAAAAGGGACTTGTTCCCTTCCAACAAGGTTTTAAATGCTATTTGCACAAGTCAAACATGGCATTTATTGCACCTTTCATCCCCCCTAAACATGTCATTTCATCCAAATTTGAATTTCAAATTGGCACATTGGCCAAGACTTGCACATTCCTCACCCTTTCACACTTTCACAAGTGGCATCTTGTCATTGGCTCATGAATGATTCCACATTCATCCAAATCTTTCACTCTTTCTAATCTTGAATCTATAAAATGCAAAGCATTTCAACACAAATCATCCACAAAAACAACACTTATTCATTGCAAGGTTACTCTCTTCATTTGAGAATCAATCTTGCTTTTCATCATCTACAATCTACACACATTTTGAAAGCATCTACACTATAGGCAACTTGAGTTCAAGCATCTCATTGTCTATCATATCATTAAGCTTATCAAAGATTGGGAAAGGGCTCTTTCACATACTCAAAGAGCACCAATCCAATATGGGATAGGGATATTTCATGGTTTACATGCTTTGTTTAACTTTGTTGTTTGGTTGCATTTGAATCATGGAGTATTATTCCATAGGGATGTAAATATCTATTTATGTTGTTTTCTCATTCTACTAACCATATGCAGATTTTCATGTCCACAGAAAGAACTTTTGGATATGGTGAATTTGTATTACAACCAAGAGATTGAGGTGGGGAACACCTTAAATAACTTGAAGTAATTGTTGTGTTTTTATTTATTTTTTGTTTCTATTTTTCTACTATTGGGTCACTATTTTTTGGTTTTGGTTCTCTATTGGTTGTTGTTTAAGATTTAGTGTTTTTATCTGTTCTATTAGCATTTTCATCTAATGTGATGTAAAGGGTTTTGGTCCCTTCAAAACATGTTTTTCTAGTATAATAAAAACATGGTATTTCTTCATCACACACCTCCAAAAATAAACAAAAAATTACATCCGCAAATTTGAAGACCTTAGCATGCTTTTTCAGGAGCAATCCCATGTTATTTTCTAGCTACAATATTTAAAATTCATCACTATCACAAGAATCTATAGTGTTTTGATTTATTGATTGTTAAAATATACCATATCTTTAATTTTATTACACCTTTTGGAACTTCTCAAGAAAATAAAGCCACTTTCCATCATTGTTGTCATCTCTAAGTAAAACCATCCCCAATTTTTACTTGATTTGAGATAAAACATATCTTATAGTAACATGAGATAATAATTCTATCTATTGTGGGATACTATCTATAATTTCATCTTCCTATGTCAAAATTATCATTCTTTTCTATATGACGTGCACACTCAGAGTAATGAAATAATCATGATAACTAGACTAAAGGTTAGATATTACAAGTTTTAGGGAAAAGAAATATTTAATGGTTATTTATGTTGGATATAAGGAATATATATAACAAGATTTAGGACATCAAAAAACTCGATGACCATTGATGTTGAATATACCTTGTAAGTTAAATAGAAACATGCTATTTTTATAACAATTTATAATGTCTAGATATTGAGATTATTGAGATTGTTTATAAATTATATTTTAAATAAGAAAATAATGTTCTAGCAACAAATGAATTCTTTATGTTCAATAAATAAGTAATGTACAATATTTTTTTATCAAACATTTAAAAACTTATTTTAAACATATTTATCACTTGATGTAGCAGATTACTTGATGAGTCACACCCCACCCTTTACTTATAGATAACCGTGTATAATACATTTTTAAAACTATATGAAAATGCTACTCAATTGCATATAACCACTAAACAATGATAGAATTAACCAATACAACTATTGACATCTCTTCCCTATTCTCCTAAAGTACGAGAATTACACTATGTAGTTCATCGCTTAACTAAAAAATGATTGTTTGCCAGCAGAAACCAATCAAATGGCCAGAGGGCAAAAAATCAAAGGAAACATAGTAGGAAACGATGAATTGCAACAAGGAAAAACAAAATTCTCGTCTCCAGGCCAACACACAACATAAAAATCTAATCAAATCTTGTCTGGACAATCTGTTTTGAAATTGAAACTTTCGCAAAAAGCGCCCGGAAGAAACAAGAGTAAACAATAGCAGGCCTCGGAGACCGAAAACGACCTCTACTTGCGACATTTTCCTGTAACAAAGGAAACACTGTTCCAAACTTTATCTTGACGTTACAAACAACGAGAGTAACGCTCTTGAAACCCACTTTTGCTCTACAAATAGAACGCAAACTCCTTCAGATATACACGTAAACATTTGTTGTGTATAACTACAATTGATTGTAAAATCATGAAGAAAACTGATGTTTTGAAATACGTAGGAGTATTGTTTGTATGTCTCTTGTTTCTAGAGCCTTCGGTGGGTAGTCATTTTACCGTGTGGTCAGGGTCTGGGTGTACTACCCAGGCATTCCGTTACAGTGATTGTGGGTGTTCGAACTTTTCTTTCCAGAAAGGTTTTGAATTTGTATACGAAGGACAAGCCGCCGCTGTATATAGTTCTGCTAACTGTCTGGGTCAAGCAGATGCTCAGTTTGTTAACAATGCAGGCAGCTGCAACGGTATTCCCTGGTATAGCGTCTTCATTCTGTGCTGATACTGAATGCTCAATCCATTATACAAGCTTAACCACCATGCCTATCCAACGATGACTCTAGAATGAGTAAACAAAGCGTTTTCTGTGTCTATTGTCGGAGGAGGTGAGTTAGACTTATATCTGGTATAATTTTTTAAATTTAGTAAGATTTGTATCTGATCTTTAAGATTGAGATTCATCTTTAGAGTTGAATTCAGTAGGATTTGGATCTGGCCTTTAATATAGTATGCATCTGAACTTTATAATCGGAGGTTTATTCGTGTATATATACATCAAATCTGCCATTTATAGTTAAGATGCATCAAATTTGGTATTTATAATGAAGGCTATTTTGGGTTAAATATAAAATTTAATATTTAAATGGAAATTTATATTTAAATTTAATAAGTATTTGTAATTTATAATTTTTTATAAATAAGTGTTTAGATTATCATTTATAAAATAGTATTACATACATAAACACAAAGACTTTGGTAATCTTTGATATAGTATGTATTTGATTTTTATAATTTAAAATTTCTTCTAACTTCGATAAACATCAAATAAATCAGTTATAATCAAGACACATAAAATTTGATTAACAAAGGCAGTTTTTAAAGGTAAGTGTACTTTAACATCTAATATTTTGCAAAGGGCGGTGAATTGTTGATGATGAATTTTACTTCGTGGTGAATTTTTTATGGGGGTGAATTGCTCACCATGAATATTCCATTGGTAAATTGTTGGCCATGAATTTTTGCAAAACCCTAATATTTAAATTAAAATTTGTATGTGAATAGTTTTAAGTTAAATTTTTTTATGGACCAATAATTTATTTATAAATTAAGTATTTAGATTTTATAGTTGGAATTAAAAATTCTCTTCCATTAATTTGAAAATATAAATTTTAATAATTTTAATAATTTCTAGTTAAATTCATATAAATATTATTTTAAATAAAAATATATATTTGTAATTTTTATAATTTAATGGTCTCTTTTTAGTTAAATTAAATAATATTATAACCTTTTATTATTGAGGTGCATTTTGAATTTAAAACGATTTAAATTCTAAATACTCAAGAAAATTATTCTTCATATATTTTTAGATTGACTCTTTATATTAAATTTTGATACAATAATCACATATTGTTAAACATCACATGATGGTGTTGATGTAGCATTTAGGTTAATCAAATTACAAATCAATTAAACTTGAAATAAAAATAAAAATTAGTGAGGCAAGGCTCAAGCCCTATTAGCCAGGTTAATTTGAGATTAAATAATTATTTGTATATTCCTTCATTTGTTATATAAACATTTCCTTATTTGTAACTATACACATCTAAAAATGGGCACGGTCAATCAATCGAAACTGTTAATTAATTAAATATGTATTATTTAATTAATGTTTCTTAAGTCTTCTACATATAAATAAATTGAATTATTTATTTATATTGTTCATTTTCTAATTCTTCTAATTTAATTAAATAAATAAGTTTATTTGATTAATGCTATCTTCCTCTTAATTAATTAAATAAATTTTACAATTTATTTACATTAATTATCAAACTTTAAATTCTAAATTTAAATGATTTTCTTCTTTTCACACTTAATTAAATAATTTCGATATTTAATTAAACCATTTTTTCCAAATTTCCCACTTCTCTCACAAAAATTAAATATTCTTAATATTTAATTAAAAGGCTTTTTCCTTTTCTCATAATTGAATATTTACAATATTTAATTAAAGCCTTTTCGCATTTCTTTCACACATAATTAAATATTTATTTATTTAATTATGAGAGACACCTTTCAATTTGTCTCTTCATTTTTGTCTCTTAGAATTCCATCTTTTCGAATTCTCGATCTCTCACCGTTCATTTCAACAGGTTTGAACTCGACCGTCGATCTTGACCAATCGAATTCCTACCTTCAAAAATTTATAAATACAGCTCCTTCATAAGCTAAAAGAGGACCTCGAATCTCATACTTTCATGCGTAGTTATTATAGTCGCAATCTAAGCAATTCGTAGCATTTTTAATTCAATCTTGTAGATGCATATGCATTCATAATAATCTCATTCTCTCAAGTGCCGTTCTATAAGTTGTGTTTGCACAACTAAGAGCAAACTTATTGAAGCGAATCCTTGGAGATAGAGGACAATGGAACAAATTTGAAGAAGCTGTTGTCAAGAGTTTGCATTAGCTTTGTTTTATTTAGTTTTCTTCAATCTAATGTTTCATTGGTGTATTAGATTAGATTCAATTTGATTTACCTATTCTAACGTACATAGTAACATTGATGACTCTTAAAAGGTTTTTGTTGGAATAATCGTCAACATCTCCCTTTAGATTCAAGACATGGACTAAATGCCTCTCATAGATCCGCTTATCTCTAGCACTTGTATTGGGTGTTAACAGGTTGATATTTTGGTGCAATGACAAATATGTTCCACAAAATGGTATCAAAGTTGGGTCGCGGGTTTGAATCCCCTTGGGTGGTGATGAGAGGGGATTGTTAGACTAATCACCAAATTTTCCATTCATATTTGGGACATGCACTAACCACCTCTCATTGGCCCGCTTATCTCTGGCTTTTGTAGCGGGCATTGATAGGTTGATCTTATTGTGCAATGACAAATATATTCCAACAATTTCAACCAAATGTTTGGCCTTTTTCCCTCCTCTAACTATGAGGCCCAAAACCTAGACATAGATTCAAATTTTTATTCCTAATAGTTTATTCATGTCCTCAAGAAACTTATATTATGCAATTATTTTTCTTTATACTATTTATCTTGATTTCTAGTTATAAACTTGCCATATATACATTCGTCCATGGTTCATATTGATTATAGTTTGATGATGACATGCAAATGGTTAGTTTTAGATGACCTTTCTTTACAATGTGATGTGTGATTTCATTAAATGACTTAGAGAATTAATATATTTACATGTTGGATAATATACATTACCTTGCTTATGAATGTTTTAATTGTTGAAGGAAATTTTTTTATGAATGGAAATCTACCTTAAGATATTAGTGTGGAATAATGTATGTTATGACATACATGTTTATGTTCCTCTGCTTTGGATATTAAATTATCACTATAGATTAAAGCTTGAGATTGAAAATGTAAATATTCTTGGGCAATGGGATCAAGGAGATAACATGGTGCCCTACTATATTAAGCCAGTTAAGTCAAAATAGCCTATTTGGAGAGGTTAAGGTCTTTTGTTTGGTTTGGCTTTTGTGATCATGAAATTATTATGCAATGTAAATATATCCTTGTAGTTAAGGGACCAAACATATGAAAGTCATATGATTACAAGAGATCAATCATATCAAATTCAAATTTGATTTCTTTCCATACTTAACAAGTGGCAGCTAGTTTAGGACTTCATTATTTACAAGCTTCATGGATCACTTCATTACCTTCATATGCAATATCATGTCTTTCATTATGATCTTGTACACAAGCTTCTAAAGTGATTCAATTACCCATGACATCAAGTCCATTTCCCCAAGGCTTTCGTAAAGTCCCTCCACCAACTATGATGTACATTGTAAAGTCCTTGTGTATGTAATTTTTGTTTAAATAAATAAAAATATATAAAATTTACATTTCTAGTATGGATTCAATGTTTATTCACAATTTGGGTGAGTTTAATTTGTCATTTTCACTTTTTAATGTGTTTTCTAAGGTCCTAGATTATATTTCCATGCCTTAGGACTCATTTGAAAGTTATAAAGTTAGTCTTTAATAATTTTTAAACCCTCCTTTACTACAAATTTCAAATGTGACAATTTTTTACCATGTGTTCAAATTTGGAAGTGAACCATGAAGGAGTGGGATACATGGAGTGATTCTTAGAAGATAATTCATTCCACAACCCATGATCACACATTTGAGTGATCAAATTGAGAAATACGAAAAGAAAGTGGTTAGTGAGAAATCTTCCAAAGTTGGGAGAAAGAACGACTTAGAGACAATAAAGATGATGGGCATGAATTTAGAGGAATATAGATTTTTTAAGACCTTAGATTCCATTTTCTGTAACCCTCTAAAATAGTGTTTCTCTCTTGGAATATAAGGATCTTGAATAGTGGCCCTAAAAAATAAATTGTGCATGAATTTGTAAGAATTCAATCTCATGTTGTTTTTTATTATAGAAGACTAGGTTATTTGTTGAATGTATGTTTATTTTCTTGCCAAAGTTGTGGGGGTAGCATGACTGCTATTGTATTGGGTCTAATGTTAATGCTAGGGGTGTGGCTTGCTTTTGGAACCCATTGAAGATTCATTCTCTTTATTGTGTGCCCTCCAAGAATTCCATCTCTATGGTTCCTTCAAGTATGGAGTCAGGGGAAATTATTCTACTTTAAAACATATATGCACCAATGAATTTTCATGGTAAGCAGTTATTGTGATATCATATCAATTTCATTCAAATTATTTCTGCCTTTTTCCCTTGGATTATTATGGGTTATTTCCATGCCATTATTGAATTATATGAGAAAATCGGTGGTATTATCATGATAATATCTTTTCATTGAACTTGGTTGACATTAAGGTTTGTAATGGTCAGTTTACTTGGAATAATATGAGAATGGGAGAGAATTGTATTACTGGGAGACTTGACTATTTTTTGATTTCCTATTCCTAGATCGGTGGGTTGTGGTCTACTTTCTTTGAGATTTTGGACTAGTGGGGCTCAGATTGCTGGCCTATTAAGTTATATGTTATTTTAGATCATGTTACTTGGTCCCCCTCTTTCAAGTTCCAGCTTATGTAGTTAAGAGATTCTTCTTTGTAGGTGCATATGGTTTAATGGTGGTTGATAGGAAGACATGCTCATGGAACTGCTATATATTGTTTTTCCAAACTTCTCCAATATGTGAAATATTAGCTCAAAAGGTGGAATAGACAATGTTTCGGAAATAATTTTCATGCTAAGGTAGCATCTCAAGCTAACTTGGGTGTCATCAATTGAGAGACAAGGGAGTTTGGTCTTTCAGAGGACTTACTTAGGGAGGAAGCTACCGATTTGAAAGATTTAGAGGAGTGTGAGCTACGCAAGGAAATTTATTTGAAATAAAAGGCTCAGGTTGAGTGGTTATTGGAGGGGGACAAAAACATTACTTTCTTCTTCAATTCAGTGAAATCTAGGATACATGATAATTCTACACATGTTCTTGTGAATGGAAGGGGTGATTAATTATCTTCTTGGTAGAATATTTCTAGCGAATCTTAGTAGTTCCTTGCTTCTTTATTTAGAGATGATTCTCAGGATTGTTTGGCAGAAGAAAACCATGTTTTGTCTTGTATCCCCTCCTTGGTTATTGGGGAGATGAATGAGCAAATGGGTATGTGTAGGATCATGATAGGCCAAAAAGTGGTGATATGTAAGTGATATGATGGCCCATGTGGCTGGTAACTATTTTTTTATCCAAAATTGATGAAACGAAAAGGGTTTTTATAGGAAATTCTCAACTTTCCACCAATATAAACTATGTTTTAATTTGAATTTAATTAATAAATATTATTAATTTTCTATTTGAATCATGACTAAAGTCCTAATTGACAGGTTGATTGAAAAACATCTATAGCTTTCAAATGGTATCACATTTTTTGAATCTAAAACCTGTGTTAGATTCTATGCTTTGCATACTATACAGCTAAAAACAAATGAATTACATGAATTTTTGACCAAGTTAAGGTGGTTATGCATACAACTTTTAATATTCTTAAAAAGTTGTAATAAAAAAATTATAATTAATTATTTACTTGGAAAAAATTTACAATAAAATATGCATCACATCAAGACATGAGTCATCTACTTATATGTTAAATCTTATAAAAAATATTATAATTTTTTTTGGGTTAAGGTGGTAAGACAAACACATACGTCTTATTTTTCACTGAAATTTAAGTACTACTGCATTGAAATTTCAAATTTTCACCAAATAGATTTTTAAAAAAAAAAAACCTAGTAGTTTAGAAACTACACTCAATTTTATACAAATTATATTCTTATGTATTTTTGAAATAATATAGATAACTTATTCAAATTATTACATTAAGTTTCCTAACTCTGAATTTTTGAATTTTCATAGCCACTTAAGGGCCTATTTTTCCATGATGATCCTACACATACCCGTATTATGAGCTATATCTCGCTGGAGGAATTGGAGGCAACTATTTCCTATATGAAGAAAGGGAAAAATTCAAGCCCTTATGGCTTCTCAATTAAATTTTATTAGGAATTTTTGGATATCATTAAGCTAGACCTATTGGTGGTTGTCCATGAGTCTCAAAGGAATAAGCAGATATGCTATGGGCTTTTAACTCTACCTTCCTTACCCTCATTCCACTATGTGAGGGGGTATTGGTATCAAAGTTGGGTTGTGGGGTTGAATCCCCTCAGGTGGTGATGATTGGGGATTGTTAGACTAATCACCAATGTTTCCATTCATATTTGGGACATGCACTTACAACCTTCTATGGATCCACTTAACTCTCGCATTTGTAGCGGGCATTAATAGGTTCATCTTTTTGTGCAATGGAAAATATATTCCAACAATTTCAACCAAATGTTTGGCCTTTTGTTTCCCTCTAACTAGGTGACCCAATACCTACACATAGATTCAAATATTTATTCCTAATAGTTTTTTCATCTCTTCAAGAAACTTATATTATGCAATTAATTTTCTTTATACTATTTATCTTGAGTTCTAGTTAGAAATTTTCCATATATACATTCGTACATGGTTCATATTGATTATAGTTTGATGATGACATGCACATGGTTAGTTTTAGATGACCTTTCTTTACAATGTGATGTGTGACTTGATTTAATGACTTACATAATTAATATATCTAGATGTTGGATAATGTACATTACCTAGCTTATTAATGTTTTAATTGTTGAAGGAAATATTTTTATGAATGGATATCTACCTTGAGATGTTAGTGTGGAATGATGTATGTTATGAAATACATGTTTATGTTCCTTTTCTTTGGATATGGAAAGTATTACTATAGAATAATGCTTGATATTGAAAATGTAAATATTCTTTCCCAATGGGACTAAGGAGATAACATGGTGCCTTACTATATTAAGCCAGTTAAGTCAAACTAGCCTATTTGGAGAGGTTAAGGTCTTTTGTTTTCTTTGGCTTTTGTGATCATTAAATTATTCTACAATGTAAATATATCCTTGTGTTTAAGGAACCAAACATATGAAAGTCACATGATTACAAGAGATCAATCATATCAAATTCAAATTTGATTTCTTTCCATAATTAACAAGCGACAGCTAGTTCAAGACTCCATTATTTACTAGCTTCACAGATTATTTCATTAATTTCATGCACAAGATCATGTCTTTCATTACAAGCTTCTACACAAGCTTCTAAAGTGACTCAATTAGCCACTACATCAAGTGCATTTCCCCAAGGGTTCCCAAAAGTTCCTCCACCAACCATGATGTACATTATAAAGTCTTGGTGTATGTAATTTTGGTTTAAATAAATGAAAAAATATAAAATTTACATTTCTATTATGGATTGAATGTTTATTCATAGTTTAGGTGAGTTTAATTTGTCATTTTCATATTTTAATGTGTTTTCTAAGGTCCTATATTATAGTTCTAGGGGTCACTGCTCGTTTGAAAGTCATAAAATTAGTCTTTAATACATTTTAAATCCTCCTTTACCACAAATTTCAAATGTGATGAGTTTTGACCATGTGGTCAAATTTGGAAGTGAACCATGAAGGAGTGTGATAATGGAGTGATTCTTAGAAGAGAATCCATTCCACTACCCATGATCACACATTTGAGTGATCAAATGGAGAAATATGTGATCCCATTGGGAATTATCATGCATATGTGTTAAAATAAAATAGGTTTTGTAGGAGATCCTTTGTAAAGGTGACAAGTGACACCTTTACAATGGCAGATGAAAAATTAGAGGCTTCTACTCAATTCTTAAATTTTTTGAGAAAATGAACTTTTGGACATTCAATTATTGATGCGAAAATCTTATAATTATGAGTTGAGTTTGAAGAAGTAAAAATAGAAGAAGCTAATTTGAGAGGAAAAAACTAGAAAATTTCTAATTTATTCAGCTACACCAATGTTCTTTAAGTATTAGAGCTAATTCTAGGTAGGCTTCTTGACATATTTCTTTTATTGATTTATAAAAGCTGAGTATAAGTCATTTTTTCAAATTTATGAGTTATTTTGTTGGATTAATTGGAGTACGCTCTCCATAGTGATGAGAGAACTCCATATTTTGTGTTTGAGTGAGTTTGAGGTATTGTGGGGAATATTTTCTATTTGGTAAGAGTACCCTTTTGTTTCTTGGAAAATATATTTATTTGTAATTTTGGGTGGAAGAAGTGGCAATTTAGGTGTTTAGGTTGTGTGATGGTCAAAATGATGGAATTATGAAGGTATGGCTATTTTATAGTTGAATATGAGTATTTATAATTCCCACAAGTGTGTTCCTCACTTCCTCTTTTTGTGGTTTTTCGTAAGTATTATTTTTTAATTATTCTTCCTTGAGTTATTTGGTGTTTTGATGAGCAATTTCTTAGTTGATATATGTTGTGTGATAAGTGTTCGTGTTATTTTGTGTTGTTGTTGTAGCCACCTAGTTACCATATTCATCTCCCCAAAACTTTTGGTGGAAAAATTTGTAGTCCTAAGACTGGGAGGTGAGCTCCCATTGGACCTATGTAAAAAATTATTTCTATTTTCTATGATAGGTTAGATATTTGTTATTTTTCTATTATAGGTTAGATATTTATGGAGTAAAATTGTTTTAGGATTAAATAGTTATATTTATCTACTGAAATATAAATGCACAAGTTAATTTTCTAGCCTCATAAGCACTATTGTTGGGTGAGCATATTTGCATATGTTATAGGTTTTGTTGTCTTAAAAAATTGTTATAAAACATCATATCTCTTGTTTTTTCCTTGGGTTGATTAAAGAGGCATTGAAAATTTCATCACAATGCTAGTAGTCATATTGCATAAGGAAATTTAGTTTTATATCATTGTGCCTTATTTTTTGAGAGATGTATTTATATCATTATGAAAAATGTAACATGTATTGCTCTTATTTGGAAAATAGGAATAAAAATTTCTCTAATACTATTATTGTAGCATTTAAGCATGGGAGGAGATAATATACTACACTCTATTCTTAATTTTATAAGAAATTTCATGCTATCATAAATGTGCATGAAACCTATGCAAAAACTCATTTAAGGCAACATGTTATTTACAATGATTGATAGAAATAAATGTAGATGTAGAAATTTCCTTATCTCTATTATTTTACATGTCTTAATAGAATAAACTCATGAAATATTATGTTAAAAAAAGAGAATGAAATTTATATTATTCTTAGGAAAAAAAGATGCATTATTTTACACTATTATAAGTGAAATACATCATCACATAATACATTATGTATTGTGTTTCTTTTTATCTGCTTTAAGAATAAAATAACTCTATTACAATGATTTAATTGCATTGTTTCTCTTACAAAGTAGTTAAACCTTTACTTTTTATTTTTTCTTCTCTTACTTTCAATACAAATGAATGAACAAATTATTAAGCTGGTTTTGTTTAACATGTTATGAAAAAGAAGAAAAAATATTATATTATTTTGGTGTCATTCACTTCTATTGGAAAAAATAAAGATAAATAATGAGGCTTCATTTAGAAGAGTTGTTGTCAGTATTTTATGATGCTCCGCTATAGACTCATCTTCAAATCTTGCTAGGGTGCATGGTAGTTTCTATTTAAGATCATGTGGCCAAAAACAAATACTTATTTGGCCTTTCTGTCTATTTGGTAAAATATATTCTGGAAGCCTATGTGCCCAAACATTAAAAAATGAAAATAATATAAAATTGATAGTTTAAGAAATGTGACACAAGGTGTTGAGTTCCTATTGGTGAGTGTGAAACATGTTGGTTTAGAGAAGAAAGTACATAAAAAATTAGTGACCAAAATTTCAAATTCAAGTACTCTTAGTTTTGTTTAAGTTTTTTTAGTAGTTATCACTAAAATGTTGAGAAAACTTGTCATTCCCACTACCTGACCTAAGAAACTCTTGAATTTATGGACTAATTCTATAGTTTGTAGATGAAATTTAAATAAAGGAAACATGTATATATACAAAAAAATTTATAGAGGAAACATGTATATTTAATTAATTCCTGAATGACATATAGCTTTTATCATCATATCCATTTTTTTTCTAGAAATGGTTGTAAGGTATATAGAACTAGATGTTATATTTACCACTAGTTTGACCCTAATTAAATTAAAGCATAAATGCCTAGAAACTTACTAGGACTCATAAAAAAATTTAAAAATGAAATAGAATCTACAAAATAAAAAATGAACTTCAACAAAAAAAATGATGTCCTATAATGTTTAAATATCTATAATGCTAGACTTGGGTAAGAAAATAACTTGAAACTATATAAATAAATTGATAAATTGAAGAATAACTTCATAATTAACACATTTTCACTCAAAGATAGAATCCACCAAAATTTTTTAGATTACTATGTCAATTATGCCATTAGAAATAATTCAAATTATGTAGTTGAAAAAAGTAGCAAGATAATACTTGTTCATTCCTCGATTATTAAAATGTACAATTTAATACATAATATCAAAAACAACAAGTATAAAGTCATTGGTAGTTAAAAGTTGATGGAGCATTTTTCATGTTGAAGCATCACATTTTGCATTGTATTAATGCAACATTTTTTATTGTATCTCCTTCATCTGTGCTAACAAATTACATTTTCATATAATATATTTTTTAAATTACAATCAAATTAAATATTCAAATAACCATTTTTTTCAAATTACAATCCTTTTGGGCTATTATCTACCACAAGGTGGAAAATGAGGAAAATTTAATTTTTTTGTTGAAATTATGGCTTTATGGATACATACTAGTCATAACAAACTTGGGTGAAAAAGTGGGAGAAATATTGTAATAGAACCCCAAACCCAAACTAGTAAGACAACTCTGTAAAGAAAATCCACAATTTATCTTATAAAAAATGTCATGTGTTCTAATCCATCAAGAATAGTTACAAAGATAATAGATGATATAAGTCTATCTCACAAATTGTAGATGATATAAGGAATAAAACTCATAAATATCACTTCATTATAAATGGAATAGAAAGATAAGGAGACAAACTCAAAAGTATAATGGAGCGAATAAGTATTTTATGATTAACACAAATGAAATCTCCTATTTTCTATAACATTGCAAAAGTGGATTAAGGATTGGTGGTCATGATATAATTGTTAACTATAATCTAGACTCACTCCAAAAATTGTTGGATGGCATCATTAGAGCAGGTTATTTCCCTGTGCAGGCTACACCTTGCATGAGGTTGTGCCTTTGATACATGTCATTCGCTGATGTTGGAAGTTTGATATTAGTCTTACTATAGGTGTTTGCTAGCGTCAGGGTGTTTGTTGTGTGTGGGATGGGGCTTTTGGATGTCAACTAGGGTGAGGTCAACTTTATCTCTTTTTGTCTCTATTTTTCTTCTTCTTCTTTTCCACTCTCTTCTATAGTCCATATGGCTTCTATTCATAGCATGGTCTTTGGTGTTTGAGTGGGGATCTTAGTATTGGGGGCTCAATGGTGATTTTCCCCCTTGATAATGGCTCTAGGGCAGACATTGGGGGTCAAAACTCCTATGGAATTTTGAGCTAATTTTCAAGCTTCATCTCCAAATCATTCATTGAGGGTTTTTTATAATATATTTTTTTCAAAATCATTTGGGAATGGAGGATTTGTGTCATCTAGAGGTTCTCATATCATGAAGATAAATGGCTACCTGGAGCGTATAAAACATAGACTGGTGGTTGTAATTCAACCAGAATCAATTGCAAATGATATTGAGTATTCTCGAAGCACACTCTTCTTTTAAAATTCTTGGGAATGAGGGTTTCAATCAAATTTTTGGAGTCATGGGCTCACAAGACCTGGTCCCTAGAGGGTGAGATAGAAATAATGTTGTTTACGAACAATTAATTCATGATGGGGAATTTTAATTGCATGGCATATCACAATAGAGTTTTCAAAGGTGGGCCTTATTTCCACAACCATATTGGCTTATTTATTGAACCTTGGCATACAGGTTTTGATCCTTTAGACGAGCTCCCTATATTTCTATTTGAATTTTGTCACAATGTAATCTTGGATAGGGCTGCCTCGCTACTAGGGAAACCAATGGGTCCTTCCTAGCAAAATTAGGATAGAGAGGTAATGAATTTTTCTCGCATTTGGGTTGAGATGGATTTAAATATCCCTCTTCCAAATTATTTGGAAATTCATGCAGGTTCTTATTTGTGGGTGTAATAGCTAGATTATGATCCATTTCCCTTTGTTTTCATCTATGCCATGAATATTGCCATTTGAAAATAAAATGTCAGATGTATGTCTTATGTGTCTTAGACTACTCAATCTCCCCATAATCCTCCTAAGGTTGATAAAGGCAAGGACCCCATTTGTAATACCCCTCCGTTTTGCTCCTTATTCGGTTTGCTTTATGTTATGTTTGGTTGCAGTCACTTTGATACTGGATACATTTTGTTATGATGTTTTGATTGTTACTATTGAGTGACAACTATATTATGTGATGTGATTTGGTTATTTGAGGCTTTAGTTTACATGCTTTAATGATGTAATGATGTTAGTAGATATAACATGTGATTTTATATGAGATTATTGGATTATGATGGAAGTGTCAGTTTTGATGAGTGTATTGGTGAAGAAGACGGGTTCGCATCACTCGTTTGCGAGCGCCCTATGAATCCGTAATTCCTTCTTCATGGTGTGTATTATATGCTAGATATATTGTATGATGTTTACTTGGTTGCAGGATTGCAGGTACATGACATCGACTCCACCTGGTTTCACAGGTTTGAGCATGTTGATCCAACGGTTAAGTTGAATGAGAGATAGTAGCTAGGTAACTTGTGTCAAATCTACACCCTAGCCATAGTGTGTCGGTAGTTGTGTGTGTCGAGTCGTTCATTGCCTTGCTTTAATCTTATTTAATTCTGAAGGATTTTTGATTTGGAAATAGATATTTAGAATAATTGCATTTAAATCATGTTGATGATTGTTTAATTTAAATAATGCAATATGGATAAAAGTTTATATTTAAAATTAATTAATTATATTTAATTTATTTAATCAATTAAATTTAATCCAATGGGTTGAATTTAGTGATTAAATAATTAAATTAATTAATTAAACGTGATGCAAGAAAATGAAAGGAAATAAAAGAATTAAAATTAATTTTGGAATTTAATTCCAACGTGTGGGAATTAAATTAGAAATTGTAATTAAATGTTTATTTAGGAAATGAGTTTCAACTTTGGAAATTAATTTATTATTTGAAATTACATTTTTAAATTGAAAGTGGGCTTTCAAAAGTGAAGTGAAATTGAAATTGAAATTAAATATCTAATTTGCATGCAATGTGGATGGGGTTATAAAGTGAAATTGAAGTGAAGTGAAATTGTAATATCTAATTTGCATGTAATGTCGGGTGAAGTTATATTGAGTATTTGATTTATAAAGAAGATACATGTTTTAATTTTGGGAAGCTGAAAAGTTTTAAGAAAAATTCATTTTTTTTTAGTAGAGAAGAATTGCACAAAAAGAAGTGTTTGAAGAAAGTTTGATTGTGAAATTGATTGGAGGAAAGGTGTTTGTATTTGTTGGGTTTTGGTTGATTCATTGGATGATTGAGAAGAAAATTTAGAATCTTTAGAGGAGGCTTGCATCAGAAATTCATCTCTTCCTGTTGCTTCTTGTACCAGGTTTTCCTCTTTGTGTTTTATTGTTCTTGATTGTTTTTTTTTAAATAGTAGTGATTAAAGATTTGTTTGTTAAATCTATTTTAGAAAATAAATTTGTTGTTAGAAGAAAAAAATCAAATAAATTTTGTTATCCCTGTAAAAAAATTGCAAATACCCAGATCGTAGTTTTTGAGTTATGCTTGAAACACGAGACTGCTATTAAGTTATTTTTCCATGGCTGCTCTGATAATAAAATAATAATAAATTGATATTTATAAATATTAATATTTTATGTATTGTTATTATAATATTAAAATATTATTTAATAATATTTTATATTATAATTTATAATATTAAGTATTATATTTATTTATATTATTTTAAATAAAATTTGTATATTAGATTAGTGGAAATAAAATTATAAACGTATGGGAAATTATTGTTTATTCTAAAATGACATGTTAAAGTTTAATTGAAGGAGTTAAATATCTGATTTAAAGAATGCATAATTTAAGATTTAATTGTGAAATTTAAATTCATGTGTAAAAGGTCCAATTATTAATTTGATTTAATTGGAAAAATATATATATGATATTGGGTTATAGTCCAAATATTGATCTTATTTTAACACAATAAGTTATGGAAGAGACCAAATGTTAATTTGATTAATTTTATAATGATTTAATTTGCAAGGGCAATTGGTTATTTAATTTAAAGCGAAATGTTTTGAGTTATAGTTGAAAATATTTATTTTGTTAAGAGCAATTAGAGAATTAAATATTAGTGTAATTTTGTCCCCAAAATTTAATATGTTTTATTTGTTGAAATTTAATATGTTTTATTAAATAATGTATTATTTAATAAAATATATTAATATATATACATATGATGTATATTTACATGTTCTTTTCAATTAGGAGTATAATTAGTTTTTAATTTGTTTTATTTAAGTGCATGTATTTGAGTTGCATGGAGATTTTAAAAAAAGATAAGGTTAAATGCATGATTAAACTATTAGGGAAAATGATATTTTAAGATATTTTATAATTGCAAGGTCAAATAGATAAGGAAAGAGATAGTTTATAAATTCCATGCTTAGATAGGAAATTGATTGAATTATATGAGTTAGATAGAAAATGAAAGAAATCCATTTAGATGTGTACTTGTGTTGGTTTTTGAATGCATGGTCGAATTGTTAAGAAAAAGGATATTTAAATATATGAAAGAATTGTAGAAGTATTTATATTTGAATGTTTCTTTAATTAATGAGATTTAATTAGAAAAAAAATATGAATGCATGGTTAAATAGAAAAGCCAAGAGTTATTTTTATACATTGATAAAATGGCATGTTTTGAATAGAGAATTGAAAAGATATAGGTTTTGGATAGAAATAGAATATACTAATGGCAATAGTTTATGTTGTATTGGAAGTAAATCTATGAAATGAATATATTTGAAAAGATAAATATTTATTATGTTTTATTTATTTTCATAGAGCAATTTAATCGTTGTGAATGGAATATTAAAGAATACATGTAATTAAATTTATTAATATATATATTTGGTGTGTATATAATATGGAGCATATATATATATTAAGTGTAAATTCATTATCATATTTTATTTTAATAATATGCATGCAATATATTATTGAATATAGATTTAAAATGAATTGATTAGTGTATATGGGTAAATGGGTAGAGAAACGATATTTTATTATGTTAAAGTGATTGCATGTTCTAAATAGGAAATTGAATGAAATGTAAGATTTGGTTAGGATATGGAAAGAGTTTACTTGCATATATTTGTGTCGATTTAAAAGTAAATTAAGAAGTTGTTTATATTGATGAGGCAAGTAGTTATCCTAATTTGTTTTCTTTCCATTAGAGCAATTAATTCATTGTGAATGAAATATGAAAGAGATATGGATTTAGTATATCCAAAAGTAGTAACTTCCTCATGATTATCTTCAATGATTTAATTTTCTGTATTCAGTAAAGAGAAGTAAGTTTAAATGTTTTAGATTTCCAATAATGAAAGAGGAAATAGGGGTTATGATTATTTCAGATGATCTAGTTATCATGTCTTTGACTTTGTCAACACTACCTATTGAATGAGTATGGATTTAAGAAATCCAAATATTAGATTTGATTTATGACTTGAATGCTTTTGTTGCTATGTTGTCAAGTTGCATTGTAGGTTTGGGATTTAGTGTTAGTCCTAAATTATAAGACTTCCTAAAGAACTTAGTGAATGAGGGTTGTCGAATCTTTATGTCAACTAGTTGTTCTTCCCTTGTGTAGTGCATGGTGTATTTTCAGTTAGTACCCGGTTTTCATGAATGGGGATGTTTGCACCTCCTTGGTTTAGGAGCGGATTATGGGATCCATGTCTTCTTGTATGGAGTGACCTTGTTATGTGGTTTCATCTTGTTGCCTCTTGAGAAAGGAGTGGTTCTTGTAATGTGTGTCTCCTTGTCGGGAGCGGTTCTGTTATAGATGTTACCTCCAGTGTTTGGAGATGGGTTCATCTTTGTCGCCTCTTGAGAAAGGAGTGGACTATGTGTTTTATTGCATCCAAAATGTTTGGAGTGAGTTCTTATATTTGTTTCCTCCTCGAGATGGAGTGGTTATGATTCTTAGGTTGTATGCTCTTGAGATTCCCTTGGTGATTGGTATTTGTATACGTGTATGTTTCTCTTAACATACTTGGTTTATTTTATGTCTGGAAGCAATGTCAGTGTTGTACCTGAGGTGTACTTGTTTAGTTCATTTGTTTGCTTATGTCAGCATGAGTCTACCTTTGGTTAGTGATTGTAGATCTTTGTCCATGTTATGTGGTTACTATCTCCTAGCATGGGGGGTGGGCCTTCGGGTACCACATGGTTGGGTGGAACATGCACCAAAACCATTGGGTCCCCATTGATCTTCAGTACTTGGTGGTGAGACATCTAGATGGATGGCTCGAGTTCTTGTGCTATTCTTGCTTTGTAATATTTCTATTTGTACAAGTTATTTTATCCCTCTTATGTTTATGAGGTGAGATTATGTAATTGTTATACTTCTGTACTATTTCCTCATTCTGAGAATGAGTGATATAACTATTGGATTAAGTTAATGTTTATGAGATTGTATCTTTGATGTTCATCTTGTTATGTTATGTGGTATTCTTATGATGTATGATGCTTATTTCATAAAGTATTTATTGCTATGGTTTATGTAAGATGTATGTGTGGGTTTAAGTAATCCTAACCTTATAGCCTTAGAGGTTGTTGTTAATTAGTAAGTGAATGTGTATGTTATTACATTTTATAAAAAAAAAATTGGTTCACCTAAGTCGTTAATTACAACTTCCTTTAGGGTTACTTGGCGGGGCATTACACATCTTGGATAGGGCTACCTCGCTACTAGGGAAACCAATGGGTCCTTCCTAGCAAAATTAGGATAGAGAGGTAATGAATTTTTCTCACATTTGTGTTGAGATGGATTTAAATACCCCTCTTCCAACTTATTTGGAAATTCATGCAGGTTCTTATCTGTGGGTGTAATAGCTAGATTATGATCCATTTCCCTTTGTTTTCATCTATGCCATGAATATCACCATTTGAAAATAAAATGTCAGATGTATAAGTCTTGTGTATCTCGGACTACTCAAACTCCCCATAATCCTCCTAAGGTTGATAAAGGCAAGGACCCCATTCCTGGTGTGGCTACTACTAAGGAGGGTTTTATTCCTATTAAGAATTTTAATAGGAATCAAGGTGATCTTGGATAGGGCTACCTCCCTACTAGGGAAACCAATGGGTCCTTCCTAGAAAAATTAGGATAGAGAGGTAATAAATTTTTCTCGCATTTGTGTTGAGATGGATTTAAATATCCCTCTTCCAAATTATTTGGAAATTCATGCAGGTTCTTATATGTGGGTGTAATAGCTAGATTATGATCCATTTCCCTTTATTTTCATCTATGCCATGAATATCACCATTTGAAAATAAAATGTCAGATGTATAAGTCTTATGTGTCTCGAACTACTCAAACTCTCCATAATCCTCATAAGGTTGATAAAGGCAAGGACCCCATTCCTGGTGTGGCTACTACTAAGGAGGGTTTTATTCCTATTAAGAATTGTAATAGGAATCAAGGTGAAAAGAATCTAAAGGACTCGTATGAAGGTGATACCTTTAATATATTTGAGGTTCCAAATGATCTCATTCAGCAAGAGGTCAATCTGGGTATGATGATTATGGATCAAGGTTTTTTAGAAGTGGTTCAAGAAGGAATTATTCAAGATTATAATCAAACTTCTGAGGAGGCTTGGTGTTTTGAAAATGGAAACAAATATTATTTTGGTGGTTCATGGGAGGTCTCAAAATCTTGTGGATGTGAATATGGGGGAGGGAAATATCTCTACTCCATTGGTGAAAGTGGGGACAGATTTGGTAAAAGGAAACAATGCCTCTCCTTTGGGACTTCTTCAGAAAGACCAAAAGAAAGTGGTTGCTGAGAAATCTTCCAAACTTGGGAGAAACAAGGACATAGAAAGAAAAAATAATGGGAAATAACTTGGTGGATTTTGGATTTGTTAAGACCTTAGATTCCTATTTCTTTAACCCTCTAAAATAAATTTTCTCTCTTGTAATGCAAGGGACTTGAATAGTGGCCCTTGAAAAACAGTTGTTCATGAATTGGTGACAATTCAATCTCCTATTGTTTTCTATAGAAGACTAGGTTATCTATTGAAGGTATGGTTAGTTTGTTGCCAAAGTTGTGGGGGTAGGGTGATTTCTATTTTATTGGGTCTTATAGTAATGCTAGTGGTGTGGCTTGCTTTTGGAACCCAGTAGAGATTCATTCTCTTTAGTGTGTGCCCTCCAAGTCTTCCATCTCTTTGGTTTTTTCAAGTATGAAGTCAAGGGAATTATTCTATTTTAAAACATCTATGCACTAATGGATATTTTTGGTAAGTAGTTATTGTGATATCATATTAATTTCATTCAAAGCCTTTCTCCCATTTTCCCTTGGATTATTACAAGTTATTTCCATGTCATTGTTCAATTAGATGAGAAAATGGGTGGTACTAACATGATAACATATATGCCTTGAATTTTGTTGACATTAAGGTCTATAATGGTCAGTTTACTTGGAAAGAATAGAAGAATGGGAGATAATTGTATTATTTAGAGACTTGACTATTTTTTGGGTTCTTGTTCCTAGATTCGTGGTTTGTGGTCTACTTTCTTTGAGATTTTGCACCAGAGGGGCTCAGGTTATTGGCCTATTGAGTTATCTATTATTTTGTATCATGTTACTTGGTCCCCCTCTTTCATGTTCAATCTTATGTAGTTAAGAGACTCTTCTTTTCCGGTGCATATGTCTGAATCGTGATAGACAGGAACACCTGCTCATGGAAATGTTATGTATTCTTTTTCCAAACTGCTCCAATATGTGAGATATTAGCTCAAAAGGTGGAATGGACAATTTTTTGGAAATAATTTTCATGCTAAGGTAGCTTCTCAAGGTAACATGGATGTGATCAATTAAGAGATAAGGGATTTTGGTCTTTCAAAGAATTTGCTTAGGGATGAGGCTAGGGATTTCAAAGCTTTGGAGGAGTCTAAGCTACACAAGTAAATTTATTGGAAACAAAAGGCTCATGTTGAGTTGTTATAGAAGGGGGAGAAAAACATTGCTTTCTTCTTGAATTCAGTGAAATTTAGGATGCATGGTAATTCTACACATGTTCTTGTGAATGGAAGGGGTGCGCTTTTATCTTCTTGGCAAGATATTTCTAGAGAATCTTCGTAGTTCTTTTCTTCTTTATTTAGAGATGATTCTCAAGATTGTTTGGCAGAAGAAAACCATGTTTGTTCTTGTAT
Source organism: Sequoiadendron giganteum (assembly GCA_007115665.2). Taxonomy (NCBI): domain Eukaryota; kingdom Viridiplantae; phylum Streptophyta; class Pinopsida; order Cupressales; family Cupressaceae; genus Sequoiadendron; species Sequoiadendron giganteum. The sequence goes on along the minus strand of CM021104.1, from coordinate 223,805,267 downwards.
CCCCTCCTTGGTTATTTTTGATATGAATGATCATATGGGTAGGTCTAGGATCATGATGGGCCAAAAAGTGGCAGTATGTAAGTGATATGATGGCCCATGTGGTTGACAACTGTTTTCTTACCCAAAATTGATGAAACGAAAAGAGTTTTTAAAGGAAATTCTAAACTTTCCACCAATATAAATTATTTTTATTCATTTTTATTTGAATTATGACTAAAGTCCAGATTGATAGGCTGATTGAAAAACATCTATAGCTTTCAAATAGTATCACATTTTTTGAATATGAAACCTTTCTTACATTTTATGCTTTACATATTATAGGATTAAAAAAAATAAAAATTCATTAAGTTTTTACCAAGTTAAGGTGGTTAGACATACGAGTTTGTATATTTTATAAAAGTTTTAATATAGAATTTATAATTAATCATTTACATGGAAACACATTACAAAAAATAATGCATCACATTGAGACATGAGTCCTCTACTTATATATAAAATCTTATAAAAAAATATTATCCTTTTTTTGTGGTTAGGATGGTCAGAAAGACACCTACTTCTTATTTATCATTAAAATTTAGGTACTACTGCATTGAAATTTCAAATTTTCACCAAATAGATTTAAAAAAAAATTAAACCTAGTAATTTAGAAACTACACTCAATTTTATACAGATTCCATTGTTATGTATTTTTAAAATAATATAGATAACTTATTCAAATTTTTACATCAAGTTGCCTAACTCAGATTTTCTAAAATTTCATCACCACTTAAGGGCCTATTTTTTCCATGATGATCCTGCACATACACATATTATGAGCTATATCTCACTAGAGGAATTGGAGACCACTATTTCCTAGATGAAGAAAGGGAAAGCTTCAGGCCCTGATGGTTTCTCAATTAAATTTTATCAAAAAATATTGGATATTATTAAGTTGGACCTACTAGAGGTTATCCATGAGTCTCAAAGGAATAGGAAGATGCTACAGGCTTTGAAATCTACCTTCCTTACCCTCATTCCACTTGGTTTGGGTTGGTATTGGCTGAAAAACTTTATTGGAGATGATTTGTGGAGCATGATCATATCTAGGGAAATATTTAATCTCATAAGTACCTTTTGGGGTTTTAAAAGAGGAGATTGCCAACTATCCTTTGGTGGGGGAATATTTTGTAATATGGGGAAAACTAAAGAAAAGGGGCTTCATTGATCAAGGAGGGCTTGTTCTAAATATGTAATAGGGGGTTGAGGCCATCTTTTGGTCAGATCCTTAGGATGGTTTTCCCCCCATTTTCAACTTGTATGCTAATTTTTTGAATCTTTGTGAGTGCATCTTAGAGGCTGGTTGGTCAAAGGTGATTGATTTTAAGACTTATTATCCATGTGGGCAGATGGAGGTGGCTAGATGGACGGTTCCTTATGATTGTCCTATGGCTGGGATGGAGGAGTGTGTCGAGATTCAAAATATTTTGGCTAGTAGACAATGAAACTCCCTTAGGGATAAGGATATTCTTGCTTGGAGCCTCTATCTTAAGGGTGCTTTCACTATGGCTAGTGGGTATTAGGAATTGTTGGCTCGTAAGTTTGGTGGGTGGATTTCCCTTGGTGGAAAAATGTGTGGAACAAGTTTTCATGGCCAAAGTGTAATTTTTTCTTCTGGACTTTAGTTTGGAATAGATGTTTGACTTAGAATAATCTTCAAAAGAAGGCCTTATAGTGTCCTATTTGTGTTTTATATGGCTGCAGTGAGGAGGATTCTTCCCACTTGTTTTTCCACTGTCCTTATTCTATGCAGCTTTGGAATTTATGGTGTGGTGTTTGGAGACACCCTTGTGTCCATGCTTCTTCCCTTGTTGAGTTCTAGATCATTCTAGGAAGACCTCCATCCCAATCCTCTTTCCTTCAGATTATGTGGTGCATTGGTCCTATTTTCATCGTTCAAAAAATTTTGTTGGAAAGTAATCATAGATTTTATTATGGGCATAGGTTGATAGTTCAATAGGTTTGCACAAAATTTTTAGCATGATCTAAGAGATGGTTGAAGACAAATGTTTGTCAGTTATCCTTTGGAAAGGATTCATCATAAGATTGTGAATAGATTGGCCATACATGAGTTCACTTTTGTCTCTTCTTGTGTTAGAAGAGGTAGGTGAGCTAAAAGGAAGGTTCAAAGGGTTGGAAGATGGTTGCTCCCTCTAGCGAATGTTCTGAAGATGAATACGAATGGATCCTTGAGGGTTAATCCTAGCCCTGCTAGGATTGGTGGAGTGGGAAGAGAATTTTTTTGGCTCAGTTATTTTCTTTTTCTCCATTCACAAAGGGTGGAATTCTAACAACCTTATCGAGGGGTTGGCGATTCTCATGGATATTGAATGTGCTTGTTTTTTTGGTTGGCATAGGATTATCTATAAATATGAATCATAGATTATTGTTAATCTGTTGTGAAGGGGGACATTTATCCCCTACTTAGTTTCATGAATTAGAGAGGGTCTTCACAAATGATATGGATGGATAAGTTGTTTGTGCTGGTGTGGATGGTGGTTTTTGTCTTGGTTAAGTGTTTTTGTGCTTTCTTTCTTTCAATCCATCATGTTCCCTAATCCCTTTGTATTGTTTCTTTCTCGATTTCAATAAATTTTTTACCCCCTTTCTAATTAACGTGCACCAATAATTTTTGATACACATATTCTAATTCACACTTATGGAAAAGTACCAAAGGTAATAAAAAGTTATTTTCAAATCTTTGTTATTGACAACCTTTATGTAGTAAGTATTTTGCTTAAAGGAACTTATAGAAAGATAATAATAGAAAAACACAATACATAAAGAAATAAATTTTATAAATGTCCACATATGGCCATTATAGGGAAATGCCATTGTTAAAGTACAACTATATTATTATAGAAATAGAAGGGATCAATATTTCTACAAGGATCCAAAAGAGTAGAGATAGATATAAATATGCTTCTAGAAATTTCCCTCTACTTCAAATTAGGAAATTTCTTCAATTAACTACCTAGCCTAAATGTATAATTCAAAAAATTTCATTTCTAGTAACAATCTTAAACTAAAGTGGGATCATTTGACCTATTTCCATACCAAGAAACCAAAAAATTCATAAAATATTTTAATAGAAAATTGACATTGAATAATTACCCAATATATACTTGAAGGAAACATAGACAAAAATAGTTTTCATTTAAGGTGAGGTAGAATTACCATTATAACTATTTCTATTTTATAAGAAATTAAAATTGTTATAAACCAAAACACTTGTTGTAGATCTACAATTACAAATTGAAAAAAAAACTATTTTTGGAAAATGTAGAATACCAGCATAGTAGCTTTAAAATAAGGATTTTTGCAACATCTGAAGAAGGGAGATATGAGTTGTAATATCACCATGCCAAAATATTGTAAACTATAAAATACTTACTCCACTAGCATACACTAGATAGCATGTAGGATGAGAGGAACACTACTATTTCAATGACCAAACAATTGGTTGACAGATAAGTATGTAGTTTTCTCTTTGCATGTATTCTTGGTTTCTTGAAATTTCAGTATTATGATTAGTGTAAGATAAGTATTTTTGTATAATTTTAGATAAAGTTTTAAAATATTAGAGAATTTTTTTTCTTACATGAGAAACTATTTTATCTTTCTATGGTATTTTCCATTCATTCCCTAAAGAAAATTGCATTGATAATGACATTGTTCTCGTTGAGGGTAAAATGTCCTTTGATGTTGAAGGTTCATAGTATGAATATTACTATTGATTTTTCTTTGATATAGTCTTCATAATTCATGATTTGAAGAGTGGGAAATAGTTTTTGCATGGTGGGATTTTTAATAGAACAATGGATTATTTGTTTTTTTTTATCTATTGTGATAATAGTTTTTAGATGTAAAGAATATATGTAACTAAATTCCTAGTTACATTGATTGTAGTAATTAGTCTTCTCCTTGAGCATGTCGTAGGTGTCAAATTTGTAATTATATTTCAGAAAAAATGCATGAAATGGATTTGAGAATGAATTTGTTGGTCTTTAAGAGCCAAAAACCTATAACATATGTTTGAATATTGTTAGAAGGGGCAAAAAAAATAATTTGAATGTACAAGAGTTCAAAAATTTAGAGATAGTTACCTTAAACATTGATTGTAGTAAGCTATTCATATTTTTCATTATTGTTTTGTAATTCAATTTGCACATAAATGTTGATCAGGCTGTTATGGAATGCGTTTTTTTGATCTTTCATTTTTACAATATTCTTGAAAAGTGTTGCTAGAGTTTTATTTCCATGTAATTATTATTTTATTTCCAACTATTCTTGTTCATATGTTCTAGGCGTAGTTGTAGTTGTTAACGAACAACAAAGTTAGTTTTATTTTAAAAAATTATAATAGAGAGAATCATGGTATCAAAATAGGTTTAAATTGGATTAGTGGGATAGGTTGGATAGAAATTTTCACCTATTCTCTACATGTTTCAATTCAACTATCTTTGATATCAATTGCATATTGGTTACCTATTTTCTTTGCACCAACCACCAACACACCTATTGTTCTAGGTGGGTACTCATTTGTGGTTATTAGTATTTGGTTATTAGTTGTACTTGGTGTTAAGTAGTAATCTTCACAAAGGAAGCATATAATTTGAAATGTACCTGTGTTTGTCAAAATATTTATGCAATCATAGTTACCTTTTTAATAATCTATTATGGGTATAATTTTGAAACCTGATATTGAAATTGCTAATGTTGGAATTATTTTATGTTCATATTGTACAAGTTTTCCACTTACATTCAATGTGATTTTCATTTTTTCTTTCAAATTTGCTAACTTTGCATGTAGTACTTCTTGTGTTCTATTGACATTGTCTAGTATTGCTTTGTAGGCAACAAGCACATCTCCTTGGAAGGTGTCTCTAGCTATTTTTACATTGAGGTCTTCAATTGAAATGGAGTTAGGTTTTTTGAATTTTGTTCTACAAAAAGTTATAGGAATGTTATTTTAATATTTGGAATTTGAGAAAAATGTGTATTGAGGGAAAATAGTGTAAGTACTTTACCATTTTTTTGTGTCTTCTTAGATAGTTTGTATTTTCTTTACTGGTCTTTTTGTTGCATCCACTGATATCTTGCAAACATGTGATGTAGTATTGGAGAATGTATTAGTGATATAGGCTTATTTCTAGTATAAAGTTTTATTTACTTATCGGGTGAGATAAAATTTTATAATTTAGTAGGAAGGTAGTTATTCCAATATGCCTCTGTTTATAAATGGAGCATATACTTGTAGTTGAGTTACACCAAATGTGTTCAATTAGAGGTTTTTTCATGCCGTGTGATTGGTTTAACAAAAAATGTACGTTGTGGTTTTGCATATAACTTTGAAGTATACTTTTTATTTTATTTCCTTAAGACATGTCAGTACTAAAATCTCTGAGAATGTACATGTATTTTTTGTGTATACAATTACTATTTGAACAATTGTTGTAATTTATTGTATGGGAGTATATGGTTTTGTGTATATATTAGAAAGATTGAGTTCATTGGCAGGTAGTATTATTGATATTCTGATGGCATTGATAAATTTGTTGACTTATGTTGTTTTGGTTTTTATACAAATAGACATTTTTTGGTCAAACAAATTATGCTATGTATGGTAATGAACTGTAAATAAAATAGATGACATGATTACCTATTTTATATAGGTAATTTAATTATTTCCTAGGAGCCCTATTTTGATTGACTGCCAACCTCACAAGGTGAGTCAATTCACTATGAGGAGAACCTAGGAAGGGGGATCTTTTAGAATTTTAGGGGTTCCTCAACAAGCGAATTCTTGGAAAAGACAAATGAATATTCTACCTACAAAACCTAGTTATGCAAGTTGAATGATGTATACAAATAATGAAATTATAGAGCATGGAGATATGATATGTGTACCTGGGAATTTTGGAGATGTGAGGATTCCAAAAATGAAAATAAGCTGCCAAAATGTGATCTAGAGGACTAAGACACCAAGAATGGTGCATTACTCCCACTATTGATTTTTAGGGAAAATATAGAATCTTTGGATGTCGAAATTGGATCTAAAAGAATCTTCCAAAGATATGTCTAGAAGGAAAAACATGACCAAGGTGGCGTATTAGTCCTAATATAAATTTCTACAAACTCTAATTGTGATCATGAGCTCCAAGGTCTACACTTTCTTCTTCTTAGATCTTGAGTTTTCAAACTTTTGAATCTAACCTATAGGTAAGTTTTCATGAAGATGAAAAATTTATAATGCAACTTTGAAACTTTTACAACTTTTCACTCTAAATGATCTTCAAGACTTCAAACTAAACATGAAAACACAAATATACAAGAGAGGGAAAATTTGTTGATTGTTAGTGAATGGGGGTTTGCCTTGATCAAACCCATTGTTGGTAATTAAACCTTGAAATGAAATAATGTAATGAAGGGAAATGGTGAATGAAGAACATGCAATGCTACAACTCACAAAATCTTTGTAAAGTCTACAAACTTGTGTTAAAATTTTGAAATGGATATGGATATTGAAATGCTTGAAACATCTTGAATTTATTGCTTTCTTGAATAAAAACCATACATCACAAATGTTACCTCAACAACACACATGATTCCATAATAGCCTTTCACATGATTTTTTAATCTTGATGATTGCTCCAAATGCTAGATGAATTACTCTTGAATGCTCTTGTGAACTTAATTATTCTATAAATTGAATGCTCTCACAAAAATACTTTGGTTTCTTGTTAGGAGAAAATGATAGAAGGAACCTTGTAATTATACTTATGTATGCTTGATATCCTAATAATGCATTGACACCAAGCTGGCATATGAATTCATTAAATAAAGGACGCTAAATGCCTCTAGAATTTGAAATTAAATCCTAAAAAAGACTTAAGGAGGAGTAATATGACCTAGGTGGTGTCTTAGTCCCAAGTCATCAAACTTGGGACACAAAAACCAAAAAGGGTCCCAATTAAGATGCCTCAAAATCAAGGTCCTGAAACCTTGGGGGGACAAAGATGCCCTAAGTGGCATTTTAGCCTTGACCAAAAATCAAGGACACATAGATCAAAATAATTGAATTATCATTTATACATTCAAGAATTTTACGATTAGCTAAAAAATTATACCATGCATAGGGCTTGTGGACATCAAATAGGACAAGTGAAGCAATAAATGAGGATAAATAAAGCAAGATGAGCCCAAAGTACTGTGAAAATGAAAGGGTATGCATTTTACTACATTACATTTAGCCCCCACTTTAGTGAGAGGACGAGCTTGCTTCAAACTCATGCTAAAGCAGCCAACCACACAATAAAGAGGGGTTCAAATATACAAATGTTAGTAAGAATGGATGACAATAATCAAGAGGGATGATCAAGGCCCCAAGATCAAGATCCTATGGAAAACCAACATAGGTAGAAAGGAATACACTTGTGGATGATATATGAAGCAAAAATCAGACCAAAAACATACACTATCAAATACAAGAAAAAGGAGAAAGGAGAAGAACTACAATGGATCAAGATTTAATTAGTTATCTAATGTGCTGGACTAGGTATAGGCTTGAATAATTTTACAAGTCAAATTCATTGTCCACTATGCAAATAAAACACACACTCACAAGGGATAGTGGGAGCTAGGTATCCACTAGGTGAGCCCCAAGGGTGACCATATCAAATACATACCTCCATTACCTTAATAAGGTACAAAAATGCATGTTCACATGGGCTAGTGAAGCTATTTGTTCACTAGGTGAGCCTCATGAAGTCCATATCAAATCCATACCTCCATGAATTTAATAAGGACAAAAGGAAAATTCAACAAGATTATGAAGTGTTAAATGGTATGTGAAATGTTGAATGTAACATGATTCTTCTTATGTTGTATGCTACTTTACCTATATATGCAATTTCTAAGCCCTTTGGTTTTTATATATTGTTGTCAATACAATTGTTATAAATGTTGATGGGAACTTGGTATAAGGATTTTTTTGTGAAAGTATTTCAAGTTCCATCTCTTCCAATCAAGATCAAGTGTAGTGGTTTTTTATGTTTTTCATTTTTTTCATCAGAACATCTTTAACAATTGCTTGTTTTTATTTATTTAACATTTTCATTGATTTTTAGTATTCATTTTTGTCAATAATTTGTGGATTATTAGAGAACTCAAATGTATTGTAAGGCATGGTATTTGATTTATTGCATCCTATATTTTGAATATTTATGTTTATGTCATATTATTCCTTTTGTCTAATTTTTTTTGGTTTGAACGACTTGGTCTTGTAGACACCCGAATTTGACCACTCCCATATTTTCAAATTCACCCTCGCATTGTATCCCACATCCCCAAGCAATATTAATTAAATAATTTATTATTGAACTAGTATTTCATCTCAACCCAATGCCCCTAAGGTATATAATAAATTAATCAAATACCTTACATCATTTCTCTATAAATTAATTAAAGGGTTAATTTATTTAATTTAGTCACTTTATCTAAATGAATTAAATGAATTTTAAATTTACCTTCTTCTCTCTCCTCATGTCAACATCCTCCATAATCCACTTTCAATCCAAATTAATCATCATTAGAGTCACATGTGGATTTTTATTTCCTTGTGTCGTCCTCATGAGGATTCGTAAGGAATTTTTAATTCCTCACTTGTCCTCTCAAGGTACATGTGGAAAAAGACCTCCTTTATGGGGAGATCTTGTCTATTCCCAAGGTACTTCCTAGTATCTCCACATCATTTCCACGGTATCCCTTTTTTTCCACCTCACCATCGAAATATCTTCATGTGATGTCTTGCAAAGTTCAAATGCATGTGAGCCATTGATCCTCTCCACCCTGGATGCATCTGAGCCCTTCATTGGTTTCAAGGTACTTCTCCTAAAAGTAGTGGATTTTCCCTCATTTCGATAGCAACTCAATCAAGAAAACATTTAGCCAAATTTCATGCATGCACAAACAATCAAGCATACCTCCATTTTTACAACCATTTAGAGTTCTCATCCTGTATCTAATCAACTACCCACGTCCACCATTGCATTCCCCATCATATTAGCTTCATTTTGCACTAGGATTTGAGAGATTTTTCTAAGCAGGGAGCTCACAAATTGAGCATCAAAAGGGCCAACCAACTCAACAATCCAAGCGAGGTAAAAGGTATCATTAACTTATATTTTTTTTTAATTTAACTTAGAACAATCTTTAGGTGTTGTGATGGTTTTGTTTTTCGTTTGATTTTGTTTTTCATCATTAGAATAGGGAATTTCACCTACACATAGGTCTTATTATCATCATCAAGAGAGTCAAGATCATTAATAGCTTTGTTAATGTTACCCCATGCAATATGTGTGTTGTGAATGAAATTTGCATAGTTTGTGTGGATGGTTTTTTCATGGCGCATGTATACATCCTCTCATGAGTTGAAGTTTTGTTTGAGTGTACTTTTTTATTGTAAATGGTACATAGAGTTCCAATTTATCTCTACAAAGATTTTCTAAAGGAAATTTTTTATTGAAATTGATAAACTATATTACATTTGGTTTGGATTTTGGCTCAACTACGCTTTTATTTTTGTTGTACCTTGAATGAAATATCTATTAGGTATATGTTCATAATTGTTTGAGGATGTTTTAAATCGTATTCTATTAGAGATTTGGAGAGTGTATTTTTTGATTCATTTGGTTTGTCATTTAACTATTTGGAAGATTTAAGTATAAATCTATAGTCATTTTCATGTCACACATAAATGAATATGTATTTTCTTGAGCTATAATTTAATGGAAGTGATAAAACAATAAGAGTAGCTTGATGTGTTGAAATTTGTTGGAAGTTGATCAAGGCATTTCCAAGTTTAGTTACCATTCTTATTGCATTGGTATTATCTTTTTGGTGGTATTTTCGTATTATTTTGAATGAATATATCATTAACCTGTATAGTTTTGCAATGTAGGAGCTACAATACATTTTTGTGGGATATGCATTAAGCACAAATTGGGCATTTGTATTTACCTTCTAGAGGTCAAGATTTTTTCTTGCAAAAGTATTGTTCCATATTTGTGATGGTTTTCTCTTCAACAATAGTGTGGGATTGTTTACTGTTGAGCTTAAGGTTATAATGTAATCATCCTTAGTTATGTTTATCTCACTTTTGAAAGTGAATTTTTCATCATAATTTTCTTTATAGAGTTTCGAAAAGATTTTGGTAGTGTTTGAAATTATTCTTCCAATATTCTCTAATATTGGTAGAATAATTTTTATCTTTTGTATTGGTTGGAATGAGAAATTGTATCTGCAAAGTTTTTTTCTTGATCTCCTACATCTCTTAATGTGGTTATTCTTGTGTAGTGTAGGTAAAGTAGGCTAAAAATGTTATCTATTGTGACTAATGTACTTTTCAACAAAAGCTATGATGTCCATGTCATTTTTTATGTAGATTGGTACATTTTTTATCCATATATGCAAATGATCATGTTCATTTCCTTGATTTTGGAACTCAATCATAGAAAGAGTCATTTGCAATTACAAAATTCTTTATTGCATTTATTTTATATTTATAGTAGCATGCACAAGTGATAGGATCCATTTTTACTAGTTTGAATATTTTTCTTTACATGTTTTATCATAAGATTCTTGTTGTTGTTTGTATTGATTGGTCCAAATTGTGTAACTCTTATAACATATTTGTTACGGAATCCTAATTCTTTTTAACACTAGTGAAAGTGATGAAAAGTGTTGTTGGTCCTAGTTGTCGTATCATTACAAATACATTTTTCTTAAGTTTTTGTGTATAGTTTGGAAATATTATTATTCTTTTTAATTCAACATAGCCGATATCTTATTTTAGAATTTTTTCGAGGTTAGGTTTTTGTTTGATGTCCTTGTCCAGTAACTTTAATCCTTTTAACTAACCTTTCGATATTCTTATTAACAATGTAGACAAGACTTTTTATATTAGTATCTTGATAGTTTTGAAAAGTAGTTTTTTTGTGTGGTATACAAACTATCTTTTTGATTATAAAAAGTCCCATTGTGTGATTTTGTGATGTGTGAACTGTACTAGAATGTCATTTTCACATGGCTTGGAGAGGAATTATTTTTGAAAATTCATTTCCTCAGCATATTTTTCTTTGCATATTCTAATTGGATAGTTCTATTTAGCAAGTGCAATTTCAATTATTTTATCTTGCATCCTATGTATAATAGATTCATTAAACCAATGTATCAAGGTTTCAGATGGTTTTTCATGTTCCATATTATTATCTAACTCAATTTGACTTGTGGTAAGTTGATTGTTGTCATCATTTTCACAAATGGTTTGAAAAACTTGTATCCAATCTTTGTTTATCTGAACATTTTGCATCTTGTATGCTGCTTCCTTTGTTAATTTATTTAAAGCTTGCATGATGATTTTGGGTCACACTATGCCTTTTTTAAATACATTTTTTTTATTCTAAGTGTCTTGTGAGTGTAGAAACTATTATTTGTGTGTTGTTAATTAATGTTAATGCCTTTTGTATAATTTTCATGTCAATAGGGACATTAATGATGGAAAATGTTAGGCCTATTTGAGATCATTTGTACCCTAGTTCACAAATATATGCAAATAAAATGATAAGTGATACAAGTTGTTCTTCTAGTTGGGACAAAATCTATATGTATGACAATAGTTTATTAGTTTTATTTTTATGTGTTGTGGCATACTTTGGGATCATGGATTGTTTTAATGCAGAATGGTATATTTGAAATATGTAATTTTTCAATGTTGGACAATTTGATTGTAGTAGTTTATAATATCTGTTTTTGTTTATCTTTGAATATTCTAGTGTCCTTGTTGAAACACAATATTTGCAAAGTTTTACATGTATATTTTGGTGTCTTGAATTATTTTTTCATAAATTTGTACTAGTGAAAATGATATTTTCTTTTTTGGACTCATCATTTTTTTACATTTTCCACTAAGGCATAAAAAAAAAAGCTTTTTTGGTTGCATAGTCATATGGATCAATACTTGCTCATACTAGCTATATTGTAAGATCATTGGTATGTGAGTCACTACATAGTTGGTAGAAGTGGCATATTATAAGCCATATTCATCCTTCACTAGCATTAGTCTATATTATCTTGCATAATTTCTATAGTATGTTAGTACTTAGTATGAGTTGACAAATTGGTATTCTTGTGTGTATAGTAAATGGTACAAGGTATTTATTACATTTGCAATTTTCTGTAATATAAAAGTTTTTTTCCTAACTATATAATATTCACTAGTCAAAGATCACATGGTAACTAGGAAGCCTTAGCAATGGCCCCATCTTAGCAAGAGGTACTAAGCTTAGGGCAGCATGGCCTCTCCCATCAACCCCCTCTTTAGTGCCACCAATAGTGTGGGCTACTTTTTTATTTTCAAAATATTCTATAAATAGTCACATTGTAGGATCAAGGGCCAAAATGTTTAGCGCTTGGCCCCAAATTTTATTCCTTTGATGGCCACATAGGTTATTTTTCAAATCATCATAACTTAGAATGTAGGAGACATAATTTTACAAATTAGATATCATTGGAAAGATAGATTCACCAATTTTGTTTCTCTCAAGAGTTTATTACTGTTTCAATTTAGAGCTTTATTTTTAGCTCCCAAGCTAATTAATTCTTGCCATAATCTACGATTTTCATGTTTCTTATAGTGTTGGAAAGGTATTGAGGAGCTATATATTACCATTCATTCACTAGTTTCTATATCTATCATAGGTATTATTATTTCAATTTTTCCTTGATGGGTGTCCTAGAGATTACTTGGATAGTTTAATAATTAGGGGTGATCCCACATTACTAGTTTGCAATTTTTGGGAAAATTGGACACTGAACTGATTTTATTTAACTAAATCTTCAATTTCAGGCTCCTATAGCAGCTAGACCGTGAGGAATTTAAATATGATGCAAACTAGTGATTTGTTGCATTTTGTCTATAGATTCTAAATATATTTTTTTCAAAAAAATTTGGAATCAGCTTGCACTTTTTTTACATCCCCTTCAAAAACTAGCTCTTTTAAAAAATAGCATTCTTAGGGAGTGACACTCACCATATACAACATAACTTTTTTTATAGGAAGGATATAATTCTAATTTTTTAGAATTTATATTTTTAACTATGATATCTAACACTTTAATTTGGTTTCATACTATTTTATTAATTTTTTTCTATCTTAATCAAGTTTTCAAGTCAAACCAATTGCAATTGAAACATAGGCAGAATATATACAACATAACATTTTCTATATGTATCGAAATTCAATTTTTTTTTAATGGATCAAGGACATCAATACCCAGCCTAAAAGTATTTTTTTAAAATTTATTTTGATAATATGCTATTTTTCCACATGTGTAGAACAAAGAGCTTCATTTTTAATGAAAAACCTATGTTTAATAAAACTAAAAAAACACACATAATAAATCCAAAACATATTAAAATTATATTCATTTGATAGCTCGTTTCAAGGACAATCATGATAATTTCAAATAAATTTTAAATTGATTCATTTGATCCCCCAAAAGGTAAATCAAAAGTGATTTTTTATTAGTATTTTGATAGGTGTAAAGGGGACTCTGTTGTAGGTATGGTTTAAAACTAGCGGGGTTCTATCCAAGGGGGTTTGATCTAAGGTGGTTTGATGAAACCCTCTTCAATTGAAATCCTTAAAATGGAACTTCTTAAGTCTTAAATCATTATATTTTCTAAAAATATGTGATTTCAGAAAAAATCAAAATCTCCCAAAAATTGCAAACTAGCTTTGTGGGATCACCCTTAGGATGGTGTAATTTTTATCATTGCACTTCATTTCAATATTATAGTGATGTTTCATATCTTGTTTCCTCATTCACATCTTTATGTTTGTCATTTATGTCAAAAGAAACAAAGGAAATAAAGTCCTCCATTGGTGTCAAAGATAGTGTTGATGCAACATGCAAAGGTACTTGTTCTTGTTCCTTCACTTCATATTTTTGATATAAATCTTCATTTAACAGTGGTGATACAAAAGGTGTATTTATCCCTTGTTATCATATTTATGATAGAGTTTCTTCTTTTAAAAGTGATGTCATTTTTTATAACTCAAAGGTATATAAGATGGTGAGTTGATAGGGTTATTATTAATTCAAAATAAAGTCTTCATTTAAAAAGAACACAAGTTGTCATCTTTCATAAATCAAATTAGGTATTTAGTGGATAGTTTTGCATAAAAGAATTAATCATTGTGGGAAAAGATATGAGAAAATTTTGAAGAATCATTGTCTTTGATCCTTAGAAAGTTGCAAATTTCTTGATATTTATGAGGATTGGGGTTGTATTTTATTGATTACCTTTCAACAAGATTGACATTGTTTCCACTTCTTATTATCTCTTTCAAAGACATCTAGAGGAAAAGAAATGGGGTGGTAATCATACTTAAGGGTATTTTGTTATTTAACTTTCCATACTTTAAAATCTAAAATACTAAGCATATCTTAAACCTTAAGAGTCTTGAAGACCGAGGATTTAAGTCTTTTGAAGGGAATCAATTTAGTGTTACCTTTAAGTTGTATTTGATTGTTGAATTGTTATAAATGGTGGACAGTCACTTAAGTGAAAAATTCAGGAGTTAAGCCCATTGTCAACTGGCCCCTACTCCTAGGTGTAACTAGAAAAACAGGTTGAAGAATTAAATTTTATAGTCTAACTTAAGATTAATGGATATTTTTTTATTGATGAATTAGCAGATGTTGAACATAAATTGTCCTCGTTTAAAGCTAGAGAAAAATTACTACACAAGCCTTCACATTGATAGGAATTTGAGTGTCATCGACCTTTGGTTTAGTTACACATAGTTTTGTAACTATTTTAAGACAACGATGGTATGGTGATCTAAGCCAATTCATTGAGTTTATTTTAACTGACCTTTAGGATCTATGAGAAGGTTTAGAATAATATGACAACATGTTTTTGTAGAGCTAATGGGGAGAGAGACTAGAATAGTAAATTATAAGAGGATTATATGGTTCATCTTTAAGATTGTATTGTTGTTTAGGGTTGACTTTCATAACAGGGAACATGATTATGAGAAATTCTTGTTGTTTTATAAGTTATTTTATTCAAAGAAGGTTACAATCAAGGTGTTTTAAAAAATTTAATATGCTTTTATCATTAGTTTATGTCTTGTTTGTGTCTTTCGGGATAAGAATATTCTTCTAAAAAAGCTATGACACATGTATGTAAGGAGAGATAAGGATTGAATTTATATTATTTTAAAGCATATTATAAATAGAGTAATACTTTGTACATTTTTCCTTTATTATTTATTGGATTTTGTGCTCCTATTTTCATAAGGATTTGGTGCTCCTAGATATATTGTATTCAATGAGAATATGGTCAGTGAGGCCTAATAGTGTACAAATTGTGAGGATTGGATTGGTTCTTCAAACCCAACCAAACCACATAGTGGGTTTTCCCTTTCTAGTGCTTTCCATTTATAAAACTTGTGTCATGGTGATTCTTAAGTATTTCCATTGAATAATTTAATTTTCAAAATTTATTTAATTTCTTTGGTTTTTTTATCATTGGTTCACTTCCCATTTTTTTGATCTTGATTATTCCTAAAATTGGTATCAAATAAAATTTCCTTGTAGAAGTTTAATAAACTTGGGCCGATCCTAATAGTGGAATGCTAAAACTAGTAAAAAATTATCTACCTTAAAAGAACCTTTGTTGGATGGTACTATTTTTATTTTTTTACTTTTAGGATGGACTCTTACTTGTCTTGTTTGTGATTTGATGTATCGACATAAGTGAAAAAAGGTTATATAGTGCCTTGAAAAACCCCTTCTACTACTGATGAGAAGAAATGTTACGAGTGAAATGCCAAGGCCAAGAATTCCATCCTTTGTGGTTTGAAAAATGAGATCCTTGTTCAATTCATGTATTGTAAGAGTGCAAAAGATGTCTAAGAAATGTTAGTACTTATCAAGGTGATGTCAAAATCAAGGAATCCAAGTTGGAAAACCTTAGAGAAAAGTTTTAAGGGTAAAAAATTAATGTAGAAGAATAAACTATATTCATGGCTACTATTGTATGCTCAAATGATAAACAACAAGATAAATATGACAATATTTCTAATAAGGACCAACACATTGAAGAAAGTTAAATAGAATTTGAAGGAGAATTACTTTGTTCTCTAAATGAGATAAATAGATTAAAGAAGGAAGCCTTCAAAGATGTCAGAAACAATCAAGGATCTATACCAACTTATAATCATCCTGAAAAATCAACTTGAAAAGAAGATTTCTCAAGGTTTAGAGGAAAAAAATGAGTTTAAGGGAGAAGCTAGAAAGGTATGGAAATAATCGGTTGGAAGATATTTTAGGAAAATAACAGATATTCAAAGACATTATTGGTTTGGGGTATGAATATGGAAAAAACGTAAAAACTTATAATCTTTAAAAGGGAGAAGTTGGGAATAATAGCCAGGGTGATGCACATCTTTATTATGACTATCCTAACAAAAATTTTAATTTAGATAGTTCATCAAAAATTATAAATAAAATATTCTCAAGTTCAACTCTTGCAAGAAGGAGTGGATCTTTCATGTTTAACTCCTCCTTTTATGGTTTTTTTTTTTTGTGTGAAAGTTATTTTTCCTTCTCTAAAATGCAAAACTAAATGAAATTCAACAAGGAAAACATCAAAGAAAAACTCAAAATTAGGCCTAAGATGAATAAAAATAAAGCTCAAGAACAAACTTTTTACCTTGTTTAAATTGATTGTTAGGTTTTCCCTTTATGATGCTCAAATGTATGATCCTTCTTGGACAAAATGGCTCAAATCCTAGCTCTAAATGATGTTCAGGTGATGAGGAATATAATGGAGGATATGGGTATGTGAATTGATGTAATATTGTGGCTCTAAAGTGGTTGCAACAATAGTGGTTATGATTGTTGGCTTGAAAGTGGATAAGTGTTTGATTACTTGATTGATTTCTAGAGAGGCTAAAATGAGGGAAATTCCACCATTTTCAATGGAAGTGAATCTAAGGATATGGAGGGCAAGGATTAAAACATGATGGAGATGATCAAGTTCTAGGGTGAATTGAGAACTCACAAGCCCTTACAAGCTGACATGTGGTTAGTATCATGGAAGGAAAGGGGTTGAGGTGGAGATGATGAAGAGGTACTATGATGTACCTTGGGAATGGAAAATATATCCTCATAAAGGAGGTCCTTTTCCACATGTTCCTTGAGTGGACATGTGAGGAATTAAAAATTCCTCATAAATCCTCATGGGGATGCGAGAAGGAATTTAAAATTCCTTAAAATGCCTCAGAGGAATAAATGTGAGTTAAAATATTTTCATGGAGAAGGGGATTCCTTCTCCAAAATGAGAAAGAATTCAATTTAGGTTGACCAAGGATACATGCCATGAATGGAATTAAGATTAGGTTAGACTATGAAAGTGATTAAGTTTGTGCAAATGTGGGATTAGGTAGTCTAATGAAATATTATAAGGAAGTGGGAGATTATGGAGGATGTGACCGTAAATATGATTAGGGGTGTGCACATCTTAATCATAGATTAATTAGATTAATTTGGATTACATAGGAACATGGAGGATGTGACATGAAGAAAGAGAAAAAGGTGAATTAAAAATTGATCTAATTCACATGGGTTGATGACTAGATTAAATAAATTGGTCTATTTATTTAATTTAGAGATAATCAAGGTAAGGTATTTGGTTGATTAATTAATTACCTTAGGGGATATTAGGCTAAAGTGAAATATTGACCAAATGAATAATTATTTAATTAATATGGCTTAAGGGTATGTGATAGAGGAATGAAAGGGTGAATTTTATTATATGGAAGTGGGCAAATTCAGGTGTCTACATTTTTCCCCTCTTCAAAATATAGTTAGAATTTAGTGTTTCAAAGAAAAATAAAAAATGAATGACTCAATAGAAGAAAAGGATGTTAGATGACATTTGCCCTGATATCATAAGAGAATAGATAAGAGGGAATAATGGGGAGATATAGTAGATTATGCCACCTTGAGAGGGTGGATAATGAAGAAAAGGCTGCCCTAGGTGACTTCTCGATATGAATAAATGAAGGGTACCAATATGCAATAGAACATGAAAAACCATGAAGAATGGATTTTGAATGCAGGAAAATAGACACACAAAGGTGTGAATGGAAGCCCTCAAAAGAAAAGGGGAAATGAATTAAGAAAGGGTTATCTAAAGGGTAAAAATTACCCTAAAATTAAAAGGATAAGTAGGGTAAAAAATGAAAGTTATAAATAGTAAATTTGAAAATTCACTATTCACCTAATTCTCATTTACACACGTGTCATTGCATGATTAGATGAGAGAGAGAGAGAGTGGAAAGGATGGTTGATATGATGAGTGATGGTGAGGTGATCAAGAATGAATAGCTAATCTATCGAGGCAAGGAGGTTCGATCCTTCTACCATGATTTTGTGGTACCCTGTTAGGTAGGTCGTGAATCCCAAATTTCTAATTTTGTTTGAATTTTAAAACATTTTTTAGTTTTAGTATGGGTAGTGAGTTTAGAAAAAATAACCACAAAAGGGCAGATTCACCCTTGCAATCAAGCACATTTTCCCATCAGTCGGATCAACGAAAAAGGGAAAAACTTGTGAACCATAGGGGTGGGCACATTGAGAGAGGGATAATTATGAAATCATCTCTCTCTAAAAAGGGTGAAATTACATAATGCAAGGGAGAGAAGGAAAAGGAATAGGCAATTGTGAAAACACCAAACTCAGGAAAGGGTGAATGAAAATTCACCATAATGGGGAACAAGAGGATTTGAATTCTCCCAAAAGGGGAATAGGTAGATACGAAGCTGCCCCTTAAGGAAAAGGGCAACAACAATTTTTTCACTCGAGAAGAATAGATATAGGCATGATTAAGAAAATACCCATGGGGGAAGGGGTGAATAAAAATTAATCTCTAGGGATCAAATGGGGAAATACATGCTAGGGTAGGGAAGGGGTGGGTATGCTTGGAAAATATCCAAACTCACAAAAGGGAAACATAGGGGAAAGTGCACAAGCTAGACAAGTGAATAGATGGGAAATCAAATGGATGAACGCACCTGACATAGGAGCAAACTCACCAGATGGGGACATAGATGAAAAGTATAGGAAAAAGAAATGAAAGGTTAGAAAATATGATAGAATGGTAGGCATGGATGCAAAGTTTCAAGACTCATAGGACATGGGAGAGGCATTCAGCTATGATAGAGGTAACCTTGAGGAAGATGACCCAGAAGGACCATGCAAAATTAACCCCAACCAAATTACTACATATGTTGGGATATCCAAAAATCAGGGCACATAGACCTCTACTTATAGAATTGATGGAGCGGCACTGGAGCTCTGAGACCTTGACTTTCCATCTCCTGAAAAGGGAGATGACAATGACCATTGAGGATATCTAGAGGATTTTGAAACTACCAATCAAAGGCCACTTGATTAGTGTTGTACCCTGGCGATTAGTGGATAGGAGTGTGTGAGTAGTGTTTGGACCTATGGACCTTAGCATCTGAGTGAAGGAGTTAGAAATTGATGCATGTTTGGGAATAAAGGTGGGAGAATTACCTTTGTATCTATGTGGCCTTATCAATGCAATCCTTCTACCAGACAAGAGTTATCAATTTTTCATCCTTAAGATGATTGAGGTTGTTAGACACATTGTAGAGAGGAGGGAGGGGAAGTTTGCATCAAGGGTGTGTTTACTAGCCCACTTGTATAGAGACATGTATGTCATGTATTATAGATGATCACTAAGCATTACACATGTGACACTACTCTAAGTATGGTTCTAGGAGAATATCAAGGTTGGGAGACTAAATATATTGATTGCTAGATGTCAAGATGAGACCCACTAGCGGCATATTGGTGGGGGATGAAGTATGGGTGGATACTACACTATCAAGAAGTGGGGTGTTTGGAGGAGTGGTGATGGAGTCTAAAATGGATTGATTCCCAGAAATATCACATGGATATCGTACATGAGATAGTGGTTTTTAGGGTGGCGTGAGGATGGTAGGAGATGGACGGGGTACTTATTTTCATGGTAAGGATGAGACCCATACATTATTTAGTTGCACTAGTATGATAGGGTTAGATGATAGTACATAATTGAGTAGGACATCCTAGAAGGGCCACAACACTTCAGATAGATTGGCCAAGAGTCGAGGGCCATATGGGAGGAGTAGATTATATTGGGGTATTCCCACTAGATATGGGAGATGGTTTCAATTACTATGTGGCCATGGAAAGGGGGAGAGGAAAATACAAGTAATATAGTGTGACATGCAGCATGGTAGACCTAGAAATGTTTGAGGAGGATGACCCCAGTAGACAAAATTATAGGGGCCTTAGGATTTGGGTCGGAGGATGAGACGTAGTTGGGAGGGACACAAAGGAGGAGAGGTGGTAGGAAGAGGAAAGATCAATATGTCAAGATGGGGGAGGTAGGGAGGGAGGGGAAGCCATGGATGTGGATGTCCTAGTAGTTCACCCATTAGTGATGGTGCCATACGTACCTCTACCACTAGAGGACCCTACTGTACTATTGATAGGATTCGTAGCCAAGCTAGAGATAGAAAAGAACATGTTGAGGGAATTTGAGGTAGAGAGGAACAAATAATAGACAGAGGTGGGCAGACTATAGGCTGAGGTGGAGTAGATATAGGGTGTGTAAAGAGAGGGGGATAGGGACTATGTAGTTTTTGTGGATGAGGCAGTGAGTAGTGTGGTAGAGATACAATCTGAGAGGGAGTAGATGTAGGGTATGTAGAGAGAGGAGGATAGGGACTATGTAGCTCTGGTGGATGAGACGGTGAGTAGTGTGGTAGAGATCCAGTCTGAGAGGGATGAGGCTAGGAGGTAGCTAGAGGAGGTTCAAGGGGAGAGGGATGAGGCTAGGAGACATCTAGAGGAGGTTCAAGGGGAGAGGGATGATTCTTTGGAGGGAGTGTGTAGATATAACTCTTGGATATGTAAGGGGATTGTTGGAGAGGGTTGAGGCAACAAAGGGGTAGGCACAAAGGATGTAGAGGGAGAGGAATGAGGTTGTTTGGAGGATAACCTAATTAGAGGGGTAAGTTGAGAAAATGAGGCTCACATAGGAGTCCTAAGAGTAGGAGAGATGAAGAATCAGTCAGCAATGATACATATATCATATAGAGAGAGATGTGGGGAGATAAAATACAGTAGGGGAGGCTGATGTGAGGATCAAGGCATCATCCTATGGGTGATCCCACAATAGTGGTTTACAATGTTTGGCCAAACTGGACATTGAAATTATTATTTTTAACTAAATCTTCACATTCGGGCACCTATAGCGGCTAAAGCATGAGGAATTTGAAGATGATGTAAACTAGAGTCTCATCACATTTTGTCTGTAGACTCTAAAAATATTTTTTTCAAAATTTTTGGAATAAGATTACACTTCCTTTTCCATCTCCCATGAAAATTGGTTTTTTTCATAAAAGAACATTTTTAAAAATTGATGCTCACCATATACAACATAACGTTTTTTGTATGAAGGATAAATTTTTTTTTTTTTTTAATTTATATTTGTAACTATGATATCTAGAACTTTCACTGGGTCTCATAGTTTTTTATTGAATATTTTTTCCTTAATAGAGTTTTGAAGTCAAACCAATTGCTATTCAGACATAGGTGGATTGTATACAACATAACTTTTTTTGTATGTATCGAAATTCATTTATTTATTTTTTAATGGATCAAGGACATAAATACCCAGCACAAATATATTTTTTAAAAATTTATTTTGATAATTTTCTCTTTTTCCACATGTGTAAACAAAAGAGCTTGATTTTCGGTGAAAAACCTATGTTTAATAAAACTAAAAAAACACATACATAATAAAACCAAAAAATATTAAAATTATATTTGTGGGATAACTCATTTTGAGGACTACCATAATCATTTGAAATAAATTTTTAATGAATTTATTTGATCCCCCAAAAGGTAAATCAAAAGTGATTTTTTATCAGCATTTTGATAGGTGTAAAGGAGTCTCATTTATAGGTATGGTTTAAAACTAGTGGGGTTCTATCCAAGGGGGTTTGATCTAAGGTGGTTTGATCAAAGCCTGTTCAATTGGAATCCTTAAAATGGAAATTTTAAAGGCCTAAATCACTATATTTTCTAAAAATATGTGATTTCAACAAAAATCAGTTCCTCTCAGAAATTATAAACCAACTTTGTGGGATCACCCCTATATGCTTTCTTATAATCAGGTCATGTCCTAGATCCAAAATATAGGGTATCACCCTACATAAGAATAGTAACACATGCACTTGCACCATCTTGATTGGATCAAACCAATACCAGAGTATACAACAAATATAGGGAGACCCATCCAAATTCTCAAGGATTAGGTAGAGAGTACCCACAATGGTTACATTCGAGGTATAGCTAGTATAGAGAGACACCTCCATGTGGTTGAGGGTTAGGTGCAGACTCCTTATAGAGGTCAAATGTAGGAAGAAATGGATAAAGGGGATGAGAGAATATAGGATTTAGATTTTGATAGATACAAAGTTGATAGGTGCATAGGGTAGAGGCTATAAGTTCTTTTGTACAGATTGGAAAGATTCATTCATTCATTCATTCTTTATTGTTTATTGATTCAAGAAAATTAGCCTATGTATTTGATTATAGCTCTACACTTGGATCTTATTTGATGGATTAACATGGACTTTATGATGGAATATTTATGATCTTTATCATGGATTATGATATAGTCAATGGATATTATATATATATATATATATATATGCGATGGACATTGTTGACACTATGTGATTATTATGTGATTTAATGGATATATATTATGCCTATGTATGGTTATGATTATGATGTATGAATGTGATGGTAATGGTTTATGCTTATATTGATGTATATAATATGGATGAAATATATTATGTCTAACTCCTTTAGATGTGGGATGGGATGTGACATGACTTATGATTTTATGATGTTTGTTATGAACATGGTACTAATGGTTTGTGATATACAGAGATATATTATGATTTGTGATGTATGTATATGAAATATGGCATGGGGATTATTATGTATGGATAATGAATAATGTATGAATGATCCATTAGAATGATTAATTATAGATGATATGAAAGTGCAATGAAATGTAATGGATGGAAATATATGATGTATGGATATGTGATCATAACATGGATAAATGTAATAAATGTGATTTAATGCAATGTACATAGTGAAATGATTTAATATGTTTAGAATAATAACTCTATAGAACATAGAATGATAATGAAGCTGGACTTAAGATCCTTAAAAATAAAAAATCAGTGTTAATCTGAACGGCTTAAGAGGATAATGAGAATGATAATGCAATGGATACAAAATGATATGAAATGAACTTAAGATGCTTAAATTAACAAATTAATATTAATATAAAAAACTTAAGGTGATAATGAAAATGATAATGCAATGGATAATGAAATGATATGAAATGAACTTAAGATGCTCAGAATAACAAATTACTATTAAAATATAAACAACTTAAGCTGACAATAAAAATGATAATGCAATGGATAATGAAATGATATGAAATGAACTTAAAATGCTTAGAATAAAAAAATAATATTAATCTAAGGGTAAAAGCACAAAGTTGTGTCACACTTTATAAATTAAATGGAAAACATTGATCCAACTTTTAAACTTGAATCACTAGAAATTGGCATATATATTTTGAATTTTCAAATGATTTAAACTAGTAGAATATGTAGTTTTAGTCTATTTTATGTTTGTATTTTAAAAACTAAAATAAAACAATTATTTTAAACTACTTTTTAATAAATTAACACTCTAATTAAGTTGGTGATAAAAATGCTGAAAAATGAAGTTGCATGGGACATCAAACCTTTTATAGTAAATTTATTTCTTTTCTTTCAAATTTTGTGTGTGTATTTATAACTTGAAGCTTTAGTGCATGAATACATATTTTTTCAATTTTGATAAATATATATTTTTAAATAAATATTAAAATGTGCATGAATAAAAAACTAGTTGTTTCTATCAGACATGAACTTTCATATTAAATATTTAACTAAAATGGAAAAAAATTATACCATCCTGAAATAGATTCTTCTATCTAGCGGATCATATTTTGTTAAAAAAATTTAATAAGTTTTAGTATTTTTTCCTTGAATGGTAATCAATGTAATAATTTGTGATGATAACCTACTTTTAGTAAAAATAAAAAATAAAATATAAATAATATTTAAACTATTAAAATAAATGTGATACAAGGGGCATTTTCTACGCATGAGTCTTTTTCTTCTAAAGAGATCACTAGGGAATGAACTACCCTTATACACCTCAAATTGAATAGATCGATGGAATCATCAAGAGAAATGAGAAAGTGGGTCTTGGGTCTGAAAGAGGGAGACTTCTGAGTTTCTATCCCTAACTGAGAAGCTTTGGGCCAAAATATGTCAGTGTAGTTATCAGATGCCAGTGCCACACTCTATCCTCTGCAAGATGCACTTGCATCCTACGTTACAAAGAACTTAGCAGCTCGGGTAGATAGGCTAGAGTCTCACTTCCTAACTCGAATTAAAAAATACAAAGAGTCAAAATAATCAACAAAAAACCAAAGAATTGAATGAGAATACAATAGAGCTTGAGATGAAATAACCTTCATGCATTCTAGCCTTCAGTCCAAGTTTCCTTTTGTAACCTGCACACAAAATATCAAGGGGAAAAGGTTGGGGATGTATAGGGGCATGCCTCAGTCATATCCCCGTATTGGTGTTCCCACCAACACGGACAACTAGGTTTGGTAGATAGAGAAAAGGAAATGATAAAGTAGGTGGTGCAAAAAGAACCCACTTTAGAGTAGAGCCCGCACCATAAAATAGTGAATGAACTAGTAGGAAAGAGTGCTAGGAAAATAGAGCGTTACCCACGGGTCAAGACCCTCCTCCAGAGCACACAGGAGCACTCCGATGTACTTTCTTGAGGGATGGTAGTTGTTAAAGGGACTCCATTTCGGCATGGCTTCGGTAGTAAGAATGTTTCTATTGAAGGGTAAACTCTTCCCAAGACTAGAGCAAGTGGTGAGGATGCTTGAATTGATGGCTTCCAACCCCATAATGAGTGACAAAACGAGTTTTTTTTATGTATGCAAGGGTGGTAAAGAGCGATTTCATTTGAGATCTAATCACCATGACACATGTCGCAAAGGTCAAGTTTCTAGATTCATCATTTCAAACTTGGAAAAGCATCGGGATGCTAGAGCACTATGTGGAAATTTGCATGTCCTGTAGGTGTCCATAGCCTAGATTTTTCAAAAACGTCTTCTCAAGATTCTGGGTAAAAGCACAAATTTGTGTCAAACTTTATAAAGGAAAAAACCAACACTAATCCAACTTTTAAACTTGAATCACTAAAAAGTGGCATATATGTTTTGAATTTTTAAATGGTCTAAACTAGTAAAATATGTATTTTTTAGTGTATTTTATGTTTGTATTTTAAAAAAAAAATTAAAAAATGATTTAAACTAGTTTTTAATAAATTGACACTATAATTTAGTTGTTGATAAAATGCTGAAAAAATGAAGTTGAATGAGACGTCAAACTTTTTATAGTAAATTTTATATTTTTCGTTTCAATTTTTTTGTGCGTATTCATAACTTGAAACTTTAGTGCATGGATATATTTATTTTTCCAATTTTGATAAATATATATTTCTAAATAAATATTAAAATGTGTGTGAATCAAAAAACAGTCGTTTCCATCAAACATCAACTTTCATATTAAATATTTATCTAAAATGAAAAAAGGTTATACCATCTTGAAATAGATTCTTTTCTCTAATGCATCATATTTTTTTCAAAGTTTTTTAATAAGTTTTAGTATTTTTCTTTGGCATCGTAATCAACCTAATATTTTGTGTTGATAGCCTACTTTTAGTAAAAACAAAAAAATACCATATAAATAATAATTAAACTATTAAAATAAATATATTTTTAAAAACAACACTTATAGATCTACAAAAGGGTATTTTTATATTTTTAAAGAAATGTTATTTACACTATTAGCAGTTATTGAAACTTCAAGTTTTTCAAATAATTTTTTTTTTTGGTAAATTGGACTCAAAGTGGTGCTCCATATATTTTTAGCCAACAATTCTATTTGAGAAAGTTGCAAAAGTATACTAACTTAGCTAGATCTTACTAGATCATATGTTTGACCAAAATTTATTTTTAGTTAGAAATACATAAACTAAGTTGTGTTGATAAATTGGTTGAAAGTGTGATACAACTTTGTGCTTTTACCCTTTTTTCGTTTCACCATGCATCTGCATGGAATCAGAATTATGAAATTTTGCCTCATGGGACTTTGTCATTAATACTCTTAGGTGTCATAAATGTTAGATGCTAAAATGTGAAATTGCCCCTAGGTTCAAATTTGTGACATTACATTTTGCCCCACTTTACTCAGCTTGATTTTGGAAAAAATTAACCTCACTAAAGTAGAGAAGGAAAATTTCACTTAAATTTTGAATTTTACAGAAATGCATGCCAGAAATAGGGATCATAGAGGTCACCGAGGTTAGGCTAAATGGTAGTGAGGATTAACCTAGCTTCTAAGCTATATAACTAGCAACACCATGGTTGCAAAAAATTGTGCAAAACTGTATCCTACAAAGCTAGAATTTTGAGTGAGCTTTGAAAAACCAAAAGAAACTACCAAGGATAGAAGAATGATCAAGAAAAAGATGTTGATTCGAAGGAGAAAAAATGTTCAAGAGGTGACTATATTCCCCCTCTTGATTTTTCCCCCAACATGGTGGGATATATTCAAGAGAGACCAGGGAGCCACGAGCTCCAAAAAAAATGGGCCCCCGGGGGCCTATATATACTTAGGTGGGCCCCCAAAAAGGTCATTTTCACTATTAACTATGAGTAGATTGTTGACTTATTTGAGACAAAAGTCAGAAAAATTTCAAGAGAGAGTACAAGGCACCAAGGCTTGAGAAGCTATAGGACAACATCATCATGGGAAACAAGGTTAAGTAAGTAGGCTTCTTAGCCTCATTTTTTCTTTTACCTTTTAGTTCTTTTTTTAAGGTTTTTGATATTTCAGGGTATGCAGGAATCCAAAATGGGTGCCTCCATTCTCGTTCTACATGGAAATCTATGACTTGTGCTAGGGTCTCAGATTGATGTTGTCGTCTCGAGGATGCACTGGCATCCTCTGGGTGACTATGGTGGATCTGAGATGTAGGCACATCACGTAGATGTTTGTGTGGCGTGCATGTGTCCTTTCACATAAATTTTTAGGATGATCAAGTTTCTAACTTAAATTTTTTTAATTTGTTGTAGGATTATCTGAAGATCCGTGAGCATCTCATAGGGAAATCATTTCAACTCGTCTAAGAGAAGAGAGACCAACTATCTACCGATGAGGTCACCCACTTAGAGAAAGTCAGTATTTGACATGTGTCTTCTATGCCAAAGATGTGCTATCATGAAATGATGCTCACCACTTTGATGGAGTGGTGGGACGCTACCACCTCCTCTTTTCATCTGTCATGTGGGGAGATGACCATCACATTGGAGGATTTTTATCTAATCCTCAAGCTTCCTAGCTACTAATGGTGGGTGGTTCTAGATGACACTTTGTTGTCGCTGGAGCAACGCGAGGGCATCCACTATTTCACAAGGTAGACCGATGGTGGTTACAACACTATTCATACTTATACACATTGGTATGACCATACAAGGACTACACTATCGTTGCTACACTGAGTGATGGTGATGACTATCGGCTTTTGGATTGGTATAGATGGGTGAGGCTCACATCAGCATGAGGGCCTCATCCTAATTGTTAGAGATATGATGGAGAAGAGTACTATGTTTTCCTAGGGCCGCAACATGTTAGCGCACCTCTACCAGGTGTTGGTGTGGTATGTGCACTATGAGTATCGTAGCCTTACAACGTGCACACTTTTGTAGGTGTGGGAATTCACCCACATTACGTGCACCTCACTAGTCAATGTTCCTTAACAATGGCCATATGATGTCCCAATGGCCCACTGGTACGATATGACAGGCTAGTGGTGCTTTAGGGCTTTATAGTTTTGGAGGCTACACTTTGACATTATGGCCACGAGAGAGGTTTTTTGGAGACCCCACCATTATTTTAGGTGGGTAGATGATAATAAGTTCCTGAGGAACCTTTAGTGGGACCAATTTTTACTAGGTAATCATGATTTTGTTATTGTACCATATTACTTGAGTCGGGTCATGCAACAACACAATCGTATTTAGACCATACCCCTTTATGTTCCCACATACACCAGTGAAAATCATATTGCAATGAGGGTTGGTGACTACCCTTGCCCTTCCATTATAGACATCATATTTTTGATGATAATGAACCTAACCATGATCTACCAGCTATGGCGTTAGTGGATAATGTTGTGGTGGTAGCTGATTTTTCTCGGTGGTTGGAGAGGCATTGTCCTACTCCCATCTTCGGTGAGGGTACTCTAGGAGGGGACCTGGGCTCATAGGAGGAGAAGGCTCAATAGCTAGTATAGGGCAAGAGGAGAGCTCACCAGTAGTGTGAAGCAGAGGAGGAGGAGGAGCCAAGACAAGAGGAGGAGGTAGAGGTGGCACCCATGAGGTTGCAACAATGGAGGAGGTCAGCTCCCTCCTAGCTACTCCTATCTAATCAGTGCCACCAGCCTCCACCATTTTAGTGGAAACAACACTGGCATCTATTGGGATGACCACTGATAGCAGTGGTATTGGTCCCAATATTCATCTACACCCCAATCGCACTTGGCAGCTAGGGGACCCAGGTATACTTAGCGCATTACTGCTATTTTCCTGCTTTTCATATTTTTGCTTTTTTTTTTTCATTTTTACTTTCATACACTTGCCATGTGATACAGATCCTCTTCTTTCTCTCAGTGGTTGCAAAGGATGCGTAGGGATGGGCTAATTTTATAGCTTAGTGTGTTTCAGAGGTGGCCCTTGTTGTACAGGTCCAAGGGATGGTCTTAGATGCCTATCGACCTATTTCAGCAGGGAGGCATGCTCCAAATTATGAGATAGTGCTACATATGAGGAGCACATACAAGTAGTGGGATGTCAAGGTGGTGCAGCTAACTATGGAGTTGACCACCACTAGAGGGTAGTGGGACCAGCTGTCAGGGAAGCTATGGATGATGCTCATCTAGCGAGAGGCGGTTGTGATGAGGGTTGATTCCACTAAGGTTACAAATGATGCCCTTTAGAGCTGAATTGATGAGCTCAATGAGCAACTGGTCATTTTGATCTTAGTAGATGTTCAACGGATGCAACAGGAGCTGATACAGGCGAGGATGGACATTTTCTCACTATAGCGGGAGCTCAGAGGGATACGAGTAGTTTTATCAGTATCACACTCACACGGATCTTGATCTCAAACCACC
>CM021104.1:223661899-223764681 GCA_007115665.2 Sequoiadendron giganteum | reverse complement strand
AGGCATAGGCATTGGTTTTGGAGGGCCAGTATTTGCAGGAGATGCTACAGGAGGTGGAATAAGAGCTGAAGGTTGCTGCTACTATGGCTGCAAAAATTCAAGGGATTGGGTCTACCATTGCTAAGAGCTTCTCCACTAAGGATTTTGCTGCCAGTTACCTTGGGGTGGAGCCCATTGTCCTTGTGGGTGTTGCCAACCTCCTTGAGGAGATTACCATTGTGAATTTGGGTAGCTAGGCCATTGTGGCTGAGAGGTATTCCATGATGGTGATGGGCCATATGTAGGTTGCCATTGGTTACTATAATTAGAGTAAGGATTACTAAAATTTAGAGGGTCTTGAGGCATACCTTATCATTAAGCCCATGGACACCTTTGTGCAGCATACAATACCTGATCATCATCACCTTCTACTGCCTTAAAGTCAGTAGGTAATTGCTTAGCCTCCATATTAGCCACCATCCTACATCTGCAGTCTCGCTTCTTTTGTCGACAATATGGACAAAACTCAGCCAATATTGCTTCAACTTCTTCGTACTTCTTTCAAGCTTGCATGGTATCCAGCTGTGTAGCCATATTATTTATGATATCATGTTTAAAATCAGACATCATATTTGAAATCTCCATCCATGAAACTCCATTATTAGAAGATTTTCCCAATGTGGCCTGATGACCTCTTCCCTTCTTGACACTTGCTCAAGAGTAATTGCAACATATGCCCTTGATATCATCCCAAGTTACTTGGGTTATGTCTCCTCCTCCCATTAGATCCAGAGCATCAATATAGGAATCATTGATTCCCCTCAGAAAAAGTAATTTTTGAGATTCTTCATTGAGAGTATCGTTTGAATTCTTCTTTAAGGAAAACAAAAGCCTTGAGACATAGTCTTCCAAGCTTTCATCCTCCTTCTGTTGAATTCGGAATATATCATCACCCTTATTACCACTCTTACAATATTCCTTATATTTTTCAAGAAACTTAGTTTGCATGCGTGTCCAACTATCAACTGCATTGCTCCCCAAACTCATTAACCATCTTAAAGCACCCTCCTTCAAAGTAGCAGGAAATAACTTCAGCTTATGAGCATCTGTGGTATAATCATAACTTCGACAAAGGATGTCAAACTCAAACAAGAAAGTGTCTGGGTCTTTAGTAACTAGTCCATAGAACTTGGGAAGTAATGAAGAAGGAATATTTTTGAGGTTGTCAGTATCTTGCTAGGCAATAATAGGGAATTTAAAAGTAGGAGGTCGATTAGGTGGATTTTGTGCCATAGCTGCTTGATGAAGTATCAGAGCAAATGGATTTTCTTGGGGTTCTTTGTTAGCAAGATCAAAGGGAAATTCAGCAAGTGGGTCTTCAGCAAATGGATTGATATATTGGTTTCCTTCTTCCTCAAATAGATTATAAACTGGTTCAAAATCACTGTCAGGAAAGGAAAGGTTTGGTAAGAACCTCCCTAGAGCATCTCTTCTTCTATGCATGTAGCAAACTCAACTAAAAATGGAAAGATTCTAAAAATGGTGGATAAATACACTAATCTACTGCTAAAAAAATGACTATGACTGGTTCTTAGCTCGACACCATCCCTGACAACGGCGCCAAAAATGGTTGCACCCATAAAAGGATATCAAAGTCATGGAAAATACTAGCCTAGGAATTGGAAATTCCAGTAGGTGACTAACATCTTTTCATGGTTGCTCATTTACTTGTTAAACCAGGGAGCGTATACTTGAAATGGAGCAGCACTCTATGTGCACTAAGAACCGATTTTAGCCACAACCTATTGGAAATGAATGCTTGAAAGGGATTCTAACTCTGATGCAGGAATATGAAATAAAGTCTTACTAACTTTAAGCATCACCTAACTAAAGCAGGAAAACAAACCATAAACTAGTCTTAGGCTGCAGGAACAGACACAGGGATGGATTCCTTATGCTGCAGGAACAGTTTTAAGACTGAGTTTGCATCAAAACTTACTGGAATGAAATTCTAATAGATAAGCAATAGAAAGAAATCAACTAACTATGAATACTTTCTAAGTGGTCCCCCTTAGCAAGCATCAACCAAATTAAACAAGAGTTGAACTCAAAATGTCATTGGCTTTTTATTCATGAACTCAGAATCACATACATGACTATTCTATCTGTAAGAAATCTCAATATAAAGTTCTATTTTTCATTATAACAGTAATATTACTACACTCTATTCTATCTCTACTCTCTAGTCTAATCTTTTTCTATCATCTCCTCTTGTTCACTCATGTAGGAGGAACATTTATTTAAAGGAAAACAACTAACTAACTAACAGAGAAAGATGCAGACGCAGATGCTTCCTAATTCTGAGGAACAGATTTCATAAATGAAAGTGTATGCAACCAACTGATTTAGAAAGAATCCAACACTCCACTCCTCCAGATGACTTGGATAGAGTGTTGTTGCAAGAACAATATGCCTAGTGCCGTGATAAAATGATCTTTATTTTAGAGCCAAGGTTCACTACGCATTGACCTGTTCATATTACCTTCAACAACCTGTAGGACACATGGCATAAAAGGTGAAGGAAAACATAATAGCACGATACTTTATCATTAATCACACACATTGAATTTATTTCATCTATCCAGAAACTACACATATCATATCAATCAACTGGGAGGTTAAACAAGGCCATGAATATAGTCATATGGAGATATTTAAGCTGCAAGATTATAGGAATGCACAATCATAGAATACTACCCATAAACATAAAAAATTTATAACCATAGAGTTTAAAAGAACCATTAGAAAGAGTAAAGGTTCTTAAAAATACATCATGATACTCAAATAATGAGCATATTTTAGGCTCATCAAAGAGCATCAATCTTATTTGTGTCAACTTTGATCCCATGATAAGAGACTATGAACTCGAGAAGCTTGTCGACGTCAATGTTGAAGACACACTTTTGGGGATTTAGTCTCATCTTGTAAAGTCGAAGCCTTTTGAAGATAAGATGAAGATTATTTACATGAACTTGACATTTTTTGGACTTTTCCAAGATTTTATCAACATAATCTTCTAAGATTTTATGGATGACGCCATGAAATATCAAACTCATCACTCGTTGATAAGTCACACCTGCATTATATAATCCAAAGGGCCTGACCACATAGAAGAAAGTTTCCCAAGGGGTAGTGAAGGCTATCTTGTATTGATCATCTGGATTAATACAAATTTGATTGTAACCCAAGAAACCATCCATAAAAGATAATAATGCATGGCCAGTGGTCGAGTCCACAATAATATCTATACTAGGTAATGGAAAGTCATCCTTAAGAGAAGCCTTGTTAAGATCTTGTAAGTCAATGCATATACAAATATGGCTGTCAGGCTTACTAATAGCTACTATATTTGAGATCTAGGCAGAATAGTCAATGGGACGGATAAAAAATTCTTTCAATAGCTTCTCTATCTTAGTATTGACCATGAGGGCTACCCTAGGATTGATCTTTAAGATTTTTTGCTTAACGGGCTTCACATCAGGACATAAAACAATATTATGGACCACTATAGATTCATCTATATAAGGCATGTCCTCATACGTCGAAGCAAACATATTAGGGTAAGAATGTAAGAGAGAAAAATTTTCATCTACTTCTTCAGAAGAGACACACTTCCCGATCTTGATTACTTTTTCTAAAGATCTTGCATCAATAGAGACTTCAATAGTATCACATTTAAGGAGGGAACTATGATTCTCGGGATGATATATTTAAACATCATCACTGACGTTAGATAGAGGGTCCTACTCGTCAATGTTCAAAATGGATTCTCCAAAGTACGCTTGTTTATGTAAGAAATAGGAGAATTGTTTCTTGTGATAATAAGGAGGTAACAAAGAATAAGCACCTAGAAATTCCTTCAATGCTTCATCTAAAGAGAAGACATCTATAGGAAATTTCTTATCTTGTTCCCTTTCTTCTATCAAGTCATTATGGACTAGGTTTAATGGTTCATTCAAAATCGTGTTAACACCCCACTAGGGTTTTTGTCTAGACTATTCAACAAGACATCTCAAACCCAGATTGAATTTTCATTGCTTAAACTGGATAGGGACTTGTATCCCTTCCTTGATATGTCCTATGCCTTTCTGCCCATAACCATACCGAGAAGTGATTTTAATCAAACCCATAATGAGATTGTAGAGTTTCAGGAGGGGGTGGCTCCACTTAGAGTGTCTCATTACACCAATGGAAATCAGATGTTTCTATTGGATTAGTCCCACATCCCTTATTCGACTTACACTTACATTAACCTCCCTTATAGGGGTAGAGTCACTCCCCATGGGAAGAGTGGTTTCCTGGATAGGGTCACACTTCTCCTCCTTGATAGGAGGGTCACTCATTACCATGTTAGAATAACCAAAAACATCAATAGCAGATGGGTTCAACTTGTACTCCACTATAAAGGATTCAAGGAAATTCAAAGTACCCTAATCATCACCTACGAGAAAATTTTCTCTAGGTGATGAAGGGGGAGATGGAGGGGATTCAAATCCTTCCATCTTAGGCCGTTTATATCAATGAGGAATAGGCCATAGCATCAATGATTAAGGAGGGAATGCAATTCTTGAGAATGGGAGCAGCCAAATTACACCCAAGAGTGGCTAGTAAACAACGGTTCATAGCCTTTGGATCTATTTTAACCATGACCACTCGATTGTTTGCAAAGAACTTCATGGAATGATCTAGGGTAGAAGTTACGACCCCCATATCAGGAATCCAAGGTCTTCCTAAAAGAATATTATACGGTAATGCGTTGGGAATTACATAGACCGATGTAGGCAAAGTAATCAGGCCAACTACAAAGGTAGTCTTATCGTACCTAGAGCTTTGCTACTAGTTTTATCAAACCCACAAATGTATAGGGAAGAAGCCACCAAGGAAGATGAATAAATCTTGATTTTAGGTAGTAGATCTATACCACAAATGTTGAGGGTTGAGCTAGTGTCAATGAGATTACACCTAATAGTGATGTTGTTAATGTTTACTATGATCATCAAATCTTTTTCACATCTAGAGGAGGGAGTTCTTGTGGGTGGAACATAATATTTAGCAAATCCGCTTGAATATGAGCCATCAACACATCAGCATTCATAGGCCTAGCTGAGATAGGCAAGAAAATATTTTGTAAGGACTCCTGCAACATCTCTTGATAAACTGGAGTGGTCTGAAGAAAATCCCAAAGCGAGATCTTGGGCAGAGTAACAAAAAGTTTCTTGATGAGATAGTAGTTTCTTGGTGCTCTGATCATGGGTTTTTGGAGCTGAAGGAAGGTTAGGTTGAGATGGGGGTATAGAAGTATTAGTTTGGTCTAACTGAGATGTAGGAACAACAACTTGTCGTTCTAAATTTTTTAAATTTCTCCTCAAAGGGTATGTGTGCCCTATGGAATTATAAGTAGATTCAGTAGCCTTCACAAATCTTGAATATAAGTCTGATGGATTACAATGACCCGAAATCCCATTGATGAAATAGTCCAACCTAGAGAATGACTCACTCGGGGTCACATAAATGAAGGTTTTCTTAGGGCTTGGAGAAGCCACAAAAACTACTACCACATATATCAATCCTCAAGTGGCATGGAAAGGGTTTGTTTTAAAGATTTATAGATAGGGGAGAGTGCTTCTATGAAATCATCTAGAGAATCCTCCAACATATTGCAATATTGTTTGAAAAAAGACTTAGTTGACATTATGAAAATGGATCTCGTGGTTCATGTCAAGTTCACCAAAATGTGATACAAGGGAGATTCGCTCCACATCAGTCTCTTTATTCTAAAGAGATTTCCAAGGAATGAACTGCCCTTATACACCTCAAATTGAATAGATCCATGGAATCATGAAGCCAAACGAGAACGTGGGTCTAGGGTCCTAAAGAGCGAGACTTCTAACTTTATAACCCCGACTCAAAATCTGTCGGCCAAAATACGTCAGTGTAGTCATTAGATGCCAATGCAATGCGTATTAGATCATATGCAAGGTAAAACAAGGATTCCCCATGAAATCCATTTACAAAACTTAAAATAGGAAAAAATGAAGAATAAATTATGAAAAAGCATGTAAATCCTAATTAAGTGAGCAAACTAGAGATCCCATGGGGGAGTTGGTGCCAATGAAGTGTTTCAATTGGTCCTTTCCAAACTCCTTTGTGTGATTGTTGATGATTGATCCACTTGATGATGAAGAACAATGTGAGTTCTTGAGAAAACCTGCAATAACCTAGCTAAGATCTTGCATCGAGGATAAAGTTGAGTAGAGTAAGTTTACTCAAGTTGTGGATGTTTGAATGAGAGGAAGAGTCTCTCATTTACAGATTTCAATCTTGGAAGAATGAGTG
Source organism: Sequoiadendron giganteum (assembly GCA_007115665.2). Lineage (NCBI taxonomy): Eukaryota > Viridiplantae > Streptophyta > Pinopsida > Cupressales > Cupressaceae > Sequoiadendron > Sequoiadendron giganteum. Next base: position 223,758,306 of record CM021104.1, on the reverse strand, counting down.
AAAATAAGCAATATGGGATAAAAGATAATCCAATGGTATTGTGCCACTTGTCCACATGTGATTGGAGGAGGAATGAGCACATTTTGGTCAATGTGCATGATAAATGCCATTGGATTCAAATTTGAATTTTAAATGTGACATGTGAGAGGGAAAGAGAAATGGAGTTAATGTCACTTGGCTCAATGGACAAGGACATGTACGAGGAATTGAATGACTTTGGAAGAACCAAATCCACTTGGCCTTTTTGAATTCAAATGATGGAATATTCCCTTTTGATGCTTTGTGAGGGAAAATAGATGAATTAATAAGTCAAAGTATTTGATTTATTATGCAAGTTGCATTCTCTAGAGGATTTTAGTGAGAGAGATTAGCTTAATCAAGGTTTTGATTAATTTAATGAAGAATTAGGTGATGTGCCAATTTAGACTTAAATAGATGAATTAATTTAAATCAGAATTGAGAGGAAATGGTTTATTAAATAAATGATTTGATTTATTTAACTGAGGAGGGAAGTATTAGATTAAATCAAATAAGGTTTAATTTATTTAATTTAATAAGAGGTCTTTTATATTATTTAATCAAATAAAATGATTTATTTAATTAAACAGAAATGTAAGGTTAATTCAATTAAATTGATTAATTTAATCAAAGGAGGTGATAGACTTAATCAGATAAATGACGATTCATTAGATTAAGGGATAGAATTGCGATGAAATGTTGAGAGTGTGATTTCAGAGGAAATGATGTTAGCAATCAGGATCAAGTGTGCCAAACCAGAAATGTACATTTTCCATGTCTACAGGACCATGTATAAAATAAAAAATGGGACAATGTAGACCTTGAAGGATGATGAAGAATTGATAGAAAAATTCCCTGGGGGCTGATCAAATGATTAGCCTTGCCTACATGAAAGTGTAATGGAAACATAATTTGAAAAAATGGACCACAAATAACATGAGACCTAATGATGACCGACATAATGGAAGAACCTAGATGATGAAATGAAATTGACCAAATGACATAGATACACAAATGATAATAAACTCAGATCTAGGATAAAAACTCAGGCTTTAGGGTAGTCTATCTGAATCATACAATGCCTAATCAAAATATGCCAAGCGAAGGATGATGGGATAATGGGATGAGGATAGGGTACAATAAGATGTGATGATAAGAAATGTTGAATAGTTTGGATAACTGAGAGGGGGGTGAATCAATTATTATAAAATTTTTTCCTTAAAATTAATTAATCCGAAGAAAACTCAGATCAATTAGCTATCAATTAAACAGATATGAACATGAAATAACTTAAAAACACCATGCACAATGGACATGAGAATTTATGTCAAAACCCAAGATGAGAAAAACCATAGAGAATGTTAATTCTCAATTATAAAACACTGATAAGGTGACACTCATAAGATCATTTTTACAAGGGCTCATTTCCAAATTGCTCACTACAAGTAAGGCTCAATGATGATGGGCTCACTACCTGGCTATTATAGCCAAAGATATAAAAGGATCACTACCAATAGAAAATGGCTCACTATGAAAAGAATGACTGAATGAAATCCACTCCTAAAAAACTTGTCACCAACAGTCACTAAACTCATTGTTTGTTGTCTTCGGTGTACTTTTGCAAAATGTCTATATTTTCAGATTTGGATTCACCACACTTTCTTTCATCAAACAAAATAAAATTTTACTTATACCAATCCATGCCTACATAATATCTTAAGTCAGCCAAACACAATTGCATTCCATGCTTCCATAAACTCCTAATTTAGCCAACCATAATTTGAATTAGGTCACCATAAAAAATTGCTTTGGTTGAAAGGAATGAAACATGAACCATAAAAAACCTCCTCGCTCAAATCAACACACTACATATTGACCATGATATCAAAAACTAAAGAATAGGATATACACCTTACAATGTAAAAAATGTTTTGGGACATGATAAACAATATCCAGATCGGTCTAGACCCATCAGAGTGTATCTCATTATGTTGCAAAAATAATGGGAATAAGATAGACACAAAAAAAGATCGATCATCACAACACATTTGGAGTATGCTAATCTAAATCACCAAAGCATCAAAACTAAACCTTAAAAAATAAACCAAGATTTATTGACATCAATGAAAACCATTAATGACAACAACCAACATCATCATATTCCAACAATCTTGCCCTTTGTTATTGATGGAAACATTCATCAATGACAAACCAAACAACACAATGTTAGAATCAACAACATCAAGGACCTTATTTTCTTCTGCCCCTTTGATATTAAAGAAAAAGGGAAAATACTCCCCTAAAAAAAATTACTTTTCTCCCCCTATGAGGAAGCCACCAAGAATTTATCAAGATAAGTGTAAGCATATAATACCATGGAAAAATGCACACCCTAGTGCAAATTATTGTAGACCTAGAGGAGGCAGAACCACTAACTTCTGTTGGAGATACTCAAAAGTATCTTCAATCAACAATTTTGTGAAAATATTTGCAATCTAATCTTTTGTAGGAACATATTCAAGTCTTACCTCATTCTCCAATAAATTTTCTCTAAAGAAGTGATATCTGATGGATATATGTTTCATTCTGTAGTGCTATATCAAAATATTGGAAATATTTATTGTGTTGGTATTATTACACATAATTGAGATCATTTCATAAAATGATATGCCAGGGTCCTTCAACATTTCTTTCATCCATAGTACCTGAGTGCAATATGAGGATGATGTAATGTATTAAGCTTCAATAGTAGATAAATATATAAAATATCATTTCTTTCTTGACCAAGCAACCAACAAGGAGCCAAGGAAATAAGCTCCATCACTTTTTCTTCACCTGTTATCAACACACCCGATCCAATCAACATCATTATAGGTTGTCAAAGTGAAATATAAATCCTTTGGATACCATAGCCTGATATCTTTTGTACCCTTCAAATATCTAAAAATCCCTTTTACTACAACAACACATCATTCCTTTGGTCCTTTTTGAAATCTAGCTACTAAAAAACCAACATACATAATGTCTAGTCTAGTAGCAGTCAAGTATAACAATCCTCCTATCATTGACCTATATATACTTGCATCAGATTTAGGTGAATCATCTTCTTTTGATAACTTACATCTAGTAACAATAGGTGTACAAACTAGTTTTGAGTTCTCAAACCCAAACTTCTTCAATAGTTATTTGGTATACTTGGACCAAGAGATGAAAATTCACCTCTCATAGACAGTTTCAATTATTTCTACATTTCATCTATAAATTGAATTCCTTCTACAATCGAAGGAAAACATTTGACTCATCTATCATAGACATTTTTAATTCCTTCTACATTTCATCTATAAATTTGTTGCATATGTCATCAACATGAACAACAACAATAATTTTTTTATCTGAATGTATTTTATAGTACAAATTACTATCAGCAAATCCCTTTTGAAATCCTTGTCCAATAAAGTACTTGTCTAATCTACAGTACAAGGCTCTCAAAGCCTACTTCAATCCATATAAATCTTTCTTCAACCTACAAATGACATCTGGGTTACTTCTAAACATAAATCCCTCTGGTTTTTCAATGTAGACTTCTTCCATCAGTTCTCCATTCAAGAATGTGGACTTTACATCCATTTAATAGACTTTCAAATCCTTTAAGACTAGAAAAGGCAGGAATATCAAGATCACTTAACTCTAGGCAACATGGGCATATGTCTCTTCAAAATTAACACCTTCGATTTGAGTGTAACCATTGTAAACCAATCTTCCCTTGTTTCTCATTGCCTTTATGTTTTCGTCCAACTTGTTCTGGAATACCACTTTCTTACTATTGCAGTTTTGTCTTCTAGTAGGGGCACAAGTTCCCAAGTTTTATTTTTCTCTATCTGATCATGCTCTTCTTTCATTTCCTTAAACCAATTCTGATCATTACATGCTTCTTCCATAATATTTGTCTCCATTCTCGAGAGTAAACTCAGTAATACTTTTTCTTGAGAAACTTTTCTTCTTGTGATGATTCCTCCATTCTTATCTCCAATAATTTTATTTTTTGAATGGTTTCTCTATACATACCTTAGAGTTTTGGTTATAGTTGTTATAGCCTCATTTGTCTCTTCTTCATATTTCTTATCATTTTCTCCTTTTTCATATGACTTATATAATTCATACTCAATATGCCTGTTAAGATTTCTTTAAACATCTTCATCCACTTTCACAATCATATTTTCAACTATATAGTTCAGTCTCTTCTTTTAACACCGGTACACCTTGCTTCTTGTAGAGTAACCCAAAAATATACCTTCATTTGCTCTATTGTCAAACTTTCCAAGATTTTCCTCATCTCTTCGGATGTAGAATTTACTTCAAAAAATTTTGAAGTACTTACTATGGGAGATTTTCCATTCCATAACTCATATGATTTATTTCCATATTTCCTCTAAAATATTACTTTGTTAATAGTGTATAGTACTATTTGTATCACTTCTCTCCAATAGAATTGTGGAAAACTTACTTCATTGATCATTGTTGTAGCTGCCTCTTGAACTGTCTAGTTCATTCTTTCCCCTACACCATTCTATTGTGGTGTTATAAGGGAACATAATTTTCTTTTAATGCCATATTTCTTATAAAACTTTTTGAATTCATCAGAAGTAATCTCTCATCCTCTATAAAATCTTAAACACTTGATCCTTTTTTAACCTTCATTCTCAACTCTTGCCTTGAAAATATTGAATTTTTCTAAATCCTCTGATTTTTCTCTTAAAAATGTAACCCAAGTTAGTCTAGAATAATCATCTATTAAGAGCATGAAATATTTATAACCTTGTAAAATTCTTTTTTTGGTTGCACCACATAGGTCAGTCTGTACTAGGTCCAACAATCCGGTAGATGATACTTCTTTTCTTCAAAATTTTCCTTTGGCCTGTTTTCCTTCTTGGCATCCTTTGGAGATAATGTTGTCTGGTTTTTTAAGTCTTGAAAAATATTTGACTACTCTTGGTTAAATTATCCTTACCAAGTTGTCGAAGTGTATATAACACATCCTCTGGTATTGGATCAATATATCATTTTTTTGAGAAAATATGCATCTCTTTCTAGCTCCTTCCATGTGAAACATATTCCCACTTGTTATTTTTCCTATTGTAATAACAGTTCTAGAACTCTTCTTGATCTCATAACAATCATCTTGATATACAACATTATAGCCATTCTCACCCATCTATCCAACACTCAAAATATTATGATATAAACACTACACATAGTAAACATTACCAATGTTATAATTTCTATCAAAGGTAATCGGATCAATTCCAATAATCTATGTTATTTTATGTAAGGTCTGGAAATATTACTTATAAATTATTTCCCTTAATTACCAAAATAGTTTAATAAAAGAAATGAGTTATAAATTAGTCTAATATTTATATCAACACAAGGCCATGCCTTTACATAATCTATCCACAGAGGCTTACACAAAGATAACATAATGCACATAAATTCAAATATTGTAATGCAAATTAAGGAAACAACAAGATTTTTGATGCATCCTCATAAGAACCATAACACAAAGGATTTCATGAGTGGAAAAACCTCATAGGGATGAAAAACCACTCGTAAAAATGCCTCACTAGCTTAATGAAATGTCACATTGGTTACAAGGTTCCTCATTGGCAATTGATAAAGTTGTCATGTTGGCGTGACCATTTAAAAATTCATTACACATTTCTGACTAAGTAAGTCTTCAACTACAGAGGTTCACTTTGTAGCTCTACCTACATTTATGTATCAAGATCAACCTGGATATCATCCTTCAACAATGAAGGAAAAATAAAGTGCATAAAAAATTTTAAAATGTACTTCATCCCAAGAACACCCAATTTGGAAACAATAGTAAAGACTATATAAAACCAATGATTCAAGTTCATAGTTTAATGCATAAGAGATAGTGATAAGAATCTGATGTCTATCTATTTCACAACACTTTTAAGAAACATTCCATAGATCTTATAAGCCTTATCATATTTTACATTCGGGAGCTTAACTCCACAACTAATTGACTTGATGAGCTTGACAAGGGTTTCTAAGAAGTTTACCCTAAAGTATAATGAGATACTAAATCAATAGTTGAGAGGTTTTAATTCAAGAATTAACTTCTAAGAACATATTGTTTCTCCAAACCTCTACTTAAGTCAGACTCACAAATTCAATTGTTTACTTGGGTTATTTTGTTTGTCTTTCTTAGATCAGATTATATAACTAAAAGCTCTTAAAATATTGCAACACACAAGATAATAAAACCAACAATATACCCTGGGAAAACCCTCCTTTGAGGGAGAAAAGCCCAGCAAATAATCCTCTTATATAATATAGGAACAAGAGCATAAATCTGCTTACAACTTAGGCACAACAATGGACGAAATGATACAATGAATAGTCACATCTCTCCTAGAGGCAAAAGATACAAATGAATATGTTCTTCCTTGAAATCATATTGTTGCTACACAAGTGCGAAGTTCCTCTAGGCTGTGAATTAGCTTGAATAAACTTTAATGAGAAATGACAAGGAATGACCTTGAGTTTATAGAAATTAGGCACCTCCTCAATTAGGTCGGCTCCCTTGGGAGAATAACATAATTATAATGAATTCCAAGGAGGTTGGCCCAATGCAAAACAAAATATGCGAACCTAGGCAGGGTCAGCTGTTAATTTTTATTACTCATCAACAATATAAATTAAATAGCTAGTAGGCTATCATTTAATTTAAGCCTTCTTATTGAAGTGTGTGGGCTGGAAGTGTAGCCCTAAGTTGCTTATAACATCAACACTCCCTCTCAGCTAGGGATGATACTTTCAGCTGCATAAATCATATCACTTCATAGTGATACAGTAGCTTATCACCTCAATGTGAAAAAGAAAGTAAGATATCACCTCTTCATGATGTCAAAAATCATGGTTACCTTCATAGATGGTATGTAAAAGTGCTCATCACTTAATGCGATGTTGTCACCTCATCGTGACTCACTATAGATATCCAAGAGGGTGAAACACAAGTACAAGAAAAATCATCACGGACTCTCTCACGTGATGTTGTCATGGCATCACACACATGACATCCACCATGGCTCTCCCAAAGGGTGGAACAAGCACTTTCACCTCAAACTTCTCTTGAAGAGAAGAATGCATTAACAAGGGCTTGCACCTCAAATCTCTCTCAATAGAGAAATGCACTAACAATTTTGAAGATCACTGATGCTGAAACTCCTTCTCAGTCAAGGTTGCATTCTCCACCATACCAAGATTTCCTCGAAAGTACACAAACTTGATCCTCGAGAGAGGCTTAGTTAGAATGTCTACCGTCTGCTCATCAGTGCTTATATACTTGAATTGTATAGATTTCCTCAGTACCATATCTCTAATATAATGGTACTTGATCTCAACATGCTTTATTCTATCATGGAACACAAGATTGATAGAAAGCTTTACACAACTCTGGTTATCACAGTGTATAATGGTAGGCTCCATTGATTGTCCAAAAAATCCTACAAGGATCTTGCAAAGACACACTGCCTCACGAGATGCCAGAGAAGTTGTAATGTACTCTGGCTCTGTTGTACTCAAAGCCACTGAAGACTATTTCCTACTACACCAAGATATCATAGTAGAACCCAAACTAAAGCAACAACCAGAGGTACTTTTCTAATCTGAGAGACACCCTGCCCAATCAGAATCAATAAAAGCATGTAACTCCAAGTCCTCAACTAAAGAATATCTCAACCCATATCCAATTATACCACGCAAGTATCTCAGGATATGTCTAGCTGCAACAAGATGTATTTTCCTTGGTTCACACATAAATTGGCTAAGTGCACTCACTGCATAGCAGATGTTGGGTCTAGTGTTAATTTGATAGATCAATGAACCAATCAACTACTATACATAGTAGATTCCACTGGTTCTGAACTTGTTACAGCCTCCTTCAACTTATCTAGATTAGTCTCCATGGGTGTAGACATAGGTTTGTTGTCAATCATATAAAACCTTTTTATGATTGTCAATAGTATGCTTTCCTTGACTTATAATCATCTCATCTGGCTTTCACCAAACTTCTAAGCCAAGAAAGTAATGCATGAGACTAAGGTTCCTCATCCCAAACTCTGAAGCTAACTCTTTCTTACATTTTAGAATTAGGTGTTCTTCTCTAGTGATAATAAAATAATCAACATACACAACTAGAATCAAAGCTTCACCATTTACTACCTTGAAGTAGAGGTTAGAATCTGCATCATTCTTTGAGAAACCCAGACTCGATAGGTAGTGATCAATCCTTTCATACCAAGCACAAGGAGCTTGCTTAAGACCATACAAATCCTTCTTCAGCTTGCAAACATGAGACTCCTTTCCATGTACCTCAAATCCTTCGGGTTGCTCAATGTAAACCTCTTCTTCTATTACACCATTAACAAAGGTTGTCTTTACATCCATTTGGTGAATCTTCCTTCATCTAGATGCAGCAATGGCAATAATGGTTCTGATAGATGTATACCGAGCCACCGGAGAGAAAGTTTCTTCATAGTCAACTCCCTCTTTTTGTGAGAACCCTCTAGCCGTGAATCTTGCCTTGTGCTTCTTAATGCTACCATCAGCTACATGCTTGATTTTGAAGAGCCATTTAGAAGACACCATAGATTTTCCTTTGGGTTTAGGAACTATATCCCAAAAATAATTCTTAAGTATGGACTGATACTCCTGAGTCATGGCATCTTTCCATACTTGTTGACTAGAAGCTTCTTCAACACTTGAAGGCTCTGAATCAATGATCTAACTCATCAAGGTAACATAACTAGAGAAATTATGAGGTCTCTTGCTTTCTCTAAAGGCTCCTCTTAGGGCTGCAAAAATTTCTACCTCTTGCATTGTCCTTCGAGCCCAAAGAGGTATTTTCTTTCCAATCACAATATCTAAAGGCCCATCAGTAGGATCCATGGGCTCAACTGGATCATCATCTTCTTTAGGTTCTGGAACCTCCTTCTAATTCTCTAGAATATGGTCAACTTCCATATCTTGAGGAGGTTATTCTTCATTGATCTCCATAGGAGTGCCCTTGGATCTTTTGAAAGCAACATCTTCCTCAAATGTGACATCTCTACTAATCTCAATAGACTTCTTACCTAGAATGTAGATTTTGTAGGCTTTTGATGTCTCATTGTAGCCTACCAAAATTCCTTTCTTTCCAGAGGGTTCTAGCTTAGGTCTCTTTTCCTTTGGAATATGAACATATACTAGACAACCAAAGATCCTCAAATGACTGACTTCTGGTTTCACCCCTGAGAATGCTTCTTCAGGAGTTTTATTGTCCAAGATCCAGTGGGGACTCTTGTTCTGAACATAGACTGTTGTCCTAGATGCCTCAACCAAGAGAGATATTTACAAATCTTGATCATGGATCATAGCTTTGAATGCTTCCACAATAGACCTATTCTTCCTTTCAGTAATACCATTTTGTTGTGGATTATAGGGAACACTGAACTCCCTCTTAATCCTTGCTTCAATATAGAAATCATGAAAGGTACCAAAGGTGTACTCTCCACCATTATGGAATCTCAAAACCTTGATCCTTTTTCCAGACAGGTTTTCAATCAGTGCTTTGAATTCTATGAATCTTTCAGATACCTCTTCAGATTCTTTAGATGTTTTGTATTCTTGCCTAGGGCGCATCCTTTGCATGTATCTTCATGTTCCTGGTTGAATTTCGAAAGGCTAGCGACCATCTTCTCCATGATAGGTAATGCTCGAAAGTGAATGTGGGAAAATCTTCGATGCCAAAGATCACATATGCTGGAAGAGTTGTGCACATGAGCTTGAAGGGGATGAGTGCATAGCCTGTAAAAACATTCATGTCTAACTCCAATTACCCGAGGAGATTTGAAGTTGGAGTTCTTTGCCCATACAAGAACTTTGCCTTTAGAAAATGCAACTTGCTAACCCTTGTCTTCTAATGCTGAAATGGAGACAAGATTCCTCTTTATGCCTGGAACAAATAGTACATCATTGAACTCCAATGAAATGCCGAAATGCAGGTGAAGAGAGGAATTCCCAACTCCTTTCACATAATACCTAGCATCGTCTCCAATAAAAACCTATTCACTAGAGTCACTCTCCACTAAATTTGATAGATGCCCCCTAAATCTGGTGATGTGCCGAGAGGCACCACTATCAATCAACCAAGTTGTAATGTCCCCTTCTCGAGCCTGATCTTTTCAGTGACCGTTGGCCTATTTTGGAGACCCGTAGGCTAGTCGGAAGGTAAAATTAGGGTTTCCTATTTTGAAGGATATTCTGGCTCAGAGTTGGTTGTTTCAATAGCGGATTCTTTCTGGGTTTTCAGAGAGCTTCGCATTGGTATATTCTTCTTGGCATTCTGAGCATCTTCAGGAATTTACTATTTTTAGTAAATTCTATTTCGGGCAGTGAACCTGTTGGTCTTGGCACAGTTGACCTTCCTCTTCAGTTGACTCAAGTGGCTTATTCAGTTTCTAGCTTCAGAATGCAGTTTTAGAGAGATAAGCTCATTCTATTTAAATAACATTATATTTTAAGGTTATTTTATCACCTTGGCCTAGTCTATTAACTTAATGTTATTTTAAAAAGTGGACTTGAAGGGTGGCGCCATCATTGAGTTAATATTGAATTTATTAAGGTTGATTTAAAAGCCTTAAGTGGGACGCCATTTCCAAGGTTATAAATTAATAATTAAAAGTCAAAATTACAGCTTGAAGAAAAGGACGCCATTTGCTGAAGGATTAGGGTTTGACTCTTAAAAGAAGGTTAGGGTTTCGAGAAGGTCAATGAAAAATTATAAAAGGAAGCCTTGGGTTCTCATTTGATCATCTTATGTTTTATGATATTGTTATGCTACCAGAATGGCTTTGGGATTGCTTCGAGGAATGAATGCCTCCTAGCTTGGCTCTTCTTCTTGCTTGAAAGATAGCAACTAGTTGAGAGATAGTTTGTAATAGGTTTGTCTTGCATTTCAGTTGAGTATCTTGCATTTTTGGAGTTCTAGATTTGCATTTTAGTCTCATTTTGAAGTTGCTGAAGTCAAGCTGAATCTGTCATTTCACTCATAAATCTGAAAATAAAAATACAGTCGTTCTGGGTATTGATTCAATGAGTTTCCTTGATAGGGGCGACCCTTCTTGCAAAGATTCAGATTTTAATATTGAGTGTTTATTTTTTAAAAGCAAAATCGCTTCTCTCTATTGGCCGCACCATTCTCGTCTGCCTGGCAAATGTTTAGAAAAAATAATACTTCGATTTGTTAGCTTTTTCTTGGTCTAGTCCTCATTGCCATCATTATAGCTTTCATTTGCATCAGGTCTCATGTCATTCTGGCAAGTATTGAGTGAGTTGTGAGCATTTTAGTGGATTCTAGGGTTACTGGTTATGCATATTACATTGTTGTTTTGTTATATCAGTCTTGAGTAATCTGTATTTTGGTGAAGAGTTGTATCTGGAAGGTCATAATTAACCTTGGAATGATCATATCTATTATTGCAGCAGTGGAGAGCTTCTAATCTTGTTTATTGCAGGCATCTTCTAATATTTTGTAAGCTGAACAGTAGTACTGTCAGCATTTCTCTTAATCTTACTTTACATTCTGAAGCTGCATTGTATTTTTGTATATCTCCGCCATATGGTCGCCTCATTTCCACTCTGGAATTGGGTAGCACATACTTGGTGTTGAGTTTACTTTCAGCATAGTTAGCATCTCCGTCATATGGTAGCTCCCATTCCATCTTGGTTTGGAAAGCACATTCTTGACGTTGAGTTCCTTTCTGTATTTAGAGAAGAAGATCCTCTGACCATATGCTCGCCATCATCGGTGCCATCCTTGGTTAGAGTTACTTTTTGCATAAGCAGTTTAATTCAAATCCTCTGACCAATGCTCACACCTTGCCCACATCGGGATCCTGGTGTACATTTTGGTTAGAGTTGCTTTCTGCACGTTTTGGTTTATCTTCTAACCTTAACGGGTGCATTGTTTGAAATCTGTTAATTGAAAAATAAAAATAAAAATTGGTTTGGAATATTTCACAAGTGTTGGCATCGGTGGATGAATTGCTTAACAGGGTTGAATAGAACAGATAATCACTTGAGTCCTTCTGCAGAGCAACTTCTTCAACATTTACAGTGGCAACCTGTTGCTTAGGTCTGAGAGGACATTCTTTCAGAAAGTGGCCATACTTGTCACAACGAGAGCATTGAACATTAGATAAGTCTTGTTTCCTTTTGAAGGTAGGAGCACCATCATTTTCATTCTCTCGATTCCTCTTCAAGAACCCTTTATTCCAACATTTTCCTTTCTTCGACGAACGAGAGGCAGGAACATCTATCTCTTCATTCTTTGAACTTTGAGCAATGCATCTAGCTGCTTGTCTCGACTCCTCTTGAATGTATTCGATCCTCAATCGATCAAACTTGGGAAGTTTAGATCTTGCACTGATTCCTTGAATAAACGACTCCCATGATAGCATAAGACCATTGAGAGCAAGCAAAGTCAAGTCTTTGTCATCAATCATGTGAGAAAATGTAGAGAGTTGATCTCTTATCTCTGAAATCCTCATGAAATAAGTAATTACAAATTCTCCTTTCGCCATTTTCACATGATGAATTTGTTGCTTCAGTGCAAGTGCTTGACTGGTGTTGTTGATTTCATACATCTCTTCCAAAGTTGTAAACATCTCCCTTGTTGTATTCAATTTGAAGACAATTAGTACAACATGATCCTTGATGGAATCAACCAACACTTTCCTTGCCCTAGTATCTTTCTTTCTCCACTACAACTTCTCTTCCTCCTCCTCAGGTTCGGAAACTTTTGTTTTCACAAACCTAGCCAAGTCATTCTCTTCCAATGTGAGCATGATCCTGAACCTCCATGATGTGTAGTTAGAGACTCCTTCGATTCTATCCTCGATTTTCAGACCATTCACCATCTTGAAATTTGAGATAGGAGATAGACTTAAAAAGATTAAAGTGAGTGCTAAAAAATAAATCTGATCATGATATTTTTCAAACCCGCTCTGATACCATGTTAGTGTTTCTTATATCAGATTATATAACTGAAAGCTCTAAAAATATTGCAACACATAAGATAATAAACACAACAAGATGCCCTGGGAAAACCCTCCTCCTGAGGGAGAAAAACCCAAAAAATAATCCTCTTATATATTATAGGAACAAGAGTAGAAATATGCTTACAACTCAGGCCCAATAATGGTCGAAATGATACAATGAATAGTCACACCTCTCCTAGAGGAAAAAGATACAAATTAATATGTTCTTCCTTGAAATCGGACTGCTGCTACACAAGTGTGAACTTCTTCTAGGCTATGAATTTGCTTGAATAAACTTTAATGAGAAATGACAAGAAATGACCTTCTATTTATACAAATGAGGCACCTCCTTAATTAGGTCGGCTCCCTTGGGAGAATAACATAATTATAATAAATGCCAAGGAGGTCGGTCCAATGCAAAAAAAAAATATCCGAACCTATATAGGGTCGGCCCTTAATGTTTATTACTCATCAACAATATAAATTAAATAGCTAGAAGGCTATCATTTAATTTATGCCTTCTTCTTGAAGTGTGTGCGCTAGAAGTGCAACCCTAAGTTGCTTACAACATAAACATATTTTACATAAGACAAATTAAAATTTTGACAATTATTCTTTCTAATTAACTTAATTAGAAGATTCTTTTCTTCCTAAATTCTAGAAATTTAAAATATAATGAATATGAGTATGCCATTCCCTAGAAACACATATGATGTGACCAACTATCTTATCACAATTCAAGCTAACAAGCTTATACAAGCTACCTAAATAAAATAAATTTTGAATTTAAGATGGTTTAGTTCAAAGTGTCACTATTATGAGATATTGGAGTTGCAAAAATATTAAAGCAGTGAACTTTCAATCCAAGTTTTTCTCTAAGTAAACATACATTATTTGCATGACTAAAAGACTTTCAAAGAAAAAAATTATCATTAATAAAATTATTGATATAATTTTTCAAGGTTCTTCATTTCCTTCACTTCTACTAATATCAAGTACAATACTAAAAACCTAAACATAGATTATTCAAGAACATCAAGCCTTCGTATCTTTCTAGTTAATCTCATTTACATATCATTCTATTCTATAGTCTCTTGGAATAATTTGATGAATAAAATTAGAAGATAATCGATTTTATTAAAGAGTCAATAAAACACTTAATGATTTACATACCCATGGTAAGACTTATATATTAAGAAACTTTCTTATGATAACAAGATTTTGATACCTCAATCAAAATTCTTTAAGGATAACTTCATTAGAGACTTCATAATGTAACCAAAATTTAATAATGATGTCCAAGACTTCATAAAAATATCAAATAATTATCTTCATATATATCTTCCATGAATTATATATTGTATTTCATAATCTTTAAAAGATATTTAATGAAGTAACGCATTTCTATACTTAAGCCGTTCAACTACATACAATCTCAGGTAGCAAAAGGAAACCAAGGTTTGTTGTTTGTTTCTACGGAGAGTTTAATTCGGAGATTCAAAATGAGCCATGGAGTAGAAAGCACGTCTACCTTGAGTTCTGGAAATCGAGATGGAGGTACCCGGCATGCATTTGAATTTGTGAGAACACATGTAGTGAATTCCAAGGAAGGACATCAGACCACCATTGTGTGGCTTCATGGTTTGGGTGGAAATGGTTCAAGGTATTTCCATTGAAACGATCGTTCTCTAAGGCATGCACTCAGGAATTATGAACCTCATAAGCTAGTATGATGTTGGATGTATGCAGTGTCAAATATTTTCAAAGCTAATTTGATGCAAGCATCACAGTTTAAAAGAGACTAAGGAGGGTTTTATCCCCATAGCGCTAGGCAGAGAGGGGAAGGCTTGGAGAGGGGACGACCTGCTAGGGGAGGAACTGCCTATGGTAGGCAGCGCCTGCCCACCGGCCATGGACTATGCATGGGTTGTTGTCTCCACAGCGCCCTCCCATGGCTGCTCAAGCGTCAGCCCAGGCTTCTTGCAAATTGCTAACAAAAATAGCAACTCGGAAAGGTCTGTTGGTAGCATTGACTAAAAAAAAAGACAACCATTAACAAGACCCACCCCCAATACACTCCTACGTTTAATAATATTTGTCTTCAAGAGTTGGACTATCTAAAGTCACTAAGGCAGATTCGAATATGAGGAAACGAGTAAGGAAAGTTTTGCTCGAACATAGAGAATTACACGATTCACAAATAACTAAATAATAACGCAAATCTTAACAATGGTTTACAAGAACCAAAAAAAATACGAAGCGGTGCATTAATAAGCCACAAAAACTTCTATGCAGTGGTAAAAGTCCAGGATTAGAAAGGTTCCCATTATTATGTAGTTTTATTTTCGTTGTATAAAAAGCAATACAACACAGAACTGAGTATTAACATTGTAATTATATCAGAAATGATGGGACATTCTTTAATATCTATTTAGAATACTAGTATGCATTCCTCGAAAACACAATCGTAGAGAGATTTTGCATGGAACTTCTATTATGAAATCTGAACAGTCTTTGATTCAATTTTAAAACTAAAACAATGATCTATATAATAGACACCAAACACACAACAGTGCATACCTTGCATTTTTGTGGTGAAACTTTTAAGCATCTCTGGATATTTTCTACCTGAAGATCATTTTCTTGTTATTTTCTCCCTCTCTTGCTCTTCTTCCCTCTTTTTCCACCGTTCTTACCTCACCGTACTTCAGGAACCCTCTCCCCGCAGGCATTTTTCAGTTATTTCTCTTTCTTTTCTTTTTTTTGCAAAGTAAATCAAGAAAGTTTTCTTGGAACCGTTTTTCCCTCCCCTTTTCCGTTAATAATTTTTCCTCTAAAAATTTCACTCCCAATTTCAAATACCTAATCTTTAAAATAAGATTAATATTTTTTTTCTGCATAATATTTATCCACCAAATAATGAAATTTAATTTAATTTAATTTTTATTACCTACAAAGTATTTATCCTTAGGAAATACCAAAGAATCCATTTAATTTACAAATTAAATATTTATTTAAAGTAATTAATAAAGAAACATCCTTTATTCACAACTAAAATGCTTATTAAAAATATTAGAGCATTAACATTTAATTGCATAATTTAATTGAACTATAATTAATTTGTTTATTCCTTTATGCTTTTATTTAGTTATATAATTAATTTGATTTAAACATTATAAAATTATGAACAATAAAAATAGGTGTTGTGACGTATCCTCCCCCCTTAAAGAATCATCGTCCTATGATCAACTTAACCAAAGATAAAATATCATACCTCTTTAATTCTCTTTTACCTTAATGTTAGAAACAACCCTCCGGACGATGATTTCGTTTCCATTTACTTCTAACGCCTATTTTTTCATAACAATACAATCCCTATGGCTAGCATCCACACACTTGTAGACCTTGTTAGTACATCATGGCTTCATCAATTCACTCTATTTACCTTATCTAGCAAGTAATTTGTTTATGTCATACGGTTTTTCTATTTCTTTTTTTTCAATTCTTTTTCATACTCCAAGTTATTTACCGATGGATAGAAAATAGTTATATTCATTTGTCAACATATCTACTCATATGAGATGTTAGAATAATTGCCTCTATTATGAAAAACAAGCATCCCATACTACTTGTTATCCCCATTAGCAAATAAAAACACTAAACAAAAAGCAAGATCTCGGTGAGCAGAAATGGAAACTAATTACAATAAGGTCTCCCTTTTCATTGACAATATAAAATATAAGAAGAGAAACAAGGTACAAAAGGTCATCAACATGATTAGAAACATCCAACATAAGAAGGTTGCTTACTAAACAAAAGGTTAAGGTCGATTACCATAGCAATCCCACAATACCAGATATCAGAAAGATCATCAAGAGCTCAATACTAATTCAATCAGTTACTAAATTTCACAACAAAGGTAAACCTCACTCTATAGTTGGAAAAAGTAAATTTCTATTAACAAGGATATCTGTAAACATGTGAGATGCATAATCCTTTACCTTTCTACAAATGCAACATGAATCCATCCAAAAGAAGTGCATTACATTAATTGGCTAACAAGCCATACAATGATCCATGCAATGATACATATCCAATTTTTGAATTACATAAAGAAAATAAAATATTTAATCAATTTTCAGCTACCATAACCCAATGGTCTTCCACAAGCTAAAGTTCAAAAGAATGGTTAAGGTGCTTTCCCACCCAACCACAAATCATATCACTTCCCCAGAATTATTCCTAACTCGAGGAACACTCGGCCTTGCGTGAGATGCCTAGAAACCAATAATAGTCGGGTAGGAGGGAGATTCTTGATGCATGCCTAATGCCGTATATGCACTCTTTATACTACAATGAACATATTTCTTACATACAGGATGTGGTAAAGAAACACATAAAAATTCTAGGCATTCATTATCCGTCTATTTCAATGGTACAACTCAATTTGGCCAAATCATATATACAAAATTTGGTTGATCTTGGAAAAGATCACCTTCTCTGTTAACCCACATTTGACATCCTGTCCCAGAAGGTAAGATTAAAATTTATCACACACAACACATCAAGAAGAAAAATACAAATTGCATAGAATAAGTACTAGATGATATAACAGTGCATAACATGCTCAAGTGCACATGGAATGAATAATTAAGAAATAAGAATACGTAAACCCTTGGTTCCTAACTCACACAGGGTATGAATATATAATTTACCTATAGTGCCTCACTAGCTCAAATATGGAACATGTCTCATACACAAGGTTCTTCACTCTTTAAAGTTTTCATACAATGAATATGGTGAGTGCATTCTCTCACACAAGTGCATTGCTCACACAAGAACAACAATGGTATGAAAATATGCATCATTCACATTAGTATAAGTATAGTGTACATTTCTCGTTCAAGTACAAATATAAGTATATATTTAAGGAAAATTATTATTATTATTATTATTTCTATGCTATGAATACAATCATCCATACACATGTGTCATTTGCATAGGGTAGGAGAAGTTATTTATTCTACAAGTATTATTTTCATTTAGTACATATGTATAAGTACTTTTAACTAATAAAAATAAAACGTACATGATTCACCACATCAATCATTCCTACCTTGCAAAATAAATCGAGAATCTTATCGGATCATCCTTATTAATGAAGTCCGTTAAGGCATATCTACTTTACATTCTTCAAAGATCTCGTGAATTCTACGAGATCCACTTCTAAAAGAATAGAGAGTTACTCACAATTAGCTTGCCCAAAACTTAGTACCATTACAACCATTCTTTCCTTTAAAACATCCTTCTTAGGTTTCCTACCTTCAAGAAGGCTCACCCCAATAATCATCCATTATTATCAAGTTTATTTACTTCATAGGTGTTTTTCCTTCTCCTTCATATCAAAATTTCATCTTTTTCTCCTTTTCATCATTAGAGAGATCTCTCTTCACAATATATTTCTCTTATTAATTAGCTTTTATTGCCACATCATCATTCATGGGTTGTCACCATATTTATTCATTTTGGCTTGCTTCAAATACATTGTATATTATTTTTCGTGGCTTATTTCAAATAGTCACCAACACTCTTACCAAAAATTCATATGAGAACATGACTAAGGCGAAGGGGACTCACACCTCTAGAGTTCTCAAATGATCATTCCACATCAAAAATTCTATTCGGTTCCCAACTAACCATCAAAGAATCACTGACTCAACAAAAGGATCTTGACCCATAATTAGGGCTCTTTATTCGATGCAGCAGGCTCGCATACCATAATGCAGCCTAAGCATAGAAGACTCGAGGCTCGAGAATTGAATCTAAGTGCTCTAATACCAAAATGTAAGGTCTTGAATTATTACTTACTAAATTATTTCCCTTATTTACCGAAATAGTTTAATTAAATAAATAAATTATAAATTATTCTAATATTTTTATCAACACAAGGTCATGCCTTTACATAATCTAGCCACATAGGCTTACACAAAGATAACATAATGAACATAAATTCAAATATTGTAATGAAAATTAAAGAAACAATAATATTTTTGATTAATCTTTAAAAGAACCATAACACAAAGGATTTCATGAGTGGAAAACACTCATAGGGATGAAAAACCACTCGTAAAAATGCCTCAGTGGCTTAAAATGAAATGTCACATTGGTTACAAGGTGCCTCATTGGAAATTGATCAAGATGTCATGCTGACATGACCATTTACAACTTCATTACACATTTCTAACTAATTAAGTCTTCAACTATAGAGGTTCACTCTGTTGCTCTACCTACATTTATGTATCAAGATCAACCTGGATCTCATCCTTCGACAATGAAGGAAAAAGAAAGTGCATAACAACTTTGAAAATGTAGTTCATCCCAAGAACACCCAATTTAGCAACAATAGTAAAGACTATATAAAACCAATGATTCAAGTTCATATGTTACTCCATAAGAGACAGTGATAGGAATCTGAGGTCTATCTATGGCACAACACTTTTAAGAAACATTCCATAGATCTTATAAGCCTTATCATATTTTACATTCGGGAGCTTAACTCCACAAATAATTGAATTGATGAGCTTGACAAGGGTTTCTCAGAAGACTACCCAAAATTATAATGAGATACTTACCTAACTAAACCAATAGTCGAGAGGTTTTAATTCAAGAATTCACTTCTAAGAACGTATTCTTTCTCCGAACCTCTACTTAAGTTAGAATCACAACTTCAATTGTTGACTTGGATTATTTTACATAAGATAAATTCAAATGTTGACAATTATTCTTTCTAATTAACTTAATTGGAAGACTCTTTTCTTCCTAAATTCTAGAAATTGAAAATATAATGAATAGGAATATGCCATTCCCTAGAAACACGTATGATGCGACCAACTATCTTATCACAATTCAAGCTAACAAGGTTATAAAAACTACCTAAATGAAATAAATTTTGAAGTTAAGATGGCTTAGTTCAAAGTGTCACTATTATGAGATATTGGAGTTGCAAAAATATTAAAGCAGCGAACTTTCTATCCAAGTGTTTCTCTAAGTCAACGTAGATTATTTGCATGACTAAAAGACTTTAAAAGAAACAAAATTATCGTTAATAAAATTATTGATATAAGTTTTAAAGGTTCTTCATTTCCTTCACTTCTACTAATATCAAGTACAATACTAAAAACCTAAACATAGATTATTCAAGAACATCAAGCCTTCATATCTTTCTAGTTAATCTCAAATAAATTTCATTCTATTCTATAGTCTCTTGGAATAATTTGATGAATACAATTAGAAGATAATTGATTTTACTAAAGAGTCAAT
The DNA here is from genome assembly GCA_007115665.2 of Sequoiadendron giganteum. NCBI lineage: Eukaryota > Viridiplantae > Streptophyta > Pinopsida > Cupressales > Cupressaceae > Sequoiadendron > Sequoiadendron giganteum. The sequence goes on along the minus strand of CM021104.1, from coordinate 223,737,862 downwards.
AAAAGACTTAATGATTTATGTACCCTGAGTAAGAATTCTATATTAAGAAACTTTCTTATGATAGCAAGGGTTTAATACCTCAATCAAAATGCTTTAAGGAAAACTTCATTAGAGACTTGATAATGAAAGCAAAATTTAATAATGATGTCCAAGATTTCAGAAAAATATCAAATAACTATCTTCATATATATCTTCCGTGAATTATATATTGTATTTCATAATATTTAAAAGATATTTAACGAAGTAATGCATTTCTATACTTAAGTCGTTCAGCTGCATACAATCTTAGGTAGTCAAAGGAAACCAATGTTTGTTCTATGTTTCTATGGGGATTTTAATTCGGAGATTCAAAATGAGCCATGGAGTAGAAAGCACGTCTACCTTAAGTTCTGGAAATTGAGATGGAGGTACCCGACATGCATTTGAATTTGGGAGAACACATATAGTGAATTCCAAGGAAGGACATCAAACCGCCATTGTGTGGCTTCATGGTTTGGGTGGAAATGGTTCAAGGTATTTCCATTGAAACGATCATTCTCTAAGGCATGCACTCAGGAATTATGAACCTCATAAGCTAGTATGATGTTGGATGTATGCAGTGTCAAATATTTTCAAACCTAATTTGATGCAAGCATCACAGTTTAAAAGAGACTAAGGCGGGTTTTATCCCTATAGCGATAGGCAGAGAAGGGATGACTTTGAGAGGGGGTGGCATGCTAGGGGAGGCACTACCTGTGGTAGGCAGTGCCCATCCCACAGGCCATGGCCTATGGGATGGGTCATTGTCTCCACAACGCCCTCCCATGGCTACTCAAGTGTCACCCCAGGCTTCTTACAAATTGCTAATAGAAATAGCAACTAGGAATTGTCCGCTGGTAGCATTGACTAAACAAAAAGATAGCCACTAAAAAGATCCACCCCCAATACACTCCTACATTTAATAAGATTTCTCTTCAAGAGTTGGACTATCTAAAGTCATTAAGGCAGATTCAAATATGAGGAAACGAGTAAGGAAAGTTTTCTCGATCATAGAGAATTACACGATTGACAAATAGCTAAATAATAATGGAAATCTTAACAATGGTTTACAAGAACCAAAACGAATACAAATCATTTCATTAATAAGCCACAAAAAAGTCTATGCAGTGGTAAAAGGCCGAGATTAGAAAGGTTCCCAATATTATATAGTTTTATTTTCCTTGTATACAAAGCAATACAACACAAAACTAAGTATTAACATTGTAATTATATCAGAAATGATGGCACATTATTTAATATCTATTTAGAATACTAGTATGCATTCCTTAGAAACAAAATCCTAGAGAAATTTTGCATGGAACTTCTATTACGCAATATGAGAAGTCTTTGATTCAATTTTAAAACTAAAACATTGATCTATATAATAGACACCAAACACACAACAGTGCATACCTTGCATTCTTGTGGTGAAACTTTTAAGCATCACTGGATATTTTCTACCTGAATATATTTTTCTTGTTATTTTCTCCCTCTCTTTCTCTTCTTCCCCCCCTTTTCCATCATTCTTACCTCACCGTACTTCAGGAACCCTCCTCCCCGCAACCATTTTTCAGTTATTTATCTTTCTTTACTTTTTTTTGCAGAGTAAATCAAGAAAGTTTTCTTGGAACCATTTTTCCCTCCCCCTTTTCCATTAATATTTTTTCCTCTAAAAATTTCACTCCCAATTTCAAATACCTAATCTTTAAAATAAGATTAATATTTATTTTTGCGCATAATATTTATCCACCAAATAATGAAATCTAATTTTGTTTTGTTTTTATTACCCAAGAAGTATTTATCCTAAGGAAATACCAGAGAAGCCATTTAATTTACAATTTAAATATTTATTCAAAGTAATTAATAAAGAAACATCCTTTATTCGCAAATAATATAATTATTAAAAACATTAAAGCATTAACATTTAATTGCATAATTTAATTGAACTATAATTAATTCTTTTATTCCTTTATGCTTTTATTTCATTATATAGTTAATTTAATTTCAACATTATAAAATTATGAACAATAAAAATAGGGGTTGTGACATTTTATCATCTCCAAATCTAACAAAACCTCCATCATATTTCTCAAGATTTACAAACTAACTTTTATCACTAGTCATATGATTGCAACATCCACTATCAATCAACCATCCATCTCTATTTCTTTTGAAAAATAATGTAGTGTTTTCATTAGATTCCAAACAAATATTAGAGATATCAAATCTAGGTTCATCTTTTTCTACCACAAAAAATAATCCTCATGATCTGATTCACCATTTGAAATACTAGCATTCTCATTAACATAATAGTCCTTCTTATTGATCTTTTTAAATTTTTTCCTTGTTTTTTTCTCTGGACACCTATTTGCTAAATGACCAATCTTTCCACATCTAAAACAGTTAAAATGTAACACACCTTTGTACTTGTCAGTATCTTTCATCAGTTTCCTTGTGAATTTTTCTTCCACCTATCTAAAAATTCACTATCTAGATCTTCTTTTGTTTCTTTAGCTTTGAAGGATATTTCAGATTTCTCCTTTTCTTTTCTAAACTTCCTCATCTCAAACATAGTCAAGGTGCCAAATAGTCGCTCTTTGGTGAATTTATTTCGATCATAAACTTCCTCAATAGCTGAGATCTTTTCATTGTAGCTCTCTAGTAGGGTCATTAGAGTTTTATCTATAACATCTTCATCTATCAGAGTGCCTCCTTGATTTTTGAATTTATTTACTACATTGCCAACTCTATGGAAATAGCTTTCAATATCCTCACCTTCTTCCATCCTTATGCTTTCCTAACTTTTCTTTTCTGTCAACTTCTCTGATAATTTGGCTCTATCATTTCCTTCTTAGATTTATTTTAGTTATTCCCAAACATCATAGGAAGTGTCCAATGAAATCAATTTTGTTAACCTAGCCTTAGATAAAGCACCAAAGATTGCATACCTTTCTTTTTCATTCTGTTCATAGGCTGAAACCTCATCTATACTAGAAAGACCATTTGTCGGTTAAACATATTTTTTCTCAATAGCTTTCCAATGTTTCTACCTTAGAGAAATCAGGTAACCTGTCATCTGCACTTTCCATAAACTGTAGTCAGATCCATCAAACAAAATAATTGTCAATTTTTGCACCATCGGATCTACCCCAAGCAATTAATATCTTCTTCAAGGAACAAAGCTCTGATACCAATCATTGAATAGTCAGGATAACTAAGAGGGGGGTGAATCAGTTATTATAAAATAATTCTCTTAACCTTAATTAATCTAGATCAAACTCAAATCAATTAGATAGAAATTAAATAAATATGAACATGAAAACACTTACACCATGCACAAAGAACACTAGAATTTATGTAGAAACATAAGATTGGAAAAACCTCGAATAATTCTAATTCTCATTTATAAAAGACTGGTTAATGTGCAATTGATTAAGGTGATTACTACAATGGCTCATTACCAAAGTAATCACTACAAGTAAGCCTCGTTGCTAGTGGGCTCCATACTTAGCTATTATAACTAAAGATAAAAAAGGCTCACTACCAACAAAAAATGGCTCATTTTTAGAAGAATGTTGAAAGGGAATCCATCACTAAAATAATTGTCACCAATAGTCACATCGGAACAAACTCACTATCTCCTATCGCCAGAATACTTTTACAGAATGTCTAGATTTTTAGATTCACATTCACCACACTTGATTTCATTGAACATAACCAACTTTTACTTATACCAATCCATGATTTCATAATCTCCTAAGTTGGCCAAACACAATTCTATTCCATGCTTCCATAAACTCCTAAGTTGGTCAAACTCAATTTGAATTAGGTCACCACAAAGGATTCCTACGATGGAAAGGAGTGAAACATGGACCATACAAAACCTACTTGCTCAAATCAAAATGCTACATATTAACCATGATATCTAGAACCAAGGAATAGGATATACACCTTACAATGATTTTTTTTTTATGGGACACACTAACCACTTTCTAGATCGGTCCAAACCCATAAGAGTGTATCATACTATGTTGCAAAAAGAATGTGACCAAGATAGACACGACCAAAGATAACTCATCACAACACAACAATGAGATCATGTGAATCTAGATCACCAAAGCATCAAAACTAAACCTTAATCAATCAACCAAGATATGTTGACATCAATGAAAACCATTAATGAGAACAATCAACATCATCACATTCCAACAGTAAATATGAATATGATAGGATGGAAGCATAAAGTAAAATAGGACACAAGGTAGATAATGATTGAGCCCTCTATGAATGGTTCATATTGCGAGGTTTAAAAAAATCATAATTATTGAAGGCGATACCATGGGTAGTTTTCACCATAGGATAAACTATTTCTCTTTACTATTTTTGGATTTTTTTATTTTTTATTTTTTATTTGTATTTTTGATAAGGTTTTACTTTTTTTGGGTATTTTTCAAGGTAAAACATCTTAACTGACCTAGGTGTAAAACCTCTTCAAATGCATGATGTTTATAGGATCCTCTAAGGGTTCAACCTTAGGTGTTACAAGAAAATATACCCCAAACCCATATTTTTCTATGAAAACATATGGACCCAACCAAAATTCTTCAAACATTCAATTCTTTTCTCTATTCTATTGGGTGTGCTGATTTTATTTCAAGACTAAATCACCAACATTGAATTGATGGGGGTGGACCTTCTTGTTTCAGTTTTTTTTGAGACAATGTTGTTATGCTTGGAGATTTTCTAAGGCCTTAATGCACTTCTCATCTAGAAGTTCCAACTAACTTAACCGTGCGACTCAAACATCTCCATCACTGATTAGAATTTTCACATAGATTCAAAGTGAAGGGATCTCGACCTCAATCGGTAAGATGGCTTCAACTCCGCATATAAGAGAGAATGGAGTAGCACTAGTAGAGGTGCATATGGATGTGTGATAGGACCAAAGGGTAGGATTTAGGTGAAGGTTCTAATTTTGACAAGTTTTATTGACAACCTTTTTGAGGATTTTGATGAGATTTTTGTTCATCTCTTCTAATTGGCCATTACCCTGGGGGTGATAGGGGGTGGACCAGCAATTTTGGATATGATAGGTATCACAAAGATGTTTCATATAACATCTTTTGAATGGATTTCTATTTTCAGTATTGATTGTGGATGGGATACCATATCTATAGAGAATCTGGAAAAGGAAGAATTTGGAAATCTTAATACTAATGATTTGTGAGAGTGGAATGACTTCAACCCATTTGGTAAAGTATTCAGTGGTGGTGGTGATAAATGTACGACAATTAGATAAGCGAGGGTACATCTTGTTGATTAATTTGAAACCCCATTATGGAAAGGGCTATGGTGCAATGATAGGTTGTAAATCCTATGCTAGAGCATGAATCAAATCAACATGCTATTGACCTGGTATGTGTGAACTTAAAAGTCCCAAGCTCCCTTTGGGTGAGTTTATTTTTTGCTGAGTATCGTCCATGCCTCTATGAGGAATAATTAATATGCGACTCATTTGTGCAAAATATTTTGTGAATTTTTCCACTTGTTAGTCGAGCGCTCCTCACAAGGTTTCCTTTGATCACTTTTCAAAAAAATTGCGGTAGGCTTCCACATGTCAATCGTTCACAATTGTTGGTGTCTCTTTACATCAATCCCTTTTTAGGCCTTGACCACATGCCACGTAGAATCTACCCACACATATTTTTTAGCGGACCCCACCATCAATGTGGTATGATGGATCCCTCCACATGTCTTCGCAGCACAAGTTCTTCATCTCTCAAGGGAAGGATAAATGTTCAACCCCGACTGCTTGTCGTGTGATCTTCTAAAGACTTCGTCGCAGGAGAAAGCCAGGCAGGTGACAACCTTTTACTAGTTGCCATGTTCTGTAACTACCACCATGAATGGATTGTATGTGTTAGTGCTCTAATCTATTGGGACCACTACCATCATTCGTAGGGGATGCATCCGACCCTTGGATGTCCTTATTCATGGCTTGAATCTTTTCAGTTCTAATGGCCAAAGGAAAATCATTACTCATGATCAGAGCATCTTTTCTATTACTTTCTTGTCAAGTTGGGTTTTCATTATAAATAGTACTTCTTTTGAAGCAAGGGGTTCCAATTTTTAGTTCGGATTTGGGTAGAGGAATTGATAGAAGAACTAGGCCTTTAATTGATTTATTAGATTATTCTAAAGAACTCATAGACTGTGCCATTTTTTGGCCTTGATATTTTCTTTGATATTTGATAAGTTTCACTATGCCATTATTGTACTAGATGTTTCATTCCTAGACTTCTATAAACTAATACAATTTTTCTTGTTTAGGTCATGTCTTAGACTCTTCTTTCTAGTAAAAGTGTATGAAGTTATTTAATGTCATATAATGAATCACTAAGGATTCTATCTTTATTCTACCATTCTGGAATGCAACAGACTACCCATGGGCCATTAAGTCATATCCCCAAAATAGATTTACCATGTCGCACATCTAAATCTCAGTGTATCACCTTAGTTAGATCCCCTTATTTTATATCCACTTCCTTTTCCCATTTTAAAACCCTAGTTATAGAAGAAGATGAATTTTTTAAAATTCAGAAGATACTCAGTTTGGGGCAATAGCCCCCCCTCTAAAATTGAGTTTCCCTCAAAGGGTTGTTACCGTGCCAACTTTTTGCATCAATAGTTTTTTTTCTTTCCTAGCATGCGTCGTGGGACCCGATACAATAAACAAATCAAAAGGGTATGTAAATCATCTACCTATTACTAGGTCACAAACCATAAAATAAACCGAGCTTGTTAGTGTCCTTGTTGGTAACAACTCGTACTCAAAATCACCGAGTAAAACCTTCAGATCCTAGCCATAATGTTGATCCCAAACTAAAATTATGTGGCTTGGGATACCAGAAATCCCCTTGTTGCCCCAGCGACACCTATTGTATTGGCTCCTATCTCAGTCTCTACTCTAAAAGTTATTCCAAATTTCACCAGAGATGGATCACGAACACCATCTGAACATTTGCAAGGTGTTGTGGATGTGTGTATGGTGCACGAAGTAACAAATCAGAATGCAACTCTAATATTTCTTGCAAGTTATTTCAGAGGGAGAGCTCTAGATTGGTATCACACTCTGCCTAGCAATACCATCGGTACATGTCATCAACTCGAAGACCCATTTTTTGAGATATTCTTGAATGACAGAGACATATTTTCATTATAGCACTAGCTATCAACAATAAAGTGGGCCCCATTTGAAGCCATCAAAAATTTCAATGCTCGATTTCATACAACTTATTAAAGAATCTAGAATGCCATCCAACCACTAGCTAAACTAGCGTTCATGTTTTACTTAAAGTCCATCAACACTAAAATTTCTATGATGATCCAATTTTTTGGCGGAACCACATTACCAGATGCATACACCGTAGTGATGAAGGCATAGAACAATTTGATTGATTCCAGGAAGTTTCCACCTCAACCCTTGATGTTGATATTCCTCAAAGTATTAGCTTCTAATAAGAAGATTCCATCTACTAGCACAACCACACATTTGTCATTGTATATGTACAAATATCCAAGTGCACAACAAAAAACTACTTCTACATCTGGCGCTTCAAAATATGAGATGAGTGACATAAGCGAGATGTTATGGAACTTGACAAACAAAGTAACCACTATCAAATACAATTAGGATACTCCTTTGAGACCAACCTATCAAATTTACCAGAGTAACAAACCCTCCTACCAAAAAAAAAAATATCAAGGGGGCAAACACACAACTCTTCTGACTTAGACAAATAGCTAGATAGTACCAGTACCAACTCCATTGGGAACTGCTCAAACAGGAGCAAGCATGGAGCTAATTGCAGGATAGAATAATCTCGTTGAGGATTTAAATCCCTAGTGCTATCCATACAATGATGCTCATTTTCCTTGAAATTGTCCACATGGTAATTTACAACAAAAAATTCTCTAATAATGCAGCCAAGATGCAACAATGAGTTCGGGAGGGCATACATACCCCTCTTCCCAAATGGAGGATGTGGTTCTCACCTCTCACATGCAAGGGATGCCCCTAGAGAAAGAAGGTGACATAGCTCATGACCATTCCCTCTTCTCATGGATGTAATCGGACGAAGCATTGTTCACTTAAGAAGAATCCACATCGATGACCCTGAATATATAGTCCGACTATAAAACCCAATCAAAGAGAAGATTCACAAGCAAGCTGATCACTCCATAGCCTAGGAGTATTCTGAACCAACTCCTTGGACCTTCTACATTTTCTCCAAAGCCTGAAGTGTGAAAATCATTTTTTATTACCAAGGAAAAATAATAAAATCCTTTGAATCTGTCACCAATCAACATGGTAGAACAATTGAAGAAATCTTCCACTAATGTGTACCTCTAGGATATCTTAGCCATTCTAGAACATAATTCAATGCTACAAAATGCCATGCTAAAAGATGTAGTTGCATAACCAACAAAAAAAATTGTTGAAAGGACCACAGACACATCACCTCCAACCAAATTTCTAGCGAACACTATAGAGGAAGCTCCAATAGAGGAAAAGGGGTGAAGCTAAAACCTAAAACCTTCTTCCTAACTCTCATTGTAGGGAAACAAATTTTGCACAACTCCATGATTGATTCTAGTAGTAGTACCATAGTCATGCCCAAGCAGATAGTTGAAGCCTTGGGACTTAGCTATGAGCCCCTAAAAAGAGGAGTTATGCAGCTGGATTAGAACAAGGCCAAAATGGTAGGCCTCATTAAATACCTCCCTTTAACATTGTTTTCTTTTCATAATATCATGGTGCCACAAGATACTATGACCATTAACATTCCCCTAGATTCTCAGGACCAAGCATAGAGAAAAGATGAAGATTGTATCATAATCCCTACATTCAGAGCATGTGGCCAATGAAGCCATGATCAACTATGAGGCTACCAATAATCCTCCCACAACAGAGGAAACCAAAGCTTCTCATACCTCTTATAGTAAAGAAGAAGTCATCGGTAGCAAGCTACAAGGAGGTGAGAAGGTGACCAAATAAAATTTGGTTCTAAAGAAGTATTTTTAAGTAACTATGTAGATACCAATCCTTTTGAAAATTATCATGCTACCAGTTTGGGAACCTACATCATTTATTGAGGAAGATCAAGAGTTGCTAAAGATAGCAAAGGACTCTTCAATATCAAAAAATTCAGAGCTATGGATGTTGCACTTTGATAGTACAAGATGCAAACTAGGCAATATGCCTAACATCTCCAAATAATGAGTATATTCTCAAATCCTTTTTTTTTAGTTTTCCTTCTCAAACAATGAGGCTGAATATGATGATCTTGTGCAATGACTAAACCTTGCAGAGTGCATGGGTATCAAAAAAATAAATGTTTTTGAGGACTCCAAACTTATAATCAATCAAGTTTAAAATTCCTCTATGATGAAAAATGTGTGCATGTGATATTATAGGAATAGAGTGTGGCACCTCATTGAAATCTTTGAAACTTTAAACATTCATGTGCTCCCAAGGGAGCAAAATTCAGTTGCCAATCACATGACAATAGTAGGATATCAATTCAATCCCATTTTTGACTTGATAAAGAATGTACACTCAGTGTGGGTAATCTTTCAACCATCCATTCTAGATAATAATTAGAGATGAATTTTTTTTTAAAGTGACAAACAAATTGCCTCGATCATTCAATAGTTGGGCAAGTTTGTCGATCATCTCCAACCAAGGATTGAAGAGTCATACGAAGGAAAAATCATCCAATTAAGATCAAAAAAACTTCTGAAAGGGCTAGTCATGCTTTAAAATCTATTCGACTACAATGAGATGAGAAAAAGTAGGAGGAAATTTATGGAAAACCAAAAAAACTATGTTGGCCTTGAGGTGAAAGGTGGAAGAAAACTAAAATTTGGAAAAGAAGTCCCACAACATGACAAAGATAGGATGATGCACTTATGTGAAGCATACGAGGGATTCATAGCCTAGTCTTATGATGACCTCAAATGGTATGATCCCAACATCATCCAACATACCATAGAACTCATGGAAGGCGCTAAACCTGTCTCACAAAAATGAAGGCCTATCAATCAGAAGGTTGAAGCCCTGATGGCACAAGAGCTAGGGAAGTTGATCTAGTCAAAGATCATGTTTCCAATCAAACATAGTACCTGGGTATCTAACCTTGTGTCACTCCAAAAAAAGAATAGAAATATTCATATTTGTGTTGACTTCCATGACCTCAATAGAGCATCATTAAAATATCATTATCTGTTGCCTTCCATGGAATCTATTTTGTAGACCGTGGTAGGTTCGGAAATGTTTTCTCTACTAGATGGCTTCTCGGCTTATAATAAGGTCTAGGTTAAAGAAGAAGATCAGTATACAACCGCGTTGACCATCCAATAGGGAACATTCGCATATGCCAATATTCCTTCCAGCCTAAGAATTGTGGGAGCAACCTTCAAGCAAGCAATGGATATCACCTTCAACAAACTAATCAATTAAACCATCCTCATCTATTTATATGACTTGACTATTTTTTCCAAATCTAAAGATGACCATTTTGATCATTTTGGAGATGGTCTCCAAAAAATGCCAATAGTTTTTGGTATCCCTAAACTCCAAAAGTGTATTTTCAGCATGCCACAAGGCAAGCTACTGGAGTACATAGTGTCCAAAGACATGATTTCTATTGATCCTAAAAGGGTAAAGGTGATCAGAGAGATGCCCCTTCTAGTCAACAAAAAAGGAGTTCAATACTTTCTAGGGAACGTAAACTTTGTAAGAAAATTCATCTCGGATTTTGTAGGTGTGTCACCAAAAAGTGCATACCTTGGCACTTTTCACTCATTTTGGCCTTTTTCACTAGATTTTGGTCTTGTTTACCTTGATTCAGCCTTGTAAGCTTGCGTTTCAACACTAATCTAATGATGTTTTACTAAGGTATTGCGAAGTTTTGTAACACATTTCCTCAATTTTCTAAGACCCTTTCAACATAATTCACCTAAATAATACATTCTTCCACCTTCATAAGCCTTAAAAAAAAGTGTTGTAAAGTGTTGTTTTACATTTTCTCACTTATCTAGGCTTATGACCCCTAAATTAACCCTTTTCATATGCTAATTTATCTCGAACAAATTTTTTTTCAAGAGGAAAATGTAAAATATTTCATTAAACAAAAAATAATTCCCGACAAACATCATAATCTACCTATGAGGACTAGGTCGCCACTTTGGGTGACCTTGTCCCTCTAAGAATAAGAATTAAAATTAAATAAGATTCAATGGGAATCTTGTCTCATGAACCCTAGGGTCAGCCTATTAGTTTGTATTGCGAGACAATTAGGGTTTCACTTGAACAAATAAGGGTTTTTGCCTTCATTTCCCCCCCCTCACCTTTACTCTCTTGCACTCACTCATCAAGTACTCAAGAATCCAAGCAAGAAAACAAGAATTAGGGTTTTCAGACCTCCTCCATTGAGGTTTCTCATGAATGTTACAAACTATAAACAAAGGTTAGATAAACTATTCTATTGTTTTATCATTCAATCTTACTTTCCTTTGTGATTTTTTGATCTGGGTTTAATAACCTATCAAGGGGCTTGACTTAGGAAAACCCCTATATCCTAACCCTAACTATTTATGGTCTTTGCATGTGTTTGTAGGTCTTTTAGTGTAGGTTAGGTGAAATACAAGGTGTTGTAAGAAGTACAAATAATCCTCTCAATCCAACCTCAACTATCAAACCCTATAAATTACAAAGTACAAGTTACAGGTTTCTTTCGAGACTTCCTATCATGGGGTTGTTGCAGAAAAGGGGAAAATTTATAGGGACCCACAAGACCAAGGCCTAAATCCTCAAAAATTCACAATAGTACTAGGTCACCACTATTGGCCACCTTTTCCCTGTGCCTAGCTCAAAAAAGGGTTTTTGTGTTTTCAGGCACCTAGTTCCCTGAAACCTGTTTCGAGAAAGTTTTCCAGTTGAAGGACTAGGTCACCCCAATTGGCATAAGTATCCTGCCATTTTCCAACACTTTCTAGGAGCTTCTAGGAGTATTCAACTATCACATCATTTCTGCAAGTACACACTTATTTTCCCGCTCTATCAATTTCTAGAAAACACTCATTTAGGACATATAGTTAGTTAGTTTCCATTAGTTTAGTTTTCCTTCATTTACATTTACATGTTCTTAGATTTATTTCATTTTACTTTTAGCATCACCCACACTTAACACACTTAGCAAAACCATCATCAAAATCGCTCCCTCATTTTGAATGAACCTCACCTTAAATATATCTACCTAGTTAGGAAAGAGATACATTCTCCCAACTAAGTGCTCTTAGGGTGCAAAACCCTAAAAGCCTAGCTAGGGAATCCTCTTTCCTTGGTAAGACATATTTTTTTAGCAGTTCATTTTGGTCAACACAACCATTGACACTAGCTAGCTTTCTAATTTTCTGCATATCATCTTAGAGATAGCTTGCATTTCATTAAACTCTTCCATTGTTTGCATCCTAGGGTTAGTGATAAAAATGATTTTAGTTAAATTTAATGGTAATTTTTCACATTGCATTGCATTGTTAATAAGAAAACAAATAATATCTTATACTTTAAGTTTTTGTTTGCATCCAAATATTTGAAAAAAAACCATAAAAATCAAATTAAAAAATCACAAAACTTTCAAAAACAACAACATTGGGACTAAGTTGCCACACTAGGCAACCTAGTCCTTTTGCCTAGTTTGTATCCCACTTTCTAACTTTTCCAATACCTAGTCTGCATTTCTAGTTTATGTCTTTATTTTTCTATGTTACTTTCTAGATTTTCTAGTTGATCCCCTTATTGCACATCATCGAAACTTCATCATGACCATGTCTTTCAAGAAGTTATAGAACTCCCTCAAAACCTTAATGGATATCTCAAGCTGCCCTTTTTCCACCAATCCTCATGACCTTGAATCCACTTCTGCTCATCTTACTCCTACAAAATGTCCCCCTTCAAATATTGACATCTTTGGATAGGATGATGCTAGCATGTGTTGGTTCCTTAATGAGTGTTTGGATCAACTTGAAGCCAAAACAACCTTTTAACCATCCACGTTACCACCCCCTATTCCTAACATGTCTTCCCATGACTCATTTTCTTACCTTAATCCAGAAACCAACATCAAACCATGACTACATACTCAAGGTAAGCCTGGTTCTTCCACCCTTGTGATCTTACTAATGAACATGAGATTCACAAATTTTATGACCAATTGAAACCCGATGAACACCATACATGCATCGGTTGTCATGAACCCCCTTGATCTCAGGTGCACCCTTGAGAGATCCTTAACATCCATGATGATGGCATGGTAATATTTTATAAACTTTCCAACTTGGATGATCTCCTTCCTTAGGGAAGGCCACCATCTCCTCTCCCTAGCAATGCAAAGTCTCCAATCATCTCAGGACCTCCTGCTCACATCCCATATCTTGAGGTAGGTGAGTATAGCTCCTATAAGAGGCCCTATAAACTTCAAAAACTTAAATTCCCTCTCCATCCACTACCTGAATGTGAGAGACAATTGTATATCCTCTTTAACAAAGGCCTCATCACCTTACCTCATCATAATAGGTTGGTCATCCATCCTAGATATTTCACTGCATCACATTGTGCTTGCCATCATGTTTTGGGTCATTGAAGTGATGAATGTCACCATCTGTGTGAGATTATGGGTAAGTATCACTTCATCGGTTTTGAGTGCTACCCTATTGAACCCTATTATTTTTTCATAAAAGTATTTGTTGTAGAACCGACCCTTCTCACTATTACATATTCCTTCCCATCACCTATCTCAGTTCACTCTGGCCTTGCACTCAGTGGGAGCAAGAGGTTGCTAGCCATGTCCTAGTAATGCAATTTCCTTTGTCCCTTAGCTTTGTTTTCCATCTCCCACCTTTCCCTACCAAGATGGGGAGGTGGATATTTGGCTTCATGGTTGACATAAACTTGCCTTACTAGTATTGTTCTTGTTTTTTTATGTCATGTATTCCCCATCTTGTTTGATGTTTGTGACACTATTCTATATGTATCTTGTTTCTTCTATATGTCATGAATTTTTTTTGGCCTTTTGGCCTTTCACCTTTTTTTTGACCCTTTATTGGTGGCTAATGAAAAGCATTGAGACCACTAGGTCTCTTTCATGTTGACCAAAAAGGAAACCTTATTTTTCCTTTTTGTTATTTTTTTCTCTTCTTTTTTACTTTCATTTGGGGATGATGCAAGGCATTGAGACTCCAATGTCTCCTTCATGTTGACTGAAATAAATATCTTTTCGTTTCTCTTTTTCAGTTTTCACCCTTCATTTGGGGATGATGTGAGGCATTGAGACCATAATTTCTCCTTCATGTTAACCCAAATGACCTCCTTTTTCTTTTATTTTCATGCCTTTGTTTCCTTCCATTTGAGGATTATGCAAGGAATTGAGACTCCAAGGTCTACTTCATGTTGACTCAAATGCTAAGGCACCTTTGCTTTTGTCTTTTGTTTGTTGCTTTCTTTGGTCCTTTTTTGGGATGATGCAAAGTGTCGAGACATTCTATGTCTCCTCCATGTTGACCCAAAATGACTCTTCTTTTTCATTTAGTCTTTGCTCTTAATGTGTCCTTCTCTTTCTATGTGTTTGATGAGATGATGATAGTTCCACGCTCTCTAAAATTTGTAGCAATGAACATACTAGCCTCAAATACATAGATCCCTTGTGTGTTTGGTGTTTTAAATTTTTGGCGCATCTTTTCCCTTCTCTTTCACTTACTTTTTTTTTCGCATGATGTGGTCTTTCACGGTCACTCATTGCATTGCGAATTTCTCTACTTTAAATAAATTACTCACACAGTGGTGCATGGTAATCCCTTAAAAGTTGGGGCATACATTGGTACTATTCTAATTTTTTTTTATTTTTTTTGCATTTTCATTTGTTTTCCTTTACCTTTGCCTCCTAGTGAAGCCTTCTTACTTCACTTGATGTGTTTCCTCACTTCGTGGATGACATTGGGTATAATTTCTTTCATAAGTGTGACTCATCTCAACATATTACATTCCTCTTAGAGGCCTAATGTGACGGACTGCATCCCCTATGTTTTGAATCTTCTATACTTTGATTGGTCCTCTTTTGGAAACACTACACATAATTCTCCTTAAGTCTAAAGACCTCAAATGAAATAAAAAAGACTCCTTTGAACACTTTCATTTTCCAGTCCTTTTTCACCTTTTTACCCTTTTATTTTTTCTATGTTACATCCTTTTTATGTTTGTGCATTCATCGCCACATTGCATAACACAACTTGCATGCCTTTAGCACCAGCTTGTACTTGTTCATGTGTTGTAAGAATCCAGGTCTTTTCTTGTCTCATGAGCCTCACCCTTGTCCTTGTGGCACCTTATCAATGTTTTTAGGGACTACAAATTTGGTATGGTTGAGTGGGAAGCCCAAGTAGTAGCATGACTTTCCCCATAGCCACCCTTTGTGTGTGTGACCACATATCAACCGAGTGTATGTCTCTTTCACCACCTTTTGGCTTTCTCACCCAATGAATAAATGAAAATGTCATCAACCTAGAGTGAGTACCCTTTGGCATTCTCACCTTACAAACAACCACAAATTTCATTGACCTAGAGTGAGTACCCTTTGGAATTCTCACTTTGCGAACAACCAAAATTTTCATCGGCCCAGAGTGAGTACCCCTTTCCTTTTCTAGACAAATAGCCAAGATCTGATCCACAACTAGCTAGACAAACAGTTGAAGCTTGATCTGACTCTTACATTTCTCTTCACATCATCACCCCTTGTATGATCTTTCACACTTATGTTTAGTTTTCCATGGGATCTTGATCCTTGGGGCATGATCATCCCTCTTAATCATAGTCGAAGCCTTTTTCACATAATCACCCCTTGTGTGATCTTTCACACTTATGGTTATTTTTCCATAGGATCTTGATTCTAGGGGCTTGATCATCCCTCTTCATCATAGTCATCTCATCTTGCTAGCATAAGTACACTAGATCCCACTCAATGCACATGGTTCAAATACTTTAGTGCGAGTCTAAAGAATGTCCATACTCTCACTAAAGTGGGGGATTAATGTGTCACCAAAAAGTGCATACCTTGGCACTTTTCACTCATTTTGGCCCTTTTTACTAGATTTTGGCCATGTTTACCTTGATTCATCCTTGTAATCTTGAATTTTAACACTAATCTCATGGTGTTTTACTAAGGTATTGTGAGGTTTTCTAACACATTTCCTCACTTTTCTAAGACCCTTTCAACATAATTCACCTAAATAATACATTCTTCCACCTTCCTAAGCCATAAAATAGAGTTTTGTAAAGTGTCATGTTGCATTTTCACACTTATCTAGGCTTATAACCCCTAAATCAACCCTTTTAATATGATAATTTATCCCTTTAATGCATCTTTAGTCCCAACCTAAGTTTTTTTCTAGAGGAAAATGCAATAGACTTCATTAAACATAAATTAATTCTTGAAAAACATTAAAATCTGCCTAGGAGGACTAGGTCGCCACTTTCAGAAACGTAGTCCCTCTAAGCATAAGAGTCAAGTTTTAAATAATATTCAACAAGAATCTTGCCTCCTGAACCCTAGGGTTGGCCTATTAGGTTGTATTTCAAGAAAATTGGGGTTTCACTTGTAGAAATAAGGGTGTTTTCCTTCATTCCCCCCCCCCCCCCAACAAGTTCATTTTTTCAGCTTCACTCCCTTGCACTCACTCATCAAGTACTCAAGCAACCAAGAAAGCACACAAGCAATAAGGTTTTCAAAAATCCTCCATTGAGTCTGCTCATGCATGTTGTAGACTATCAATAAAGGTTAGATAAGATATTCTATTATTTTATCATTCAATACTACTTTCCTTTATGGTTTTCTCATTTGGGTTTAATCACCTATCAAGGGGTTTGACTTA
The DNA here is from genome assembly GCA_007115665.2 of Sequoiadendron giganteum. Taxonomy (NCBI): domain Eukaryota; kingdom Viridiplantae; phylum Streptophyta; class Pinopsida; order Cupressales; family Cupressaceae; genus Sequoiadendron; species Sequoiadendron giganteum. The sequence continues at coordinate 223,720,858 of CM021104.1, read as the reverse complement.
GGAAAACCCCTATATCCTAACACTAACTATTTCTGGTATGTGCATGTTTTTTTAGCTATTTTTCTATAGGTTAGGTGAAATACAAGGTGTTGCAAGAAGTACCAACACTCCTCTCAAGTCAACACCAACTATCAAACCCTAGAAAAGACAAAGGATAGGTTACAGGTCACTTTCAGGACTTCTTGTCATAGGGTTGTTGTAGAAAATGAGAACATTAATAGGGACCCACAAGACAAGGGCCTAAATCCTTGGAAAGTCACAAGAGGACTAGGTCACCACTATTCGTGACCTTTTCCCTGTGCCTAGCCTAAATTTTTTTTTTTTGTGTTTCTAGGCACTGAGTTCCCCGAAACCTATTTTGGGAAAGTTTTCTAGTTGGAGGACTAGGTCACCCTAGTTGGCGTAAGTGTCCTTTTTCCATTTTCCAGCACTTTCGAGGAGCTTCCAGGAGAATTCAACTATCACATCATTTCTTTAGGTACACACTTTCTATCCCACTTTGTCAATTTCGAGAAAACACTCATTTAGGGCATATAGTTAGTTAGTTTGCATTAGTTTAGTTTTACTTAATTTATATTTACATGTTCTTATCTTAGTTTCATTTTTTTAGCATTAGCCACACTTCACACACTTAGCACAACCATCATCAAAATCCCTCCTTGCTTTTGAATGAACTTCACCTTAAACATTTCTACCTAGTTAGGAAAGAGAGCCATTCTCTCAACTAAGTGCTCTTAGGGTGAAAAATCTTAAGAGCCTAGCAAGGGAATCCTCTTGCTCTAGTGAGACATATGTTTTTGGTAGTTCAGCAGGAATAATCAAACCAATCACCTTGATGTTAAAAAGGAGAAATTATTCAAATGGGAAAGGGAAGCGAATGAAGACTTCAAGAAGGTAAAGGATGCTATTTCTTTGGCTCTTGTACTAGTAAATCCAGACTTGTCCAAAGACTTCATGATGTATGTTTTTAGTAGGGCAACAAGAATTGCCACTATTCTGACCTAGAAGGACAACAGAGGAAAGGGAGAACATCCAATAACTTTTCACTCCCAAACCTTGAAGGAATATGAGGCAAACTACAACTTCATCAAAAGATAAGAATTCACAATTGTAAAGAGACTCAAAAATTTCCGACATCTGATATGTTGTAATAAGGTGATCGTTTATGTCAAACACTCCAATGTGCACAAATATATTATGGAAGGTGAAATCATTGAAAATAGGGAAAACTAGATCACTAAGATCCTTGAATACAACATCGAGGTCAATCCTATGAAGACTATGAAAGGAAGGGGTCTTTGTGAATATTTGGTGCATAGTGAAGAGATAGAAACAAAAGTAGAACAAGTAGAGATAATCCTGATGAATGAATCTGAACCCAAAGGATGTTTGCTAATGGATATAACCAGATTTATGCACATTGGAAAATAACTGTTAAGCCTTCCTTCTCATAAAAAATGGCTCTACTGATTACAATATAGCTGGTATGCAGTCATTGAACAGGTTATTTTCAAGATAAATTTCACTAGTGTCTTTTTACACTGCATCACTATGGAACAAGCAAGGAAAATTATTGACACATTCCACAACCGCTCTGAAGGTAGACACTTCTCTGCAAAAAATACCACCATAAAAATCTTGCGCATTGGGTACTTCTAGTGCACGTTATTCAATGACTCCTACAACATGATAAAGGCCTGCAAGGAATGCCAATTCTATGCAGGGAGGAGGATTATTTCTGCTATGACCCTCAATCTGATAGTATTAGATGAACCATAGGCACAATGGGGAATAGACTTCATAGGAATGATCAATCCAACCTCTAGCATCAATCATAAGTGGATTCTCATAGTTATAGACTAATTTACAAGGTGGATTGAAGCCACACCCCTGAAGAATGCAACCAAAGCAAAAATTGGGAATTTTCTCGAGGGGCTGGTAACAAGATTCAACCCACCAAAGACCATCATCTTAGAGAATGCCAAATAATTTATAGGCTTTAAGGTCTATCAATTCACTCTTACACATGACTTATTGTTGAAAATATCATCAAAGTATTACCTACATGGGAATGGCTTGGCTGAGTCTACTAATAAAAATTTAGTTTGAGTCATTAAAAAGATCAAGTTTGATCATGAGAAGTAGTGGCATAAGCATCTTCAAACACCATTCTAGGCAGACCACATTACTCCAAGGAAATATCTAAAGACTTTTCCATATGACCTCGTGTATGGAAAAGAAGCACTATTACCTATCTCTATAGAGATACCTACACTACAACTACTCAAGTCTTTAGAGATTAAAGAGAATGGAGCTATGGAAGTTTGATTGGAAAAATTATGGGAGCTACAAAAAGTGAGAAATCCCTAACAACCATGAATAATCATTAGCAAGTGATTAAGAGATGGTTAGACAAAAAGGCTTCATACTAAGAGGTAAAATGAGGAGACTTGGTATTAAAGTTCAATGTAAGAGCTATAAAGCCTAACCAACATGGAAAATTTGACAAGCTGTGGGAAGGCCCTTTGAAAATAATTTATTGCAAACAAAACAATGTATTCAAATTAGAAAACATGGAACAAGAGCCACTAGAAATTATGGTCTATATAATTCATTTAAAATTTTTCAAGTAGGCCGCAATTACTTCATGCAGGTGTAAATTTGTAAAAAGTGTAATTAGTTTTCATTTCAGGTTTTGTCAATCGATTCTTTCTACACATTTGTCACAATTATGGGAGGAAGGAAAATTCATGAAGTCCATCATAATAGATTAGAGAAAATTTATGCTACTGAGGTTGCAGAAATTAAATTTAGATGCAAAGGATTCAAGCCCATGTGGTGAAAACATAAAAATAAAGACAAAGAGGTTTAACATAAGCAAGTATATCCATTATATATATGGTGTGATAAAATATTTTCAAAATGGCTCCATGGTCAAGCATTGAAAAGTGTGATCATACACATGGATTCATTACATGCATATATGCAAGCCTTCTTTCAGGTGCATATACAGCAAAGGAAAAAAGTGTGTCAAACTTCATTACTCGATAATACGGGTATTGTCTTCATCAACTAGGACATTTTTAGGACTAGTGGGAAGATTATCAGTAGCAGAAAGACCTATGGTGGAAAGAGTGTCAAAACCTATAATGAATGGTAAAAGGAATGCAAGGTTCCTAAAATTACTGTACCAATCCACGTCGTAGAACAAAATGATGTTGTAGCAATGCAACAAAAAATGGAATGCACAGGTGGGCCTATCACAATGCTCTATAAGTGACTGAAATAAAAAACCACCTAGGAATGGAACCCATGGTACCACTGCGTCTTCTTCAAAATTATTTCTTAGGTCCCTCACAATGGGAAGTCCCAGGCCATACACAACATTGCTGACTACCTCGTCGAGTCCTCCAAGGTTTTTTTTTGGAAAAATATGAAGCACCAAATGAAGGATCATGGCTTTTGGAGCTTAAGCATCGAGAAGTGAAGAAATAAAATGTGAGATGATATTGGTGTTTACCTGATATTTATCTTCATATTGAATAGAGTCTCTACCCAGGACCCATTTGATGGCTATGATGGGTAGCGAATGCTTGTTCTTTGTCATACATTTCAAACACCTGCTCGAAATCTCCCTCAGGAAAGTTTTTTGAGCTTTGTTACACACTAGCCTACTTGGAGTATTCATTATGTCAACGTCTACTCAAAACACTTAAGACTAGCACTATACAAAGTCTAAACCTATCCAATCACCCAATGTGGCTTTTTCGAAGTCACTAAGTATGGTTTCACTACTGTATTAGAGCTTATTTATAGAAATATCTAAGTTAGCCAGCATATAAAGCACGATGGTAATTGAGCTCTTACTGAAACATCCCACAAAAAGGAAAACTTGATATTCCAACCCGGTTGCATCTATAGGTACAAATTGTTGGATGCAAACTTGAGAAGTGGTAATCGATTAAAACATAAATTGGTGGCAGTCCCAAGTGACAACTTATATTGATAGAGGATAGGTGGCATGGTACATGCATTTTCGATGCTCCAAGGATGAATGTATATCTTTTGAAATTACTAATTGTGATTTCATATTGATCAAGCTTTAAAATATATCGATTGCTAAAGTAGATGAGGAGATGATAGACATTGCACTGACGACTCAATTTCCCATGAAAATCACACTGAAAGGATGCTATTACTGATACAATTATGAATCCATTTATTTTCAAAAGAGGCAAGTAGCTTATCTTGTATAGGCAAGGGAGCTAACAATGCATGCAAAATTAAATGCAAAAGGAAGTCATTATCTGCCTAATTTTGAATGCAAGAAATTGAAAAAAAATCCAAATGTCGCATGCAAAAGGCATGACATAGCATAAAAAATTCTTTAACATGAAAACAATTAAGGAGAACAGGGCCATCAAAGAAACCAAGTGTGGTGATGTTTGTAGCAAAAATAATTGACCGGAGGTAATTGAAGAGGATTCACTACCCTAGTGTGAATTAAATCCAAAACAAAGGGTTGTTTGGTATTGAAATTATGAGTCTTGCATTGTGTCTTAGGTTCCATTCATACCACTTGAATATTCTTTTTGGGCAAAGAATTTGCAAAGGATGGCAACCACTCAAGGTTCTCAAGAAGAATTTAAGGAAGGAGGAGCACACATATTATTTAATGTTATGTGTGTAGCATCAAGCACCTACATCTTCGAGGACGTCTCTTATGCCTCGCTTGGAATACCAAAAAGGTTGACCTGGGTAGATACTTGAGTTGTAGAGAAGAGGAGCCCTAGGAAAGATAAGAAGTGAATTAAAGAAAAGTGGGAAAATATTCATGACCCCATTCTTGCAAAGAATCCCAAGTCACTTAGGGAGGCAGCCTACAAAAGGATGAAAAAGAATAGTGACCCGGAGTCTTTGGCACAAAAGTGTGCCTATAGTGGCCTTCCTCAATATATGGTTCCATTTATACACCACTGCCCTTAATTAGTTGATGAGGCCATCAAACACTTCAACCTAAAGACCAACACCATCAAAGGCCAAGAGGTAACTATGAACATATGCAAAGAATCTATCTAGAATATGCTTTGCATCATGGAGCGAAGCTTTAAAGTGCAAAAAATGGAGCTATTCACTCAAAAAAAAGGAGAGTCCTGTTGGAGGAGTGGAGAGCTCATAATGAATTTTTACAACATAGAGACTCAAAGGCCCAAATAGAATCAGAATAAACCAATGCAAATCTATTGGCACTTAAAAGATTTTATGATTATATGAAGGATGCATTCCCATTGATGGAATTCATTTGTGGACTACACTCTGACAAGGATGTAGTATCTATTAGTTTATGATGCACCAAAATTAGAGGTGTCTTGAAGGAATATTTTGTAAGAGTGTCGATATTAAATAAAGATATTTTTTATGCTAATATTCCTTTCAAAGGGAAATAACCAAGACTATTAGTCATTCCTTGTGTTTTAGGCTCTATAGGGATACAAATTTATACAAAGGAAACATTCTTTCTTTTGGTATGATTTTGCTAAATGTATGGAGCAAGAGTTGCTTCACCAGATAGTAGAATACAAGCTTCAATGAAGGTTCAGGTTCCCATCCTTCCTCACACACATGTTCTCGCGCTAGAATCCTTACTTATTCTAGAGGTATTTATAGCTCTATATCTTTGATGAAAATCAAAAGAGAAATATGATTTCCACATGGACTCCCCTCCTCTCTACGACATATAAATATTACACATTTTTGGACTATTTCTTATATCAAATTTTGTGGAATTTAAGAGGAGAAAACACTATCTTATAGTTCAACTCAGACCAAACTGAGTTCATGTATAAATTTGTTCCAAGATGTGATTGGTTTTTGGGCAAGGACTTCACCTTCATTCATTTGCATGGTTTCACCAAAGAACCCTTTTGGCTTCCATCTATCTTATAGACCGAGTACTGGCACTGGAGGTTTTCTACCAGATTTTAATTATCATTGACACCCTTTACAATAGGAAGGAAAACATGAAAGGATTTTTCAATCCTCCAATGAGCTTCAAGACTGTAGTAATGTCTAAAAGGAAGGCTCACAACATACTAGAGTCAAAGCTAGCTCATCAAGGGTTGGTATGGATATATGACCAATGGAACTACAATCTCGATGATGACTTGCCAAAAAAATTCCAAGGTAACACATTGTCCAATGCCTTACTTGGAAGAACATCAAAATCCAATATCAGATGAAGATGAATGTATTATTGACCTAGCTTACATTCCTACCAAGGATGGCCGACTGACTTGGCTAGGATTATACTACCTGAATAGGCCATATGATAAAAAAAATAAGATGTGAACTACCCTCCACAATGATCTACTAAATAATTATGACTTGAAGGAGAAGATCAATAACTTCTTGAGATACCGCTGAGAAACCCAACAAACTAAGGCTCCCTATAAAATCCTAGAGATGGATGATAGGTTCGACAAATTATGGAACAATGAGCATCTAGACTCCAACGAGAGTGCTAAAAAGGATTCCAGTTTGAAAGAAGTCAAGTCATAGTCAAATGAAAGGGCTCAACTAAAAACAAAAATACAAGACACATTGGTGTAGAAAGAGGGGTAGGTGTTGACCCAACTTGTTAAAGGTTTCCTCTAACATACAAGTCAATATATTTAGTGCAAGGTCTTCAATGACTTGCACCTAGACAACGAGGAGAACCTTGGAAACTTCACCAAAATAATTTGAAACCATAGCGGTTGATAACTCACCACCAAATAAGCACAAACAAACCAAGGCACTTTATGGAGAATGTTCACAAATCATAGATGCATATGCAAGTGAAGAGCTAGCAACATTCCAAGAACCACAACCATTCACACCACAAGTATCTTTTTCCCACTCTTCTATAGTTCCACAAATCGTGGTTGAACTCATTTCATCCACAAAGCCTCTTATTTCATGTGTTGACCAATGCATTTTGGCTTGTACATCAATGATCACAAGGGGCTTCACAGAGTTCTCTCATGCGGCCCCATTTTCCCTTACTCCTCCAAGAAACCTCACACCATTTTCCTTGGCCCATTCCATGACCCAGAGCATCATGTACTCTGCCTCTACTACCTTCATAGATACAACCCCTACCACAAAAATATTAGAGCCGATCCACTCTTCTTAGCAAATGGAGACCATCACAAATATGCTTCTTTTGAGTCCTCCTAGTTCATGGTTTGGTTATTGAAGTATCCCACCTTTCTTTCCTTAGATGGTCAAAATTCCAAAAATGAAGTCACCCGGGATTGATTTCCTTTCATTCCCTTTCTCCCTTCCTCTCGATGCACCTCTCGTAGGTGGACTCATCATATCGCCTGCAAAATTTTTGTTAGAAGGTGATTAGACTAAAAAAGCACGAGTTGTCAAAAATCAAAAGAGAAGAGCTAAGGATGATAAGAGAACAATGGAGCCAAAGATAAATACTATTTTCCATGAGGCTTAGTAGTCACTACACTTTGCAACTATGTTCCCGACTATTAGAAAACCACAATGAGAGATCTAGCCAAATGATTACAACATGTATGCTATAGGGCTAGACATAAGCATACCCTAGCTACAAGACAAGGTGGAACTCATGGAGGAAACATAGTGGGTAGTGACCACCAACTTTCTCAAGTCTGGTAATCAACTCAAGAAAAAAGAACTAAAAACTTGAAGGATAGGGTTGATGTCTTGCTTTCCAAGGAAAAATCTATGGAGTCTGAATTTAAGCACCTATCCTAGCAGAGAGAGATAGAAGAATCAAATCTCTAAGAGGAACTTGGGAATATTTGGTCATTCGATCCTAATCTGGTCACTAAGTTGCAGCAAAGGAACTAGAATTATCAGGATCAATTGAAAAAATTAGGGCTGGACATACAATGGAAAGATGAAAATTTTCATCATTTACAATTATAGATGTAGCAAAGGAATGCAGATTTCCAGATCCACCATTCTCAATTGGAGAATGAAATTATAGAGCTTAAGTCTACAATAGAGCAAGCCAAGGCTAGCTGGCTCACAGAGTCATAGATCCTACAGGGGCAACTCACCACAAAAAACCAAAAGGTTATGGAGCTCACACAAGATATAGAATAAAGGAATAAGGAGATCACCCTATTGAATAACCCAACCTTACCCTTAGCCAATCAAACAATCCTTCTTCAGATATCCCAACAATTGCATATTTTATATTCGGAAAGAGTGAAGGCCTTTTGCCTAACTCTATAGCCGACACTCTGATTTATGGCAGAGGCAACAAATCTAGGTAGGAGAGTTCATGAGGTGATCATACAATTTCCTCATTCCATCGAGAAAATGTTAGAGAGGCTAAGAGATTATTAAATAGATTATATCAAGTCCTAGATGATCTCTTGGCAAATGTAGGGATTAAGGACTGAAGGATCCTTGCTCAAACAACTAGCAGGGTCATCCACTATTATGTGGTTATCCTTCATGCCACCGAATGTGTTTCCAAGATGGATAAAACCATGAATGGGGATAGGTTCTCTCACTTAGCTCATATGGGCTTACCTTCTCTATTATTTGAGGATGAATCAGTGGCCACAGTGAAGTATACTGAAGAAAATATTGAGGAACAACAATGGGATGTTTCTCACTTTCAATATTTTGACCAACCTCTTGCTGCAAAGGACTTTGAGAACATCAGTCATCTGATCACACATCTTATTTTTAAATTTGAGTCATGGGTTGATGTATTCTTGATGCTACCTTACAAAGAAGTGATCGAGCTGCATGGAGTGTAGGAAACATTGTGTGAATTATTGTCTCCATCTGAAGATGAATGGTTGCCTCTTCAGGCCACCCTCACTAAGCTCTAACCATGCCACGTGATGGATAAGTCTCTGGTCTAAAGGCCATAAATTTTTGGGTTCCTCGTTCCACAAGGGAAACAACCCTGATAAGTCGCCAGAAGAAGTGATCTTGAAATTCCCAAGCTCCCTTCGGGTGTGTTTATTTTTGCCTAAGTATCAGCCATCCCTCTATGAGGAATAAGTAATATCGGGCTCACTTGCATAAAATATTCTATGAATGTCACCGCTTTTCAATCGAGCGCTCCTTGCAAGGTTTCCTTCAATCTCTTTTCAAAAAATTTCTGTTAGGATTCCACATGTCAGTCGTTCCTAATATTTGGTGCCTCTTTGCATCACTCCCCTTTTGGGCACCGACCGCACACCACATAGAATCATCCCAAACATATTTTTTCGTGGACCTTACCTTCAGCATGATATTCTAGAGACGTCCACGTGTCTTTGCAGTGAAATTTCTTCATCACTCAAGGAAAGGATAAATGTCGGGCACCAATTGCTTGTCATGTGATCTTATAAATACTTTGTCGCAGGAGAAAGCTAGGTAGGTGACAACCTTTCACCATCTACCATGTTCTGTAACTTCCATCATGAATGGATTGCATGTGTAAGTGCTTTGGTCTATTTGGACCACTACCACCATTCACAGGGGATGCATTCGACCCTTGGACGTCCTCATTCATGACCTGAATCTTTTCGGTTGTAATGGCCAAAGAGAAATCACTGGTAATGCATAATTACTCATGATCAAAGCATATTTTTTATTACTTTCTTGTCAAGCTAGGTTTTCATTATAAATATTACTTCTTCTTTCAAAGCAAGGGGTTCCAATTTCTAGTTAAGATTTTGGTAGAGGAATTGATAGAAAAATGAGGCCTTTACTTGCTTTATTAGATTATTATAAAGAACTCATAGACTGTGCCATTGTTCGGCCTTTCTGTTTTCTTCTATATTTGATATTTTTTATCACACCATTATTGTACTGGATGTTTCATTCCAAGACTTCTATAAATTACTACAAGTTTTTTGGTTTAGATCATGTCTTAAACTCTTCTTTCTAGTAAAAGTGTATGAAGTTATTCTATGTCATATAATGAACCACTTAGGCTTCTATCTTTTTCTACCATTCTAGAATGCAACAAACTACCGATAGGCCCTTAAGTCGTATCCCTAAGATATATTTACCATGCCACACATCTAAATATTGACATATCACCTTAGCTAGATACCTTTATTTTATATTTCCTTCATTTTCCCATTTTAAAACCCTAGTTATAGAAGAACTCGACTTCTTTAAAATCTAGAGGTTACTTAGTTTGTCGGAATAGGTCCCCTCCTAACACTGAGTTTCCCACAAAGGGTTGTTACTTTGCAAACTTTTTGCATCAACAATATGCATTGTAAAGCTAAGGATAAATAAAATACAAGGTTATGCAATTCTAAATGCAATAAACTTAAATGTAACCTATGCTAACAACAAAGAAAATGGAATTAAAAACCATAGTTCAAGAATTAAAGAAAAATCTCATCAAATTCTTCATCCATTCCATGACTCACCTCTATTTTACTTCTCCATTTTGTTGTATAAAAATTTCCCTCAAATTTCTTATGTATGCAGGTATACCCTATGTGATAATAATTTAGCAAAATATCAAAGATTCTTAAAGTCGCTTCCTAAAAGTATAAAGATTTTAGAAGGACAAATAATGACAAAGGTCAAGTCAATTTATAGAAAATTAATTTTTGAATGATCGACTCAAATTCAAAAGACAAATCAATGATTGAGATCAATGAATTCCATGTGATTGAGATTCAATGTTAGTAATAACACAAGTGAAAAAGAATAACTGATGGAGATTAATATTAATTAATAATTTAATCTTTAGTCAAGACTCTTTGAAATTTAGAAGAATAATGATTGCATGTAAAATATAAAATAAGAAAAATTGTGTTTGAACACATGAATGAATGAATTAATTAAAGATATTTAATTAATAGTAGTTTGCACACAGAATAATCAAAACTAGATAACTGATTGATTAAATTAGGATATTTGTTTGTCAAGAATAAGAAGATATTAAACGAGGAGATGAGTGACTGACTTAAATAAATATTGACTTAAGTCGTAAAAGATTAATTAGATAACTAAGCGATTATCTAATCATAGAGAAAAATGCTAGGAATAATTCATTTTAAGAACTAAATAGTAATTTAATTCAACGTTTGAAATTTAGGGATGAAATTAAATAAATAAAGATTTATTTAAGTATGGTGGGAAATGTGATGAGTTTAATTAAATAATAATTTATTTAATTTTAGAAAGAGGATTAATTAGAGATGTAATTAAATAAATAACATTTATTTAATTAATCAAGATTGAAATAAAGGTACTAATGAATTAATTAAATATTTAAATTTATTTATTAATAGGTGACTTTAAAACATATTTAAATAATTAACATTATTTAATCATGACCATCAAGATGAGAATTATGTTGAGAATGGTGTCATAGGCTTAGACCAATTTTTGGTGTGTATAGATTGCTCCTCTTTGATAGAATGTTGTTTCAACTTTGTGTCAAAGAAAATCAATTAAAGCATGCCCCTATCATGCCCTGATGTGAAATAGGTAAGGGTATGCCCCCTTGGGAAACACGATAATTTTTGGAAAAAGTTTGAAAATTTTGGAAATTGTCCCGATTAGGTCATTTGATAATCAGAAGAATGATGGTGGTGAAAGAAATCAATTTTGAAGTAATTTGGTATGTGAAATGGATTTCAAAACCTGGTAAATAGTGTGTCTAGTATAGAAGGTTTGGAAATAAAAACCCTCCAAAACCATAGGTATAAATAGGATTTCGGTAGAAAAAAATTATTTGCACTGCTAAACTTTGAGAAACCTTGATTTTTCTCTAGATCTCTTGGTGAAAATATCTCCCATTTCATACATAGAGCACTAAAATTATCGTATTCAGACCTTTAGACACCCGGTCAACATAGGACCCCAGTATGTACCCCTAAACTGCCTTTTGAATATTTAATTTTCTTGCATTTTTAGGCATTTAATCTTTAATTTTCAAATGCATCACTTTAGGATCAACGCACATGTGTTTGTGCGTGACGCATGTGCTTGTGAAATGATGCATATGTGCAAACATGTCTAGGTTCATTTAGGGTATTTAGTTAAGTCAACTCATTTGCATTTGTGTTCACCACATGTGTATGATTGCATCACATATGTGAATAACAATGTCACATGTAGAATAGAGCAATGCATGTAGAATAAAGCACCGCATATGTGAATAATAGTGTCTCATGTAGAATAGTGCACTACATTTGATATTAAAACAACATATTTGCAAGTCAATTTTTTTGAAATTTTATGATGTATAACTGATTTTTTCTACATTTTTGACACAAAGTATCATTATTGCAATCTATTTTGGATTTGATATACACTCGAGAGTTGAGGTCAGCCACATATGAGTTTTGAGAGTAGCTGTAAATTTTCAAGACTTGGCTGATATGGAGTCCGAGTTTACATCATTTTTGCACTATGCCCACTATTCAAGCTAACTAAGGTATGTTGACAACTCTTTGTGAGCGATGGCACTCAGAGGCCTCCTCTATTCACCTACCTATTGGAGAGGATACAGTTACTTTAGAGGATGTATATAGGATTTTGAGATTATGGATTAGGGGTGAGAGAGTCATGTATGATACCTAGAGAGGTTATAGAAAGCTCACCTAGTTTTACATATATGATTCCATTAGACAACTCGGTATCAAGCATTATGAGATTAGATGGCATGTCCTCGTTGAGAGATATGAATGGATTGATTTTTGTTGTGCATATTGCTTGTTGGGATTGATGTTCTTCCTGACTGTCGATATCATGGGTTTCTGGTTGGGTGAGGTGAGATGTTTTTTGGGATGTTAGAGTGACAATTTGTATATGCATCTGGCCCTTGTTTATTAGTGATGCTATATTTTCATTTACATGACATAGCTTATAGAGATCCATAGTTGACGAGATATGGTACTACTTTATTGATGATTTAGGCATGGGAACACATTATTGTGTTTTTTCCCCCAACGACAATAGATTTAGATGGTAGATCCCATATGTTTTTCATTATGCAGCCCAGACTATTAGTCAGAGCCATGTCAAAGACACGAGTTATTGGAGACATGACATTGACACACTTGTACAATTTATATGAAGACCTTATATGGATTGCGCTCGGTTGTGGGATGAGTTTAGAAATTTATGTTGGCAAGAGACATTGCAAATTCTATTTGGTGTTTTCATTGATGGAAACACTAGTCATTGATTTGATCCACAAATCAAAATTTTCTTGTACCAAAAGTCAGATCCAAGCTCTATAATTAACTATCAAGCAAGAATAGTACATTCGACAGAATTGTATTCATCGATTCACATGCAATTTCTTGTTATCATTTTGAGTTGTGCACATTCATTGGTCTGAAAGATAGAAGATATGGTTGATTCATTTCTCATTTATTAGTGCAGAAAATCGACTTCATTCATATAGTATGTTGCCGATGTTTGAGAAGTAATTGTTTAAGTAGTTTTGTGTTTGATCATATTGATTTATGTAATTAATATGCTATGACTGAATTTGGATGGTGCACATTAAGAATTAACTATGAATTATGCTAATAAATTGTAAAAAATTTCTTACTTCTATTGAAGCTAATAGGTAGTGATTAAATCCTTATTGGTAGATGTATATAAGTGATTTGGGTATGTGCAGGATGATGATGGGCCAAAAAGTGGTGATATGTAAGCCATATGATGGTCCATGTGGTTGATGAATTTTTTTTTACCCACAATTGATGAAACAAAAAGGGTTTTTAGAGGAGATTCTCAGCATTCCACGAATATAAATTATGCTTTTCTTTGAATTTAATAAATAATTATTATTCATTTTCTATTAGAATTACAAATAAAGTCTTGATTGATAGGCTGATTGAAAAACATCTATAACTTTCAAATGGTATCAATTTTTTTGAATCCAAAACATGTGTCACATTCTATGCTTTGTATACTATAGGATTAAAAAAGAAAAAATTGAATTTCATGAATTTTTGACCAAGTTAAGGTGGTTAGACAGACGAGATTTTATATTTTTTAAAAGTTGTAATAAAAAAATGATAATTAATTATTTACTTGGAAAAAAAATATAGAAAAATATGCGTCAGATTGGGACATGAGTCCTCTAGTTATATCAAAAATCTTATAAAAAAATATTATCATTTTATTTTGGATAGCGTGGTTAGACAGACACCTACTTCTTATTTTTACCCTCAAATTTAAATACTATTGGATTGAAATTTCAAATTTTCACCAAATAGGTTTTTTTTTAAAATAAAGGTCTAGTAGTTTAGAAACTACATTCAATTTTCTACAGATTCTATTTTTACATTTTTTTGAAATAATATAGATAACTTATTCAAATTTTTATGTCACATACCCATCTATTATATCATTTTAAGATAGAAGCAAAGATTTTGTGTGTGTTATGAATAATAGAGTGATTATGCACAGTTTGACTTGTTCATAAAAGGGATTTATGATGTAAATTAGAACAGAGAAGAGAAAAAGAGTAGAATCATACAAAAGGTCAAGAAATCAACAAATGTGCATAGCCAAAACTATAAGAAGGCATTAGTAGATGATAGTTTTTTAATTCAATTCTTTAGAGGGATTTAATTTGAATATTTTTGTAAGACAACAAGTCTGCATCTTAGAGCAGTGAGCTCTATGTAGTGTGCTTGAATGCAAGTGCATTCCCATTCTGTAAAACATATTTTTGAGTATACTCAGATAATATTATGGATTGGCCTTCCACCGTGGTTTCTCCCCTAATAGGGTCTCCACATAAAAATCCATGTGTTATGGTGTTTTTTTTGTCATTTTTATGTTCATGCATATTTCTTTATGTTGATTGGTATAAGTACTTTAAGATATAGATTAATAAAGCTAAAATTGCATAACACTGATTCACCCCCCCTCTCATTGTTCCTTGATTCCAAAAATTGGTATCAGGGCCTATTTCCTTGGAAGAGGTTTAATAGCTTGGGGAAGATCCGGGAAGGTAATTCAATGGATTCAAGCAGTCTTCAACAACAAATTTTGGTGGCCCTAGATGATCTTGATTAGTCAAAATCTGAAGTTTAGAAATTGTAACCAAACCTCATGGATGCTGAGAAATTCATTGAGTCGATGAAAGATAAAATCAATAAGTTTAGGGAGAGGAGAAGAGAAATTTGTGATCAAATTAAGAAGAATTATGATAAAAGTATTGAAGATGAACAACTTAGTCAAGCCCTGAAGGAAAATACTGAAGAATGTGAAAAGCTTACTAGAGATAATATAGTCCTAAAATATGAGATGGAATCTATTATGATGAGGATGACCAAGGAGATTGAGGATAGAAAGAAGAATGAAGATAATATTTCTCAATCCTTGAAAGAAAAATCTAAAGAATGCAACAGAATTAATGATGGACTCATTAATCTAGCACTTGAATTGTAACAATCTAGAAACAGTGAAGAAGAAATTGAAAGGGAGGTTGTTACCCTTAGAGATGAACTTGCTACTACAAATGAATTCAATGAAAAGTTCAAGATTGACTCAAGGAAGCTTGATGAACTGATTGAAAGTTAGAGGATAGAAGGTGACAAGCAAGGTCTTGGATATGAGGAAGGAAAAAGTTCTAGATCCGGACAAAGGAGATTTAGGCAAGGGAATCAAATGAAAAAATATAGAAGTTATCTTGTAAGACAACCTAATGCTCAAAGATTCAATGGCTACTATTTTTTTGTAATAAATTTGTTCATATGGCTTCTCAATGTAGAAGTAAAATGAATTGAAATGGTCAATCATTCTCTGATCAGTGCTTTAACTGCAACAGGTATGGTCATAAGTCCAATGAATTGAAATATATAATGAACAACTATTATTGAGATGTCAGATGTTATACATTCAATAAATTTGGCCATATTTCCAACCAATCCAAATCAAGGGAAAATTATTGGAACAATAGGTCTAGACAAATAAATGTGTTGTGCTACAATTGGCACAAATCTGGTCACATTGCTAGATTTTGTAGAAGTAGGAAAGGTCTATTAAATCAAAGGAGAAACATGCAGAAGGATGAAAAGGGAAAATTAAGAGTCACTACACATGAGATCAAGAGGAAAATGAAGAACACATGGGTTAAAAATAATCCCTCTATTTGAGAAGATTCTATGCCAACAACATATTCTGGTAATTCCTCTAGGAATTAGACTATGGTCTCTGGCCCAGGGAAGTTCTAACGAAAATATTTCAAACCCCTTGTCAATAGATGGTATTGGAATATGAATGAGTATAGTGATTGCATTTACGATCCAAATATGTTGTTGAAAATTTTGGAAAGACTATTTTGAAGATCCACAAAAGAGATATCTTTCATAGTATATGGAAACACAGTATCCAAATGAGTTAGGGAAAAAACATTTATTCTGACACAAAGTTAGGTATGCAAATGATAAAAGGTCATTTGTATTTTCATTTGTCAATTTTCTCCTTGAGAAGAAGAAATTTGGAGAGCTCTAAAGTGAAATTTTTCAAAATTTAGTGAAACATCAAGTGTGAAGGCAATTCAAAAATCAAACCCCTAACCAACAAAAAGACCCATTAGGAGCATTTTTTTCTATTTTTTATGGTGTCTTGTGTATTCAAGACATTAGGGTATAAATTCTTCCAAATATTGAGGAGTTAGGAATCTCGTAGCTATTGAATTTGTACAACAATCACATCATTGGAGAGAATTTATGTGTCAACCTTGAATTCAAAACCCTAGACGAGAAGAAATTCACACAAATTGTCAAATTTCTTGTATTTGAAGAAAGCAAGTGGGTCTAGTATATTTTGAGCTGAGTTCATGCATAATTTATATGGTTGAAACAAACCTTCAATATTTTAAAAGAAGCTATAAGCATCGTTACTAGTTACCAATCTTGAAATCCATGAAGAATCAAATAGTGGTATTGATGCAAATGGTTCAAAGTATGATAAAAGAGCTATGAAAATTTATGATATCATTGATGTATATGTCAAATTTTCATCTATGGTCATTGGCTACAAAATCTATCATTCTAGCCGAGATAATTCTATATTCGACATAACTATATACGGGACGTATTAGATGGTAAAGGAGAATGCGGACTATGATCTATGTGAGTTACTTAGAATTCAATTGATACAAAATCTTGGAAAAAATGAAAAGGATATGAAAAATTTCCTTAAAATAGTAATCTTTTGTTGTGTTTGTTCTTTTACTTCATCAATGAAGTTTTGAGATTTGGAAAGGTACAATGGCAAGGCAATAGACCTATAGCTGCTAAGATTACAGATTTCTTTTGCAGATTTGCTAAAAGTAAGACAAAGAATATTGCAATCTAGGGTTATTTCAAGAACTTTCAAAGTATGATGCATGCTAGAGAAATAATTCTTACATATATTACTAAAAAAGTACAAAGATACTATATATTTTATGGTTGTCATTAATCAATGCCTGATGGAAAATGAAGATCCTAGAACAATCTGGATTATGCCAATGGGATATGAGATTGAGGAACATATCTTCAAAATATATGTTGAACATTTGTTGAGCAAACCTTGAGATCCGTCAGAAGAAATATTTGGTACTTTTTTTAGAGAAAGATATACAAGTGCACAATGAACTAAGGAAACTTGCGATAATCAGAAGAGTAAGAAAATAAGTGGAAATATTTGCATAGAGCATGGGTATATCTATAGAAATCGTGAGAGAAGATAGAAGGAAGAGAGAACAAGTTGAAGTTGGAGAGCCAACCAAAACTAAATCCACTAGTTTGGTAGCATTCTCTACTCGAACTAGATCTACAAGAAGCTCCACTCTCCTTTTTGGTCCTACAAAGAAGTAAATTTTTGTGGAATCTCAAGTAAATTCACCTAGTAAGGAAGGGAATAGAAAGAATGATAAAATAATAATAGTTTATGTGGTATTTTTTGAAGATGAAGAAATAAAATTTGATTGAGTGAGATAAGTTAAGCATCAGGGTACAAAGGCAACAACACTCTCTAAGGACAATCCCTTCAGTGAAGAACTGACAACAAATAAGAAGACGAAAAATAATAAAAAGGGTATGTCTATAAAAGAAGTAGAGAATGAATTAATTAAGGATGGAAATCTTAGGCCTCTTTATGAATGGTATGAAAACTTTAATAGTACTGGTCAAATAATTCTTGAGGAAGCCTCAATAAAATACTTGAATAATTTCAATAAGTAACTTTTTGAAATAATTTTTGCATTACCCAAAAGCCGTTATGAAATTTTTGAAATGAACAGTTGAGAGAGTGAATTCTCACAGATTTATGTCCCTTGATGTCCATTGAGGAAATTAAGTCAATTTTGAATGGTGCCAATAAATATTTCAAAAGAAAAATAAGATTAGATAAGCTCATGATTGGTCAAATTGAAGAAGCTGCAAAAGAAACCAAACAAATTTTAAAGGAAGCTTTGTTAAGAAATATAATTGATGTTGTCTTTGAAGAAGCACATGATGAAGATGTCTCATCTGATATAGTATAATTAGATGGATAAGAAGATATAGTTGAGGATACTCAAATTCCCCTTTATACAAAAGTACCTATGGAGATTCAAGCTCCTGAAATTGTATCAGTTGAAAAAGTCGAGATTCCTAAATATAAGAAAGAATTTGTAGGTGAGAAAACAGTCTTTGAGGAAAATAAAGTTGATATAAAGGAATTTCTTGTGAAAGCAAGAGACACTACCAAGGAATTGAAATATTTTTTGGAAGAACAACATGTATAAATTTATTGTCAACTACTAAAAGTTCATATCAACTTGGACTCTTTATCCCCTACTGAGAAAATGAAGGTAGCTTCATTTGCTCAGAACAAAGCAAGGGAAGAAATTCTTGAATCACATATTGAAGATAGTGAGTTAATAAATCTTGCATCCAGTATTCTAGAAAATATCATGACTACATATGTTAAGCATCCATCTAGTACTCCCTTTGGTGAGTTGAGGAAACTTATTAATGTTGTAAGTACTCATTTTGAGTCACCTTAGAAGTCAGGTGAGGATAAGGTACAAAAGGAGTTTGATTATAAAAGGTTTGAATGGTAAGTTGAAAGGAATGATAGCTAGGGATAAATATTTTATAGGTACTTGTATATAAAAAATCTTCAAAGTGCTTTGAATGAAGGTGGTAACATTTATAAATCATGTCTATCTTTATCTAAGTTCACTAAGGACTTTGAAAAGAAAATAAAAGAATGTGAGAAATAGTTAGCAAATATCACTCAAGCAATTGACCTCTAACTGTCTTAGTTGGAAAGAAATAAGGTCCAGTCATATCCCTTCTTGACAATATTAAAATCTTAAAGCATGCATCAAGTAAAATGGTTGAAAGAGTTTGTGAGCTTAGAGGAGTAATTGGTCCTTAGATGGAGACAATGTTAATTGCATTAAAGGAAGCATAAGATGCTATTGAGGTTAGTGATTTGGCAAAAATTGAATTTGCACAAATGTGATCCTACTAATTTTTTGGTCACATGGTTATCTTGGAGAGTCTCAATAAATTTTGGGATATGAGTTTGAACCTGTTGAAGAACAATTTTGCAGATCTATTCAAGTTTATGTAAGTTATAGAAGCCTCATTGTACATGTGTAGTTTGCTCATGACAAATGACAATTTTGTTTGATTTCTGGTATACATATTCTTGCCTTTCCCATTGATTTCAAATGGGGAGAATGAGATAGTTAAAAATATCTTAATCATCTTAGGGGGAGAGTTGTGTTCTTGAAATTTTTAAAAGTTGCAGTGATTTGATGTTGGTATTGATATGAAACTTAGATATTTTTTACTAAGTGTTGCCATCAATGCCAAAGGGGGCGATTGTTGGAAAGAGACTGCAAAATTCATTTGGTGTTGTCATTGAGGGAAACCCTAGTCAGTGATTTGATCCACACATTATAATTTTCTCATACTAGAAGTCAGATCGAAGTTCTATAATTAATTGTCAAGCAAGAACAAAACAAACTACAAAATTGTATTCATGAATTCACATGCAATTTCTTGTTATCATTTTGATTTGTAGATCTCAGGGAAGATAATTTTTCACATGTACTATCTTATCTGAGAATCATGAGGCTGCACATTCATTGGTGTGCAAGATAGAAGATCTAGTTGATTAATTTCTTATTTATTAATGCAGAAAGTTGACTTCTTGGATATAATATGTTGTGGATGTTTGAGAAGTAATTTTTAAAGTATTTTTGTGTTCAATCATATTGATTTGAGTCATTTCTAAACTATTTCTGAATTTAGATGGTGCACATTAAGAATTAAATATGAATTAAGTTGACAACTTGTAAAAAAATTCATACTTTTGTTGAAGCCAACAAGTAGTGATTAAATCATTATTGGTGGATATATATAAGTGATTGATTAAATCATTTTGAGATAGAAGCAAAGAATTGGTGTTTGTTGCAAATAATTGGTGTGTTTTCTGAATAGTAGAGTGATTATACACAATTTCACTTGTGCATAAAATGGATTCGTGATGTGAATTAGAGTAGACCAAAGTAGAAGAGCAGAATCAGATAGAAGGTGATCAAGAAATCAACTAATGTGCATAACCAGAACTATAACTAGGTATTAGTAGATGCTATTTTATTAGTTCAATTCTTCAGATGGATTTCATGTGAATATATGTGTAAGACAGTGAGTCTCTATCTTTGAGCAGTGAGCTCTACGCAGTGTTCCTGAATGCAAATGCATTCCCATTCCATAAAACATCTTTTTGAGTATACTCAGATAATATTGTGGATTGGCATTCCATCGTGGTTTTTCTCCTAACAGTGTTTCCATGTAAAAATCCTTGTCTTATGGTGTTGTTTTTTTTATGTTCATCCACATTTCTTTTGGTTGAATGTTATAAGTACTTTAAGGGATAGATTAATAAAGCTAAAAAATTCATAACACTGATTCACCCCCCTCTCCATGTTCCTTGATTCAAATAATTTACCTTTTTGCAGATAGACACAATACCTAATTTGGAGGATTATGTCTAGTGTACATATAATTGAGAGACACCTTCTATATCGAGTCCTAAGACAATTTGGGGAGGTCTAGGATTAGCCATGGGGGCAAGATGAGTTCACTCGATCTTCTAGAGAGGTTCCACTATGGGAGCCTATTGTTCCTATTATGACAAGAGGAAGAAAATTATGCCTTACAACCTATTCAATGGGATTAGAGGGTGGGTTTAAAAATATAGGGAGCACCACAACATATGATGCTTGGTAGGTAGAGCACAAGCCTATTCCCTATATAGATCTAGATCAGCTGGCTCTAGTAGATCAATGAGGAACAAAACCATAAGGCCAAAGTGGTTGCAAGGTTCATGGTAGAGGTAAAAAATTTGGTGGGTATGATTCTAAAGGTGGAGGTGGGAGAGGTGGTCGATGGGGTCGATAAGGTAGGAGAGGTGGGAGAGAATAGGGGTTGTCACCCTTTCATGAGGAGGAGGGTGAGGGGGATGATTTTTCAATGTTAGAATTTGGAAGAGGAGAGGAAAAGATAGGTGTAGATAATTCTACTAAGGAGGGCATTGGAGAAGATCATGTAGAGGATGCTAGTGGAGAGGAGATGGAGATAGATGCTCTTATTTTTTTTGTTGGTTATCAGGATGAGGAGGAGGAGGAGATGGGGGAGCAGGAGAGGGAACTCTAAGACAAGATAGTGGAGGAGTGGGATGTTGAGGTGGGAGAGAGACCATGATAGGAGGAGGCTCCTAATGATCAAATTTTGGTAGAGTTACATGCCCGAGTCGAGGCATTAGAGGAGAGGGTGAGGGAACTAACTGAAAATTGAGATGCTATACAAATGGAGAGGGATAGTGATTATATGGATAGAGATCAGGTAGTGGCAAGGAAGCAAGATACAAAGGGGAGGTTTTTAGATTTGAGGGCCCTATACATTGGACTACCTACAACATTTTATTGGGAGTTGGTCAGAGCTGGTGATAGAAAGAGATATTACAAGGATTTATATGAGGTAGAGGTACCTCCTAAGAGATGAGCTCCTAGTTATTCACATGGACACAATGATAGCTCCCAGAGAAGGTCACATAACCATTCATAGAGTAAAGATCATGTGTTGGGACCAACCAATTTAGGACTATATGACAGGCCTCCTTCTACACAATGGGCACCTCATCATTAGTCACCCCTTTAGACTCCACATGGGAGTAGTGAGAGCACATCTTAGAGCCATGTTTATATTTGTAGACATTGTATTATGATGATAGAGCCTACAAGCTCCATCTGGATTGATACATTCTTGTATTTTACTATGATACTTTTATTTTTTTGAGTGATATATATATATATATATATATATATAATTTTTGGCAATGATTATATGTTTTGCAATTATTTATATGATTATGCAGTGTTTAGTGTTCTATATGATTATGATGTTTATGTTTTAATTTTTTATTTCCTATGATGATGTGTATTCAATGTGATGATGAATGCACAATATTTATATATCTGATGTATGTATTCTATGTTTATGATAATGAGATGCAATGTGATTTGATTATGTATAATACCATGTAGATATTTATAAAATTTACAACTGTTAATGGTAAATGCATGTATTCCATGGTTACCTAGATGCAATGGATATGTATATTTTTGTTTTTTTTTTAAATGCAACATAGATGTATGATTTACTATATACATATATGAAAATTTCTAAATGATTAATTAATTTCTTTGTGTGTCATAGGACTCCATCTTAATGCAGGATAGAAGAAATATTATTGTTGGATAAGCTAGATGTGAGTATTAGAAATGGTTGTTAGAAGAATGTAGAATCTTCAATATTTTTCCAAATACATACTAATCCTTGTATTAAATCATCATTGGGCGGTACATGACATAAATAGATAATAAACACCAGGATATGGGATAGACCAAGGTGTACAAAGTCATCCACTTGCCAAAATAGATAGTCGTAGACAAGGAGTGTCCTAACTCATACTAAGGGAAAAATTTCCCTCGTTATTTTTTAAAGACAATCATCAAACAATAATCAAAGAAAAAGACATAGTTAGGATACATTATTTCTCCTTTAAATCCTTCATGGGACATCCATGAGGAAGCTAGTAACCTGAATTGAAAACCAAGTTAAAAGATAGTGAAAAGGAAGGATTCAAAGAAAAATATTCCTAAGCCATCATTTTTTCTCTAAATCCTTCATGGGACATCCTCAAGAAAGCTAGTAACTAGACTGAAAGACAAAGCCAATAGCCATAAAGTCAATATCCAGTAAAAATATCTGCCAAAATTTTATCTTGTTTGATTGTTTGTTTGTTTGTTGACGAATCTTGATTGTAGGTAAGACACATATCGTATAATATGTTGAGTCTAGTTTTGATCATGTGACCACCTATTAAAGGCAATGACAAGTCTAGTTTCCAAAAGGTGCATATAATATAAGATTTTGAGTCTAGTTCTCATTATGTGGCCACATGTTTAAGGAACTGATAATGTTTAATTTAAATGATACTTCATGGTAGGATGTTGATGTTGTCATAATTCCTATTAATTTAATCTATTGAATTTCAATCCAAGGGTATCTGAAATTATTTACGGTAAGAGTTGGATTAGTTTTGGGGGGGTTTTATTGGTTTTTTCTCGATTAGGAGCATTTCAAATTTTTTTTTCCTCAATCGAGAGCATTTATGTGCTATACCTATTTAATCAAAAGTGGTTCTATTATATCCTCCTATTTCTTAATTTATTCTAAATAACCTTTAAAAAGGAAGTAAAACAGAGAGGGTTTATTACATGACAATTCAGATTATGAAAGAATGGATGATTAATCTAATCTACTTTGTTGAATCTTTAGATATATTTAAAACTTAACTAATTGCTTTAGAAATAAACTATTCCATTCCACACTTCACTAAATTGATAATTAACTTCTCATCTTTGCACAAAATCCATTAAAATGATAATCTAGGATATTTTACATCTATAAATGACTTTTAACTGAGAAATAAATGATGGAAAACATAAACAATAAAATAAACACTGATCTAAAATTTTCCCAACACACACAAAATGAAATGGTTCTAATATCTAAGATAGAATAGAAAACATAACATATAAATAACAAATGAACTTAACATCTAAAGGATCACCTTCCTTTTGAAAATGGACTGTTCTACTTCTCGAAAAATTGGAGCACAAAGTTGAAATCAAATTCTTTTATTTCCATAGACTCTACCCAAATATGGATGAAGTACAAAGAAAATAATTCTAACTTCAAACAAAAAATAAAATTACATGAGAGGGATCAAAAACTTGATACAATATAACATCCAACTATGTTGGGTATGGATATAAATATCCATAAATATTTCAAAATAAAAAGATAAGAAGGAAACTAATCTAATGCTAGTCTAAAAGATATCCTAGCACGTTGGAACATAATCAGGGTGGATCCTTGTAATTGCCTTTAGTTGCATTGAATTCTAGATTTTTGAATTGGATGTGCTTTGCTAGAGCTTCAGTTGCAAATGGTAGAGTCTTCATTTGGCATGATGAGATAAAAAGGAGATCAATGGATAGTAACTCATTTAAGGATGATTCACAAACAATCCATCCATTCATCACTTTTAAACAAAAACAGTTACCATTTGGTTGAGAAATAAATATCAGTTCCAATTGTATAATAAAGGTGCATGTATTATAAAAAAATCATAGATTAATCACCACATTAATCATGCATTTAACATAAATAATAATTCACATTAACCATTCATATTCTAAGTTTGTATACCTCAATAAGTTCATAAATGCATACATAAAGGAAAATATTATGAGTTTTCAAGCCAAATTATAAAGTATTGAAAAGGTAAAACTTAGTGATTATGAGGTCTTTACTGGGCCTCATCGTTCTCCTCCTCCATCTTTTAACCATACCCTCATGGTTTATAAATTATATGGAATAGGAATTCCCCCATTGAGTGCTTCCATCCAAAGGGCATAGTCAAAAAATCTTGCTCTATATTCCATTATAGTTCTTGTAGACACAACAAATCAATTATTCTTCTTTAGCTCTTCATACCATTATTTAAGGACTTCAGATGGTATCTAAGACGGTGCATTTATTTCAGGGCAAAGCATGATGATTATAGGAATTCTCAATCTCATAACAATCCAAAATTATTTTTTCTAATGAATTAGATTGATCACATACCTCACCTGTATTAAGCTCCATCTGATATTATTTAGTGATATTGCCTCTCTCCTTTTTAATTAGTTTGGAAGTGATCTAAATCTTTCTTCACATGCATGCAAAGCTATAGGAGGAAGACTTCCTTTAATATCCTAAAAAATTGCAATGATTTTTAAAAAATTCCTGACATAAAGAGAAGTTACATCATTGAGTCTTGCAATGGACCTAAATATTTTGATGTAATAGATTGATTTTGGATATTCTAGTCTCACTGGTCGTCGATATGTCTATTGAATTTTTTTGTATTCCTCCATTCTAACTGACCATTCAACATGATTTTTCAATAATGAAACAAAGGATTTGATTTGAAGTTCACTGATATAGACATTAAGCAATGAATCATCATTGTTACCAATGAGAAATCCATGTTGGAAAAACTCACATATTTGATTTTGAATGTCTGAGTAACTATTAAAATAACAATCCATGAACTAATAATCTGTCCAAAAGTCAGTAGGTCTTTTTAGCACAATCTGACTACATTTCCATTTTAGAAACAACTCTCTAAGAAAAAATTCATACACTCTAGAAGATTTTCTGGTGCAAACTAAGGTAAATGATATATCTACAGTCTTGATTACCCTTTCCTCTACTTCATCCTTTTCCTTTGTAAATTTATCCAATTCTTCTTCTTCTTGGATTTCTTGATTAAGTTGCTTGTATTTCATAGTTGTATGCGAAAGGTATCTAGGTCCTATAGTTTTCTCCTTATGTTTTTCCTTAGGTGGAGGCATAGGTAGCAACATTTTATTGAGTATTTGTGGTTATACGTTTTCTTCTATCTCATTCTTTATTTCTAGCTCTATTTTCAACCTTTGGATCTCCCTATCTTTTTGTTGATTCTAAATGGCTATTTTAGTTAGATTTTCCTATGTTTTCTTTAACTGTGAAGACAACTGACTAACTTTATTTTCAAACTATTCTTTCCACTCATTGGTTTCTCTCTAAAATTTTAGTGCCTCCTCATCTCTTTGTCTTAATTTCTCCTCTAATATCAAATTCTACATTTTAAACTCTTCTAATTATTTTACTAACCTGGATATTATAAGAGTAGTTTGAATCTTCTCTTCTTATTTTTCCTTTAAATTTTCACTATCATAAGGTGTTTATTCCTCTTCTATGGGTTGTTTCCCTTCACAATGGATAAATTCTTCTTCATTGCATTGAAATATCTCTTCCTGATGAACTTCAAAATTTGGCATTTCACTTTCCTAAAAAAATTCTACATTTGGTACTTCAACTTCATGTTCAATTTCCATATTTGACATATCAACCTCCTAAAAAGGAGAAGTAGGATTCAAAAAATTAACATCATAAAAAAGGGAATTAGGATTTGAAAAATTCTCTTTTGAAGGAGTACATTTTTCAATTTGCGTTGGAGGTTGTGACCCTCCTTCTTTTTTTGATTCCTTTTCAGGCTTTGTTTCTTTCAACACCTCCTTTTCAGGCTCCTCATTTTCATGTCCATATTTTTCAATTTCTTCTCCCCAAGATTCATCAAGATTAATGGTGTTAGGAATCTTCTCGGATTCCTTATTTTCTTGTTCAATCTTTTGTGTTTTGGACCTAGTTTTTCTTTTGGGTGTTTGCATCTTTGTAGTTTTCCTCTTTTTGGAACCTTTTCTCTTAGTATCAAAACCCTTCGAGGTTTTCTTTTCCTCTATTTTTCTCTTTGTTATTGAAACATAAATTTTTGAATTTTGCTTCATAGTTCTCTCTATTGGTTTAACTAGATTTATGTCAAAAGCTCTATTTTTCTTTTCTTTACCAGAGCATAACTCTCTGGTTTTTTCTTTTTAGCTCTCCCAATAGTTTTAACTAGGTTTTTGGTCAAAACCTCAATTTTCTCTATTTTAAGTGTTCTTCTCTCAGAGATTTTAGGTCTTTCCTCTTTCTTATTAGTATTTACAAGAATTTTCTCCATTCCTCTTCCCAATTAGGTTCTTACATGAAATGATGTCTAACTATTAAATGCATTAGACCATGATGAGTCACTCTATTTTATTTTTCCTTGCATTTTATATCCATTTCAATAACTTGAGAGAATAGAAAAGTAGGTACATTAACCCGTACTTCGGGTTTAGTCACAACGTGTTAGACATGATTCAACAATTTGAGTGATGACCTTAAAATGGTATCAAACAGACCTTTGTAGGTGAAAAACTTCATAATGTAGAGTGCAATGGATGTGTAAGGTTTCTACAAACTTCTGTGATCAATGCCCTTATTCTTCCCTTTATATATATGAAAGACTTGAAAAGGCTCATGTGGAACATGGAAGATTTCAAGCAACTCTTGCAAATTGGAAAGCCTAGGTTGAATAATATCACCTTCTACCAATATTCCAGATAAAGCACTGATCAAAGTGATAGATACCTCAATGGATTCTCCTCTTACCACAGTGAAAATGATGTGGAATTTCTTAATAAATTGTAACACTATATCCCACTCATATCCCTCATATTTAAGTATGAAATCCAACCATCTAGTTTGTTGTAAATACCTCCTTGATTCAACATCCAAGGTGATTCCCTTCAGTTTTGCCATTATTTTGTACCCCATTTTTCAAAAGAACTCTGAAACTTGAGAAGCTTAGAGATTCACCATCAATGTCAAAAACCAATTTCTAGAAATGGCTATTACCTTCTATTTTGAAATGGTAGTGTTAATTCCCATCAAAATGAATGACAAGATATAACAATGAATCTAACATTTAACTACCTATACTTGCATTCCTATTATGTCTTGTCAATGTATTGACACTAGTGTTTCACATACGTCTCAACCTTATTGCACATCAGTTCACCTTGAAATCCATCTTGTCATATTTATTACCCAATTAAGTAATGAGGTATTCATTTGTACATTTAAAACAAATTATATTTGATTTATCAAACAATCATAATTTAATCCATTAAGAAAACTCTATAAACTATAATTAATGTACTTTAGATTTCAAAAAATGCCTGGTGATATAAATGCTTACCTGTCAATGATAACAAATTCAAATGATGGCGAATAATTTTAATATGTGTCCACTTAAGTCGTGCAATCCGTAACAAAATTTCATCTTAATAAAATAAGCATTAATTAATGCAAGACATGGTGAGCTCTACCCTTGTGGGAGCCCACTTGTTTCCATGTGTTAAGTCATTAATTTTGAATTTTGAATTTAACCTTGTACCCACAAATTTACACAAATGAATTAGTAATAAATGAAATTGAAGCTTCTAATAGCACATGGTAATATCTTCATGCTCCTAATTGTCATGAATTACTAAAATCATCATTCAAAAAAATTTCCTTCCCTAATTCATCATGAACAATTGATCAAAAGAGATCAAGAGCAATCATGAGTTATTTATGAGAACTTCAATCATTGGAACTTCTATTTGATCAAGCATGATCAGGAGCTATTTATGAACTATCGAGAACCAACGCTTTGTTTCCATTCTAATCAAGCATGATCAGGAGCTATTATGATCTATCACACCTAATCAGGCTCTATTAGAACTATTCATATTTATTCCAAGGAGTGGAGAATTTTCTTCTCTCTCTCTACCTTTTTTTTCTCTTTTTTTTTTTGCAAAGTAAACTGTCATTTCTAGTTTTCAATTTACTAGATGTTTATTTGTGGTCATCTAAAAATGTATCTAAGGACTAACCATTTCACCAAAAAATAAAAAATATTTCTTAGTAAAATTCTCAATTCTTTCTTGAAGCTTTGTAACAAATTCCTCCTTCGATGTTGATTTATGATAAAACTTGAGCCTATGTCCATTCATCGGAATTGTTTTTCTCTCTCCATCTATAGGTATTAACTGAATAGCTCCATTTTAAAATACTAGTGCAATATCATATGGCCCAAGCCATCTTGAATTAAATTTCCCCTTAAATTCCTAAAACCTTGAATCAAACAACAAAGCCCAATCTCCTATAGTAAATTGCTTATTGTGGATATTTTCATCATGCCATTTTTTCCTCTCACCTTGAATTATTTCAGTTCCATGCAATGATTCAGTTCTCATCTCATCCAACCTATTCAACTGCATTATTCTATTATTTTTTGCTTTAGTAAGATCTATCCCTATATTTATAGGTTTTCTAAGTGTCTCTAACTGAAACTCAATAGGAAAGATAGGAGTTTTTCCATAAAATAGCTCATATGGTGAAAATCTAGTAGTTGTCTTCCATTTTTTATTATATGCAAATATAGCTTCGGTTAACCTATCAGACCAGTCATTCTTTCTATATGAGACTAATTTTGTGAGAATACTTTCTAGCTCTCTATTCGTCACATGTACTTGTCCATTTTCTTGGGAATGGTAAGGTGATGAATCTATATGTTGAACTTGATATCTAGCTAGAAATGCTTGAATCATCAAATACATGGATTGTGGCCCTTGGGCACAAGCTCTTTAGGTTCTCCATATATTTGTAGAATTTTCTTGTATATGAAATTTGAAAATTTCTCCTCCTTAGCAACTAGCAATGCTTTGAATTCTTCTCATTTTATAACATAATCAGTACATACAAGTATGTAATGAGTTCCGTTTGATGGTGGATCTATTGGACCAATGAAATCAATACCGCAATTTTAAAATGACTCAAGTGACACTTGTGTCTATAGTGGTATTTTTTTATATCTTGTAGGCCTCCCTATTCTTTGACATTGATCACAACGTCTGATGTAATGGGATGTATCTTTAGTCATAGTGGGCCAAATATAGTCTACTCCCAAGACTTTATGCACTATTATTTTTGTGGAGTAATGCTCTTTTCCCAGTTCATCATGGCATACTCTCAATATATTATATACTTTGGTTTTCTACACACATCTTTGCATTACATGATCGGGGCACATTTTAAACAAACAACCATTAATCCATTCAAATCAGGAGCTTTCCCTCATTAACCTTTTTTTTTGGTTTGCTAAAAAATAAGGACATTTCCTAGTTACTAAGTAATTTTCAATATAAATAAACCATGGTAACTGAATATATATTTCAAATGGATGTTCTTCAAGAAATGCATCTTCTACTGGTTCATTATTACCCTACAAAACCATTCCTGATAGGAAGTCAACTACAACGTTATCCCTGCCTGATTTATTAATGATGATTGTATCAAACTCTTGTAGTAATAACAACCATCTAATTATATGTCCTCCCACAAAATAATTGTTCATAATATAATGAATAGTTTCATGGTCAATATGCACAAACTTCTTATATTCAGTGATGTAATGTCAAAATTTATTTATAGAAAACACAACCGTTAAAAATTCCTTCTCAGTGGTAGTGTAATTTAGCTATGTTGGGTTGATTGTTTTGCTTACATAATAAATAGCATGCATTGTTCTAGATTCATCCTTCTTCCCAAGAACTACTCCTATTATAAAGTTGGAGGAATCTATATTGATATGAAATGGTTCACCCCAAACTCAACCAGTAATAATGGGTGAAGTTTTTAAAGCTTGTTTGATTTGATCAAACGACTCCTGATATGACAAGTTCCACACAACATTAGATTCTTTCTTCAAAGAGGTAAAGAGTGGACCTGTAATTTTACTGAATCCTTCAATAAACCTTTTGTAATAACCAAATTTTCCTAAAAAACTCCTTACATCCATTTGAATCTAAGGTATGGGTATTTGTAAAATTATTTCAACTTTCTTTGGGTCTACTTTAATTCCTTCTTTTGACACGTGATGACCTAAGACAATTCATTTTTTCATCATTAGCAAACTATTCTCATGGTTTAAATACATCCTATGTTATTTACGTTGATTTAGGACTTTTACAAGACTTTCCAAAGACTCCTCATAGGCTTTTCCATGGACCATGAAATCATCCATATAAACTTCCATGCATGTTGTTGTTAGGTCTACAAAAATAGCAAGGACAACGTGTTGAGATGTTTTAGGAGAATTACATAATCCAAAAGGTAGAGCCCTATCAGAGAAGGTCCCATGGACATGTAAATTGTTTTTAATCTTTATCCTCTAAAGCTACCTAAATCAGGTTGTAGCCACTAAACCCATCAAGAAAGGAAAAAAAACTACTCTCAAACAAATTTTCCAATACCTATTCTATGAAGCTTAATGGAAAATAATCCCTTTTTTAGCTTTAGTTAGCTCTCTATAGTCCACACACACCCTCCATTTCCCATTTTCTTTGGTATAATGACTAATGGAGAAACCCATTTGCTATAAGAAATAGTATAAATAAATCCTACATGGAGTAATTTCTCTATCTCTAATTTCACAAAATATTTTAGCACTAGGTTTATTGTTCTCTTAGGTTTTCTTATAGATGTCATGTATACATTTATTTGGATGGATTCCTCTCATATCCTTATAATCCCAAGCGAAGGATTCTATATTTTTCCCCAAAATTCCAAAAAAATATTTTCTTTGTTGTTAAGGCATAGTTGATAAGTAGAGGTTTAGCATCTTGAATTAGGATTTGTTTTGTATTTTCCTGAGAAATTCAAGGTATCAGTGATTAAAGTGTTCAAAGGGAAACAATGTGGTAGAATTTGATGAAGTAACTAACTCTCATCAAATTTTCTGTTTCTAGCAAAAGGAAAACATGGTAAAGTTTTTGAGTCACAACCTTCCAAGTCTTCCTATTTTATGTCCATAGATTCCTGGTATTCCTTAGCATGATCTTCCAAGGTCATCATTGCAAGGCCTCTTATTTCCTTATCTTCAGAATTAGGATCATAAATCTAGATTTGATTATCAAATGTTAAAGAAGGTTTTTTTGGTGGATACAAAGTTAATTCCTTTTGTCTAATCCCATTAGAAATAGTCATACTACCAAGTCTACAATCAATAAGTGTGTCAATTTTTCCTAACCAAGGTCTCCCTAAACTAATAGGATAATCCGTCTTTCTCTATTTAGTTTTTAAAACAAGGAGGTCAATAGGATAATCCCAGGTGTCAATAGTGATAATTACATCCTTAATAATTCCCTTAGGTTTTACAATTGATTGATCAACTAATTGTAGACCTATAGTTTTTGGCTTGATATTCATAATTCCTATCTTTTATGTTGTTTCAATATTAATAAGATTAATGGTGGATCCTAATTCAATAAGAACATTATGAATTTCAACACCATTAATTGAAAGAGTATCTACAGGACTTCTTGGATCACCATACTTCTATGGAATTAACTCTCTTGATAAGGCATAAAACAACTTTCCTCCAACTTGAGTTGTAGGGGGAAATTTATTTTTCCTTCTTAGTGTCTTAACACATAGAGTTTTAACCATCTGATTGATTTATGGTATGTCATGAATAGCCCTTAAAAGGGGAATTTCAATTTTTATTTTCTTAAGCTCATCAATAATCTAAGGATCAGCTAGATCATCATTTTTAGTGGCTTTCTCAACCAATGGTTCCTGATGAAATCGTGAAGGAAATGGTGCTTGTTTAGAATGATCTTTCTTGATTTCTTTTTCTATCTCCTTCACTAAATTTTGTTGTTGATCTTCCTTAGTTTCATTAGGTTTTGATGGTATAACTCTATTCCATAAAGTAATATCCCCTATTTCAATGTTATTCAAGTTTATTGTGTTAGGATCAACATTATAGTCAGGTTGTTGAGGTTTAAAATTCTTAGGATTAGGAACTAGCTAAGTAGGTATATGAGGTTGATTGAATCGTTCAGAGCTTGAAGGTTGGTTTTGTCAAGTTATTTGATTTTGATCCCAGGGTTTCTTTAGCCATTTATTTTTTCATTGGGTGTTTCCTTGATTAGGTTGCCACTAATTAGGCTATCATTGGATCTAATTTTTCTTCCATTGAGATTCATTTGGTTGCTACTGAGGCTAGTTCCATTGTGAATATTTAGGTTGTCCCCATCATGGTACCCAAGGGTTTTTCATGGGTGGAGGTGGATTATGCATTTCCTGAGGGTTCCACTGCAATTGGGCATTCTATTGGGAAGGATAGTTCCATTGGTTATTCCACTAATTTGAACCCCAATTAAGATTATTGCTGGGTTGACTAAAAGTGTAGTTAAACTTTCTCTATCCTAAAAAATTTAATTCCTCTTGTACAAGTGATGGGTTTTTCAGCTAGTTCATAATTTTAGGAAGGAAACTGCTCTTTCCAATAGAATGTTTCTTTTCACATATCTCACATAGATCTATTTGATTAAGTGGAAATTCTCTCATTGGATTATTATCCCTACATTTAGGAAAATAAATGGACAAAGGTTCAACTCCTCTTTTATGTGGCTAAGAACTAAGATGAAGGATAATTTATGTTTTTAGGTTAGCAAGTTCTTTTGTAACTTTAGAGACATCAGTAGAGGAATCCTTGTTCCTTCTCCTATAACCTGGTCTTGTTTTGGAGTAATTCCTACAAATCTCCATGGTTTCCTCAAAGGTTTGTTTATTAATATCTCCTTTTCCTACTAGATTCAAGGCCTCTCTACAATCATCATCAATTCCCTTTAGAAAGATAGATTTACTCATTTATAGATCTAATCCATTTCCACACCTTTGTAGAACAAATTGATACCTATCTACATATTCCTCTAATCTCTCATCTTGCAACTACCTAATTTTAAATAGTTCTTCCTTCCTATCTTGGAACCTGCAATACTCCTAATATTTTTCTAGAAAAATTGTTTCCATTTCATCCCAAGTGTTCATTTAGTTTTCATTTAATCCCATAAACCATCGTAAGGTTGATTCCTTAATAGTGGATGGAAATAATTTCAATTTTTTATTGTCAGATGTATAATCATAAGTTTGACACAATAATTTTAACTCGAATAAAAACTCATTAGGATCTTCATTAAATTTCCAACAAAATATAGGCAACATAGAGGGTGAGATATTTTTCATTTCTGGCTCATTTGCTTGGATATTTATGGAAATGGGAAAGTAAAAATTTCTATTAGGAACCTCCTCCTCCTGATCTTTGTCTCCCATATTTCCTAACTCAGTGAATTTTATCCTAGCTGAGGGTGAACTCATAGGGCTAGACTGGGATGCTTCCAGATAGACCTCCAAATCTCCTCTTACAAGTCTTCCAAATTGGTCTTTGTACCTGTGCATTAACTAATAGATAAATTCTTACCAACACTTAAGTCTTATATTTTATTTTAAAGACAAATCTTCCCTAGCAAAGATGCCAAAAATGATGGTTTGATGTTGATGTTGTCACAATTCCTACTCATTTAATCTATTGAATGACAACCAAGCGATGTCTAAAGCTATTTGCGATAAGAATTGGATTGGTTTTGGGGGGTTTTGTTGGTTTTGGCTCAATTAGGAGCATTTCAAAGTTATTTTTGTTCATTCAACAACATTTCTATGCTATACCTATTTAATCAAAAGTGGTTCTATTCTATCCTCCTATTTCTTGAATTATTCTAAATAACCTTTAAAATGCAAGTAAGATAGAGAGGGTTTATTAAAAGACAATTTAGATTATGAAAGACTGGAAGATTAATCTTATCTACTTTTCTCAATATTTAGATCTATTTAAAAATAAGCTAATTACTTTAGAAATAAACTATTCCATTCCTCACTTCACTAAATTGACAAGTAATTTTTCCTCGTTGCACAAATTCCATTAAAATGATAATCTAGGATATTTCGGATCTGTAAATAACTTTTAACTAAGAAATAAACCCTGGTAAACATAAACAGTACAATAAAAACTGATTTATGATTTTTCCAACACACAAAAAATGAAATGGGTATGTGTAGGATCATCATGGAAAAAAATTACCCTTAAGTGGCAGTAAAATTCAGAAAAATTAGAGTTAGGCAACTTGACATATAAATTTGAATAAGTTATCTATATTATTTCAAAAATATGTAAGAATATAATTTGTATAAAATTGAACGTAGTTTCTAAACTACTAGGTTTATTTACAAATATAAAAAATCTATTTGGTAAAAATTTTAAATTTCAATGCAGTAGTACTT
This sequence comes from Sequoiadendron giganteum, assembly GCA_007115665.2. Lineage (NCBI taxonomy): Eukaryota > Viridiplantae > Streptophyta > Pinopsida > Cupressales > Cupressaceae > Sequoiadendron > Sequoiadendron giganteum. Next base: position 223,685,642 of record CM021104.1, on the reverse strand, counting down.
AAATTTAAGGGAAAAACTAAGAAGTAGGTGTGTTTCTGACCACCCTAACCATAATAAAATGATAATATTTTTTTATAATATTTTAGATATAAGTAGAGAACTGATGTCACAATGTGATGCATATTGTTTTATAATAAATTTACAAGAAAATAATTAATTATGAATTTTTTATTACTAGTTTTAAAAATATAAAAACTCATATGTTTGACTACCTTAACTTGGTCAAAATGTCATGAAATTCAAATTTTAATTTTTTAATCCTATAGTATGCGAATCATAGAATGTGATGCATGTTTTAGATCCAAAAAATGTGATACCGTTTGAAATCTATAGATGTTTTTCAATTATCCTATCAATCAGGACTTTAGTCTAAAGTCAAAGTAAAGAATAATGTATATTGGTGGGAAGCTGAGACTATCTTTTAAAAACCCTTTTTGTTTCATCAATTTTGGTTAAAATAAAGTTCGTTAGCCACATGGTCCATCATATACCCTACATATCACCACTTTTTGGCCCATCATGATCCTGTACATACCCAAATTGTTCTAATATCTAATATAGAATAGAAAAAATAACATATATAAATAAAAAATGAACTTAACATTGAAAGGATCATCTTCCTTTCAAAAATGGACTATTCTACTCATTGATACATTTTGACTCAATTTTCGGTGAAATTTTTTCAGAATTTTGATGCCCTTTTGTTGGAAGAATTTCTTCAGAATTTGAAACGTTGAAATTTCAATGCAGCATCATTGGCTGGGTAAAAATTTTGATGTTTCAAATTTTTTTGAAATTTCGACAAAATTCCTCTAAAAATAGTTTATCGAAATTACAATGAACTTTCATTGGAAATTGAGTAAATATGTATCAATGACTTCTAGAAAAATTTGAGCACAAAGTTGAAATCAACTTCTTTTGATTTCCATAGAATCTTTCTAGATAGGGATGAAGTACAAGGAAAATAATTCTAACTTAAAATAGAAAATTAAATTACATGAGAAGGATAAAAAACTTGATACAATCTAACATCCAACTACGTTGGGTTTGGATATAAATATCCATCTTTATTTCAAAATAAAAAGATAAGCGAGAAACTAGACTAATCCTAGACTAAAATATATCCTGGCACGCAGGAACATAATTCAAGTAGATCATTGTAACTACCTTTAGTTGCATTGAATTCCATTTTTCTAAACTAGATGTGCTTTTCTGGAGATTTGGTTGTATTTGGTAGAGTCTCCATTCGGCATGATGAGTCAAAAGGGATATGAACGGATAATAACTCATTTAAGGATGATTCACAAACAATCCAACCATTCATTACTTTAAAAAAAAAACAATTATCATTTGGTTGAGAAATAAATAGTAGTTCCAGTTGCATAATAAAGGTGCACATATTATAAAACATTAATAGGTTAATCACCACATTAATCATGAATTTAACACAAACAAGCATTCACATTAACCATTCATATTCTAAGTCTCTATACCTCATTAAGTTCATAAATGCATACATAAAGAAAAATATTATGAGTTTTAAAGCCAAATTATAAAGTATTGAAAAGGTAAAAACTTAGTGATTATGAGGTCTTTACTAGGCCTCATCAATACTGTCTATTGTCAAGGAAACATCTTGTATAAGAAATAGGTTTTATTGTATTGGAATTTTTTTTGGTTTGACTTTATGACATTGTTGACTTGTTTATCTTGATGATGTGTGACTTGCCTTGATGTTTTGGCCATTGTTTGTGTTTAATGATAGTGTATGAATTATTTTGAATAGCATGAAGTACCCTAAAGGACTGACCTAGTACACTCTTGGGGGGTCATCGATTGATGGCCTTTCCGATGTTATACACATAGAGACCTCATAGTTCGACTAGACTTTGATTGACATAACTGACTAAAAAATATTTTTTGAAGTTGATGATATCTGACATGTGTAATTGTGAATGTGATAAACCCTAATCAACTGATCTATTGCAGCCTCGAGGGCTCATCAATTAATGGCCTTGCCTAAATTATTCACATAGAGACCTCCTAGTTTGACAAGACCAATGGCTTTGGCATGTACAAAGAATGAGTCATGATTTTATGTGTGTGATGCATGATAAAGCTAGAAAGATGTACTTAATTCCTCGGGGGAACATCAATAGATGACCTTTCCTAAATCCAATTGTAGAGACAATGTAGTTTGAATATATCCATGACTAACTGACATAACTTATTCTGACTCCTTTTTTTGGGGATTTTTGACATGTTTTGATTTTTTTATCTTTTGAGGTTTTATGATGTTTCTTAGATTTTTCAAGACATTTTATGATTTTTATGGTTTTGACATTGGAATAACAAGTGCAAGGTCCAAATGATGTAGGTTCATTATTTTCCCCCAATCAGATATAAGACCAATAGGATTGAATGGGGATATGGACTGGAATTGATGTCAATTGTTCCAAGTTATGAAAAGGATAAGAATGATAGGAAAATTATATTGGAATAATGGTAGATGAAGGAGTGAAGGTGACTACACATGGCACTTGTTTGCCAAGTTTTCACCATGAGACCTATCCAAAGTACCACTGAAGTGGTTTTCACTATTGGACAAATTATTTTTTTTTACTATTTTGTTGATTTTTCAATTTTTTTAGTGTTACATGTTAGAGTAAAGGTTTTAATTGAATTATGTTAATTAAGTTACCTTTATTCCTCTCTTAAGATTTCACTTTAGTTTACATAATGTGACATTTAATAATTAATATTAATTATTAAATGTCTACCTATTAGGTTTTTTTTTAGGTTTTGCATGATCTCCTTTCTTAAGGATTGATCTCTTTGTATTTTACACTCTTTGATTAGTACAATTCTTAGCTTTCAGAGCACCCTTGCTTTTTTGTCTCCAATGTCTTCTTCTGTGATAGGTTATTTGTAGGTAGGTCTTCTGGGTCTGTGAATTTGGATTTCACAACTTCTACATTACAAAGATGCCTATTTACTAAGTTTTCATTAAGGTAACTAATTATTTTTTTTAAATATTTCCTATATATATTATGATTAATACAATGCTCTCAAAATCTATGCATAGAACTTCTTCAGATGAAGGCTAATGATTGGTAATGATAGTGGTTCTCCTTCAAAAATACAGATTTTATATGCTCCTGATAAAAAGGCTTTTGTAACAATTTGAAGCCCTAACCAGTTTGGTTCAAACTTGCCTAACTTCTCTATTTTTGCCTGATTCTTTGGATTTTCCATTAAAACCAGGTTACCAATGTCAAAGTTTTAATTCAAAACTTTTCTATTATGGTTGCGAAAAATTTGGTTTTAATATGCCTAAAGATGATCTAATACCTTTTGTCTTTGTTCATATAGGAATTCTAACTCATGCAATCTTGACACACGGTACTCTTCATCGTCAATATGACCTTTCAATAATACCCTTAGGGAAGGAATTTTGACCTCTATAGGTAGGATGGATTCAAAATTGAATACCAGAGAGTATGGAGTGGCAAGATTTACATGTTTGATCATAAACAAATTCAGAGTGTAGATGCTAGTGCGATAAGCCCAAAGGGATAGAAAAAGTTGTAAATGCTAGACATGCCTAATGTCATTGACAATAGTTTTGAGGATTCTGATGATTTTATTTTTAGACACCTCAGGTTAGCTATTAGCTTGAGGATAATAATGAGTGCAAAAGTGGTGTTGGATATGGAATTCTTCATAGAGATGGCATACTTCTTGGTTTTTAAATGGGCAAACATTATTCATGATTATGGATTGAGGAACACCCTATCGACAAATGATATAATTAAGGATAAACTTGGAAATTTGCATGTTGATAATATAGGTCATAGGAATAGCCTCTATCCACTTGATGAAGTATTCAATTGTAATTATGATGAACTTATGGCCATTGGAGGATGCAAGATGTATCTTACCTATAAGATCAAGTCCCCATTAGGCAAAGGGCCATGGTGAAGTTATCCGATGGAGCTCCTCTGCTAGAAAATGTATCAAGTCTCCATGTACCTAGCATTGTCAACATTTCTTGACAAATACATATGAGTCCTTTTCAATGGTAGGCCAATAATAGACTAGTCACATAATATTCATGGCTAAGGTAGGACTACTAGAATGGTATCCAAATATACCCTCATGTACCAAATGTAAGGTTTCTTTTGCTTCTTCAGCATCGATACATCTCAAAAAGGTATTTCCTAGAGAATGTCTATAAAGTGTATCTCTCAAGATGGTATACTTGTAAGACTTATGGATAAATTTACTACGTTGATAGTTCCAAAGGTCTAAGGGTAGGATTTGGATGTGAAGGTAGTCATATATGTCTTTGTACCATGGGGAAGTGGGACCAACAAGCTCACACACCATCATAGAATCTAGGATGTCAAAGGTAGGGACCAAAATTTGTTCTACCAAAAACTCAAATTTAGGCATGTTGCAAGGTATATCCAATAGTGAGCCAATGGTTACCATAGCATCTAGTACCCTATTCTAAATGTAGAGTATTTAATGAAAGATGATGTTATCAAAATATTTCTAAATTTTTTCTATCATTCGATTGTATGGGTCAAGTTTCTCATTCATAATTAACTTGTTGGACTACTATCTGAGAGTCTCCATAGACTTGTAAATGTTTAATATTCCATTTGACTGCCATTCATAATCCTATTACAAGGGCCTCATATTATTCTATGTTGTTTATGCATGGAAAATCAATTATGAATAACTTAGGAATTGTGTTGCCTTGAGGTGTGACAAATAGTATGCCTGCTCTTGAACAATGATTAGTGTGGTATGTTTTAGTGTATAAATTCAATGTGGTTCTTTTGTCAACGGTAAATATAAACTCATCTAGAAAATATGAAACTAGAGGATGTTCTACCTTAAATGGTGCATCTACCAACTGATCAACAAGAATTTTTCCTTTTATAAATTTTATTTACATACTAGATATCATATTCAATAAGTATCATTACCCATTTGGCCAATCACCCTGTTAGTGCTAGTTTACTCAGGAGATATTTCAAAGGATCTATCTTCGTGACCAACATGGTTTGGTGGTTTAGCATGTAGTGCCTAAATTTTTGAGTAGAAAAAACTACTATAGGACAAGAAATTTATATGTGACTATAGTTTAGCTCACATCCCACCAAAGTACGACTAATATAGTACACTTCTCTTTCATGAAATTCGTCATCATTTTGTGCAAGTAAGGCTCCTAGTGTTGATTGGGTTGCTGAAATTTAGAGTATAAAAGGTCATGTATCTGTAGGCGGCATTAACACTACTGTTGTAAGCAGATAATCCTTGATCTTTTGAAAATATTCTTGACTTTTTTTCATCCATACAAATGATACCCCTTTTCTAATTAAGTGTTGGAATGGATGTATCTTATGTACTAACTACACTTTGAATTGTCGAATAGGCTACAATCATCCTTTTAGTGTTCTTAGCTGTCTTATGTTGGTTGGTGGAGGAAATTCCATTATAGATTTCAATTTTATAGGGTCCACTTCAATTCCTCGTCTAGAGATGATGCATCCTAGAAGTTCTTTTGATTGAATGACAAAGAAACATTTTTTGGGATTTATCTTTACTTTGTATTCTTCTAGTCTTTGGAGTATCTTATCTAGGACCTGTAAGTGATCATCTCTTTTCAATTATTTGGCTATTAGATTTTCCACATAGTCTTCCATGAGAGTATGTACAAGGTCATGGAATATAGCTGTCATGGAACATTGGTATGTAGCTCTAGATTTTTTGAACCTAATATGCATGACATTCCAACAATATGTTCCCCATGGATATATAAAAGTTGTTTTGTGTTGGTACTCAGGTGCAATTTTGATTTGATTATATCTTGAGAAACCATCCATAAGGGATAGCATCTCATAGCCTGCTATTAGGTCAAATATCATGTCAATGTTTGGCAAAGGGAAGTCATCCTTAGGACCTGCATTATTTATATCTCTGAAGTCTATACAGATGTGGATGCCCCCAGATGGTTTTGTTACTAGCACAAGATTAGAAATCCATTCTGCATAGTCTATTGATTTGATAAAGATGACATCCAATAGTTTCTTTAACTCAAATTTGACTAATAACATAATTTGTATATCCATTTTCCTGCAGTTTTTCTTCACGAACTTAACAACTCATTGTAATGGTTAATGATGTAATAGAAGGTGAGGATCTAATCTAGGCATGTCGACATATGACCATGCAAAGTTGATCTATTATTTTGTAAAGAAGGCAAGAAACTTAGGTTGCTCCATCTCTATCAAAGATGCAACAAAGTAAATTACCCGAGGAGTATCTTTAGTGTTTATGTTTATCTCCATAGATTCCTTAGCAAAAATTGGTGACTTTTCCTTAGTAACTAAGAGAATTTTCAACTCTCCATCCTTCGATTCCTCTAAGAGTTTTTCACCCTTGGATGCATCCTTTATTTTTACTTTTTCATTGTCCAAAGGTGCCTTTCGGTTTTCACCTAAGGACTTGTCATTTTCATTGTTCTCATTATTTCTATTTTCATTTTAACTTTTGCAACAAGATGGGTGAATAGATTCCCCAAACTATGACATGTTATCCTAGTCTATGGTAAATCTAGCCTTGTGGTCACCACTAGGTATTTCATCTCATAGTCCCATGAATTCATCTATTACTTTGTAATTCCCAAATATGTCTAAGATGGGGGTCCCTTGTTGATCCCAATTGATAAGTTGGGGATATACAAGGGGAATTTCACCATTAGAGCTATCAAAGGTGGAGGCTGACAAGGTGAAGATAGATTGGTTGAAATGGTCATAGATTTTTTGGACTAATTCATTTTTGTTCTTTTTTCTAGCGATAGGTAGACTCTAAGGTGAGGCCACTCTAAGGGCTAGGTCATCAAAAGTTAGTTTGTTAGGTTCCCAAGAGATAGGATTAAGGGTTTCCCAATTATAAAGCTTGATCCATTCTTCTTTTTTCAAATAATTTTGAGGATGAGAATCAATTGATTTCAGTGATGGATTTAGCATTTGGTGAAGTTCCCCAAAAAACTTATCTTGGTCCTTTATGCTAGTGGAGGAAAGGGAATCCCATTCATATTCATTTAATTCATGGGATTCATAGTGGAATGGCCTAGATGGTTTGTTGGATGTCTTGATATCATCATAAGCTTTTACTTCATGTTATGATGGTATTGAGGTACTAGGAACACCAATCCTAATCAGTTGGAACCATAGCCCTAGGATTTTTGGTCATTGAGAGACAATGATTGGTTCAATCCTTCCATTCTAATGTAGTCCTAACCCACTATGTTTGTCATATCCTTTCCTCCGCATTATCATGAAGCCTTTTCCATATTGATCTTAAGATATTTGAATAGATTGTGGAGGATTGCCATTATCTTCCTTATATAACCAATAGGTCACATATTCCTGATCCATAACTTCTTTACTTAACTCTCCCCATTTTTTAAAATCCATTATAGGAGGGACATGTATTGTGACAACAGATTGTCTCCTATTTATTGTGGGTAAACTGTATGACTTAGGAGGAACCAGTTGGCTAGCACAATACGATGCTTTCATGTGATATTCTTTGCAACCCTTATCTTGGATCTTGACCTTAGGAGTGGGTGATGGTGTTTGGGATGCATATGATTTGGAAAGAGTTGATGGATCAACATACAGGGATAAGGTTGAGGATGAAGCCTCTTGTTGGTGTTTCTAATTTCTAGCTAGGCTTCATAATTCTCTAAGAGGTTGTCAACCTTTCTATTCAAGAATTCACAAGTTTAGTGGCCTACTAACAAGATTCAGTCAAAGACTGAAATCTCCTACACTTTAGGTTCTACAAAATCAAGGAGGGTGTTCCTAAATATGTTCATAGAATGTTTCATACTTCTAGAACACTTCAATACATAGATATATTCCTATTACTGCTAGTAGATACCATCTACTAGGGTTTTGGAAAACCATTGAGTAAGAACAACTATCTAGAGCTAGGAAAATAGATACAATGTGAGACTTGCATATCAAGAGAGATATAATTTTAAATTAAGATGTTCTGAATTTGAACTCACATGTTTCTGATGGCTTCCTTGAATTCTTAAACAACCTTGAAAAAATTAACTAGTGCCTACTTCAATTGGGTAGGATTCATATGAGATCAAACCCTAATATCATTGAACTATCCTCACAATGCCTTACACTATAATATTTTTCAACATTCAAACCAACACTCTTTATAAAATCCTTAGCATATTACAACCGACCTCTGATTCCATTTCAATAATTTTATTAACTCATTAAGTTAAAGTAATAAATTGAATCATACATTCAAATATACCATTGAAGATGAATGAAACAACGCTTGATAATTTCATTCAAAATCTGTCATAACACTCATAGGAGAGAAATTGTCTTAAAAAAATTGTATTTCTTTCGATATCTGTGATTAAAAAAAGAATAGTACGCTTATACCATGTACATACCCCACCTAGAATGATTTACTAGATAAACCTTCCCAGATTTTTCATTACATGCATTCACTGTAAAACATCTAAACATTAGGATTCAAAAAATCCAACCCCAACAATGAGACTTGAAATCTCCTTTATAGACTAGGAGAGAAACAAGCATCAGGCTCAATTGTTGATAAATTTCAACCTAATTTCATTCTAACCAAATGAAATTTCAATAGAGTTTCAAAATTCCCCACCATCAAATACAATCATACCATGAATAGGGGAATCAAAATGGTTACAACCCTTCTAACTAGTCGACTGAAACAAATCACCACCACATCACTTTCGCACCCATCCATATCAAACCCCAAAAATTAATAATAGTACGAGAGAAATATTGCATGAACCTGATGACCAAACAACCATCACACACTAGGAACAACCACATGACCCTTATAGAGGTGACTGATCCACGTCCTTGCTTTAGTATGAAGTGAGAGCATCACCTTACCCTTGTCAGCATTAACACAAGTATGAGAAGCAATGCATCGTGCCACTATGGTACTATGAGATGTTGCGAGGACCTCTTCATTCACATCAACCAATTAAATTAGGGCTATGAGGTAGCTATGGTAGTTTGAATTGGTGTCAAAAATTTCACCACAAGAGCCACCAGAGAGCTCAATTGGTGACTCATATTGCCTAGAATTCACCTTGACCTCAACCTCCTCACCATAGTCATTAGACTCTCTTACCTCTAGATAACCAGCTACCTCAGTCTATGCAACCTATCCTTTGAATTAAGGACTACTCCTAATGAGATTTGGGAGGGACCCAACACCCTCACCAATGGCTCCAAGAGCAGTAGGAATAGTGCTCTATTCAATTGGTGTCACCTCCCACTGTGAATTCTTCACACTCATCCTTGCGCTTCTGCATAATGGTGAACAAGGAACAATTGACTTACCCATCTTGCTCATGCGTTCAAAATTCTATAAGAACAAAAATCACTCAAAAATGCAATGGTGCTAATGAAAAATTAGCAAGCATTTATGGAGAAAGTCGGTGCAAAAAACATTATTGTTCCAATTGCAGTAAAAGAAAGTGAGCAATTAGTGGCTAATGTTGTCACCACTAAAAACTATCCAGGCTTATGGAAAAATTTATACAACCTATTATGATTGCCAGGATAAAACCACTTGCATGCATGGAAATTAGGATGAGATCCATCAAAAGACTTGTGACATTAATGAATGTAATTTGTAGAGCGCAAATAGTCATCACATGGCTAGGTCAAAAATTTGAATTTAGAAAGTCAATGTGATAAGGAGCTGGCATGTCAAATGAATCAAAGAGAGTCATACATCAGTGAAAACCCACATCACCATTTGGAAAACCCATTGGCCAATCACATACCTCATAGTCAGAGACACATAGACCAACAACAAGCCCCAACTAGCCACTTTGGACCATAGAGCTTGGTAATGTGTCACCACCTTGCACACCTCGTAGCACTTTTGAAAAAATAATTCGATCGTGCGAGGTTGGTGAGGGACAGTCAAAATTAATCCCCGTCATTAAAAATTTTTCATCTATTTAATAGTTTTTTAGCAGCGCTGGTAGATCTCAATAGACCCCACCTCATCATACATGATAGGTGGAAAAATTTCACACACCTCCCACAACTTTGGTGATGTCATTAAGAAACCTTGTGAGGTCTATGAGGATGGTCCAGTTTCAAACTCACTGACCTGACGTTTGACAAATATGAACATGGAAAAAGTTATTTATAATAATTGGGCCAACTAGGAAAATGAGGGGGGGGGGTGACCCTTGGGGCACGAAATTTTTAGACTATTTAAAGTCTAAACATTGGAAAAATGCACACCCTTTTTTTAGGAAAAAATTAAATTAAACCCAAACGTGGAGAAACCAACAGGTTAGGTAAAGGGGATGGTAACAACACAACGTAAAATGCTCCACCAAATGACTTAAGATACCGACAACCCACAATGATAAGTCAAAACAAAATTATAACTCAATGTTTAGTTTTATGAAAGCCTAGTTTTAAACAAGGGTAGAAAAACCCCAAACCCTAATATTAGACCCCCAACATGAAGGAAGAACAGACAAGCCCTAGAACCAGACAAAATTTGTGACAAATTTTAAAATTCCCATTAGTGGCTTTGACTAGGGACGTATGCCCCTTGTGAGCATAACACGAACCTATATCTCTGGGGAGTAGACAAGACATTGAATTAGATAGGTTCCCTAAAACATGCTCCATTGTGCTGAACCAAAACTTACTTCATATCTAACTTGGTGGCCCCAGGCCCCCAAACAAGGAAAACCAGAGTTTACCCCTGTCAAAAAAAAATCTCTATTATTTGGAGTAAATTGAGTTTGTAAATATTTCCCTTAAGCATCCATATTCCACTCAAGTCACCAGTATGCCCCAAATTATCATTATGATTTCCAATGTCACCATCCATTTTATCAATTTGCAATCCTCATCTAGACACTAACTGCAATCCATGACCATCATGACATTTTCCTTTGGAACATTGCTCAATTTCATGATTTGAGAGATTAAAAACTTCACAATCCATTTGACATTGACATTCAAATTAGTGTGCACCTTAAACTGAAATCTCTCATAGACAACTTGTTGTGTGTCATGCATGTCACACTCATAAATGTCCAAAATAAAATATGCATATTCTAGGACATTTTCACCTTAATGGTTGCAACATAAGCCTAGCTTGCAGCATTTGTGTTCAGGTATACTAGAACACTTCTTGATTTCATAGAAATGGGAATCATAGGTCATATCTTCATCCATGAAATTTGTGAATGAATTCATCTTAGGATCCTCACAATACACAACCTCTTGTATCATATCGTCCAACTCCATGTGAAACACCTCAATAACAAGCTCTAGAAACCCAACATCAATAAGGGAAATAGAAAGACAAATACATGCACTACCCTCCTCATGGTCATCACCAACTATTGTATGTGTTAATTTATAAGTAAAAATTTCAGCACAAGCTGAATTTTTTTTACCAGCAATATAACTAACACTTCCCTCCTTTGTCACATAAAAGCTCACCTCAAGGGGTGATAAAAGGTCCATATCTACATGAAGGATATCAAACAAAAAACAATTATGCTCCAATGCATACTCATCTATATAAAATTCACTGTTATTCTCATTTTTAGGTTTCTTTGTACATGGATCAAGAATTTCAGCAGTATTAACACAATTTGCAACATTGTTGTCATGTGAAAAATCTTCATTGTCATTAATGGATAACAATGTTGACTCGAGACCCATATATTTTCCATAATGCCCCACTTGATCATTTCTGAATGAATTCCCCACTTCATCATTATACACCATATCATCCTCTTGATTTATTACAAACACTTCCATCTTTGCTTCATGCAAACAATTAGGAATGACAATAACACCAATACATTCATCAATGTGCTAGTCATTTTTACTATTGTACTCAAGATCAAAGTACTTAACACACATCTCTTTTTGTTCAAATTCCTCATCATTCACATAATAAACATGCTCAATTGATAGAAAACCTGGAGTACACTCTAGGTATTCATCACATGTAATTTTTCCCCTCACTTGTAGATAAGTGAGATCATGAGAATCTATACCATCAAAATACTCAGGTAAGGAATATGTCTCCACATCATCTTTAGAGATCCAATCACCACTCCTAGGAGCATAATCATTAGCTTCTAAAAAAATATCAACAACATATACATTGTAATCATGACATGGAAAAGCAATTTGTGTCTCACTTACTTCTCCATCACCCTACTCCTCAACTATTTGTATGGTTATATGATCCTCCTCAAAGGAAAACGTGTCATCCACATTTTGTGGATATACAAACTTGGATGATTCTACCATCTCTATCCATTCAGGAACTTGGCCAAGGTTACAAGGCTTAAATTCTTTTGGCAAAGCATTCAACCCAGGTTCATAGATCTCACAAGGTAGATCAATTCACAAAGAGTCTTCAGATTTGAACTCATTGGGGATCTCTATCAAGGAATCCATAAACCTTTAAAATAATTTGAATGGTGATTCCCCTTCCTGTATTATCATTTCATACAATTTTTGCATAAAAGAGTTTTGATCACCATTACTTAAATCTAACTAGTTTTCAGCTTGGAATTCACTATGATCCTCAAACTGTAATGATGGAGACATAATTGTTTCCAAAGCATTACTATCATGACAATTGTCTCTAAAAGAATAACTCTTGAATTCTATTAGTATGAGATGTGCTGGGATAACCAACACTTGTAGCTAGATACCCTTTCATCATTGAATACTTTATGTTATTCTCAATGTCCATAGCAATTTGGTATGTTTGATATAAGGTTGTAGGTTCCTTATCTCTTGATAGATAACTCAAATTCTTGTCAAATGCACCAAGATATACACCAAAAAACTCAAACTCATTTGGTATTATTTATTTAGGAATTTCTCTTTCAATCTTTGAAAACCTGAGATTAAAAGATGGGACTAACTCATCTTTTCCTTTGTGGATCCCCATAAAACTTTTTCTTACCATAATTGGGTTTACCCTTTCACCAAATTTCTCAATAGAGGCCATCACAAATTAATTCCATGAATCAATAGAACATGCAGGAAAATATGAGAACCAATCCTTGGCATCACCTTTCAATGATTGAACAAAAATCTTCATGGAAACATCCTCATGATTGACTTCATAATCCCCCATCACATCTATGAAATTTTGCAGATGCTTAGAGGCTAATTTTGTACTTTGTCCTAGGGTATGTGTAGGATCATGATGGGCCAAAAAGTGGCAATGAGAAAAAAATCATGTTTTGGATCGACTCAAAAGTGCAGAAATGTCAAGTTGAATTTTCTAGGTTCGGGTGTCAATACATTTCACCGAACCAAAACCCAAACCTAGTTTCTACAAATCAGATATCCGAGTTGGATCAGATATCCAATTTGTGGAAACATTATATAAAATTCGGTCGACTCTTATAACTTCATTTTTCTCTGTTTGCATGTGGGTGCACAAGGAAAAATGAAAAGCCGATATCCGCTTCTATCAGATATCCAAGTTTTTAAAATGTTTTAATCGATTTTTCAAGTAGATTCTCTTAATTTGAAGTAGTTTTATGAAATTTACATCAAAAATAGGGTTTTCTATTGATTTTTATCAAAAAGTAGAGTTTAAATTGAATTTTTATTAAAAATCAATGTATCTAAATGGATTTTGATCAAGAACTAGTATTTTTGATGTATTTTAAACAAAAATTATATTTTTTTATGGATTAATGTGAAATGGTAGGATATTTTTGGGATTTTTATTAAAAGCTAGGTATTTTTTACAATAATTTCATTTATATTGTGTAATTTCAATTAGATTAATTAGTTTTTAATTTTAATCAAGTATGAAGGCTGAGAATGAAAATCCACAAATACCAAATGCTCCACCACCTTCGCAGCCACCAATTGAAGACTTAATTGGTGAAAAATTGGGGCAATTGAGGGGCATTTGTGAAGTTAATAAGGCAATCCCTCGATTGTAAGATATAACAAACACATTGAAGGAAATAATAAAAAATATAGAAACCCTCTCCACCCAAAATAATTCCTTTCATTCATGGTGAGAAGACATGAGGGAATATTATGGATGTTGATTGTCTTACGATGATGTGAAAGATCTCCAAATAACCAAAGCTCAAATAGCCTCTTTATTCATTGATCCCTGCACCGATTTTCCAGTGAATGTGAATAATTTTTTTTTCTATAAAATGGTGCATTCATAGGGACATTGTAGCTAACTTTTGGGATCATTTTTGTATGGTTTTTGATAAACCATCAAACAATAATTCCGATATACCATTTTACTTTATTAAAAAATTATATGTTGAGTTTGTGTTAGGGCATCATGTCAATTACTTTGACATTAAACCCTTCCAGGGCGTCGATGGAGGTATGCCCCAGGATAGACCAGGGGCAGTTAGGATAGTCCTGTTCCCAAATGTTCCCCTTCCTCCCCTTCCTCCCCTTCCTTCACCACCTCCAATATATCATCCAAAGATTATCCAGGATGCAACCACACAAACTATTCAGGTTGTTCACTCTTTGAGTGGTCATTTGGTTTTTTATGCTTCTACAAAAGCTCAGCCACATTCTGGTGATGTTGGCGAAGGCTCGAGTGTTGGTGCATCATCCTCCTCAGGTCAACATATTTGTGTGCCACATACTTGCACTATGTGCCACCAAATATGCTTGGGTCCTCTTGTACAACCTGTTGAACATCCCTTGGACACTTCTGATTATGACCTCCATGATTTGGATATTATAGATCAGTCACAGGGGAGTCGAGCACACCCTACAGAGTCCTCTCCTGCTAGAGAGGGGGATGCTGGAATAGTGACACATAAGATTTAAGTTGTAATTTCATAACTTGCATTTTTTTAAAAATGAATATTAATAATAGATAGTATCAAGTACTAATATTTATTTACATGGTCTATTTAATAGTTGATGTTTGAGGAGGATCTCATACGGGTGACTAATAGCACCCTTAGGGCCATTTTATTTGGCTTGGACACACACACACAGTATATATTTTTGCACTCACTCGTTTACATTTTATATTATATACTTTCTTTTCATTTGAATTTTCATTAATGAAATTATATAATAATTTATACGCTTATCTTATTTTCCTCTTATAGCAAATACTTAGTGCGAGTGAGGTGCAGCCTCATCCAGACTATGGATGCACAAATTTAGATAAGGGGAAGGTAATTGAGCTCAAATTGGATTGAATTAATATTTTTTAAGATCTTATATTTATTATACATACATCAACATAGATTGGTAGTTTCATATGTATTTGTCAATTTTATGTATAGGCAATTATGAGCTATACAGATTTGTTGAGAAAGGACACACCGCCTAAAGGAGTAGCTAGTGGAACACGTTAAAGAGTAGGTGTTGAAACACCTCAAGGAGGAGTTGTCGAAACACGTAAAGGAGATAAAGAAAAAGATCATTCTAAAGAGGTATTTGTTTATTTTATTTTGTGTTTGGTAAATATTTTCCTATTACCAATAATTGTATGCTAACTTGGATCAATTTTTTGTTTTTGTTGACATATATAGATTGGCATTTCAAATGTTGGTTTGGTATATTCTAGGAGTGCTAACCCTTTGAAAAGACATATATTTCAAGTAATCAAGATTTCAATTTTACAGTTCAATTAAAATTCAATGTATATTCATTTTGATGTTAATTATTTGATTTTAAATTATATAGTATAACAAGTCTCAATTGTGGTTTGAATTTTTCTTGTGTAGCTACCTTTAAAGCTAATGAGTGCTTCAAAGCGGCTCCATTTTGATGATCCACCAGTAGTTTAGGATGTGATAGACATTTTGGCATGTAAATTTTGAATACATATTGAGATGGCATATGCCACATTTTGTAAAACTTTATTTGAATTGGCGTTGATGCCATTTTTTTATATGGACATACACTTGATTATTGGATAATTTGATATTTAGAAGTTGACAATCAAAATTTAATTTGTTCCTCATGTGCATGATTAAATTATTTAAAATTTTTATCTTGAGCAATGGTTAAATATCAATGTACAATAGCATAGAATATAATGGTTATATTATGTAGTTTATATTTATATTGCTAATTACATTGAATTACACATATTTGAAAATCAAATAACTACTTCACATTGCATAACTAAAAACTATGAGCAGTTGTCAATTGCATTTTTTTGTCATTGAATTCTATGAGACCACATTTCTTTGAAGTTTTTTTTTAAATATTCCACTACCTTGTCTATGCTACCGCATTTTTCATACATGATAGCGATCACATTAAGTTGTAATAAATTAAATGATAGCCTATGGCTATTTAATTTATACTCATTTTATTTAAATGGATGAGGCCGACCTTCCTTGATATTATTTTGTCATTTATTATTTTCAATAGAGGTTGATCTCCTTGAAGAGTCACCTTATTTTGTATAAATACAAGGTGGTGTTTGTTCATTTCCTCAATCAAGTTCATTCAGCATAATTTGCATTCCAAGCAAAATTTTGCACTTAAGCAACAGCGCTTCATCTTGCAGTAGAAAACCGATTTCAAGGAGAAGCATATTCAATTGTATCTTTGCATCTAGGAGAGGTGGTATTATTCATTGTATTAAATTCAGCCATGAGTTGGGCCTGAGTTGTCAGCAGATTTCTTGTTGTGTTTATTGTCTTATGTGTTGCATTTTTTGAGTGCTTTTTGTTGTATTATCTGATCATTAAAGCACTAACATGGTATCAGAGTGGGTTTGAAAAATATTGTGTTGGGACCAGTTGTTATAGGGACACCTCTATTCCCTTCTTTTTTTGTCTATCTCTATCTTAGTCAAGATGGTGAATGGTCTTAAAATTGAGGATAAACTCGAAGGAGCATCAAAATTCAATTTATGGAGATTCAAAATTATGCTCACTTTGGAGGAAAATTAATTGGTTGAGTGTGGAGAGAAAATTTTCCAAACCTATGGATGAGGAAGAGAAATTTCAATGGAGGAAGAAATATATGAAGGTGAAGAAGATGTTAGTTGATTCTATGAAGGACCATATTGTTCCTATCATCTCTAAGTTGAAGACAGTGAGATAAATGC
Source organism: Sequoiadendron giganteum (assembly GCA_007115665.2). NCBI lineage: Eukaryota > Viridiplantae > Streptophyta > Pinopsida > Cupressales > Cupressaceae > Sequoiadendron > Sequoiadendron giganteum. Next base: position 223,668,440 of record CM021104.1, on the reverse strand, counting down.
TTAAGAATTTGGAGGAGATGTATGAGATCAACAACACAAGTCGTGCTCTAGCCTTCAAGCAAAAACTTCATCATGTTAAGATGGTGGAAGGAGAATTTTTCATGACCTACTTCATGAAGATTTCTGAATTGAGAGATCAACTCTCTACCATTGGTCATATTGTTGATGACAAGATTTGACCATGTTGGCTCTTAATGGTATTCCTTCATCTTGGGAGTCTTACATTCAAGGAATCAACTTTTCTCAAAGCTAGTCAACTTGGATTTAACATTGGTAGCTCTGCAAACCTATTTAGAATAGAGTGATCTAAAGAGGACATCCCTAAATCTCTACAAAGGTATAAAGTTGCAAAGTGGTGCAACTTTCATTCTCGAACTTGTACAACCAAATGGACTATTCCAACACATACAGATGGGTATTTTTACGCTAGGTATAGTCCTATTTTTTACCCAAATACGTTGAATCACTCTGAGCTGCATTGGACCAACAATTTCCCTTAAGAGTCCAAAGTGCTAAAAGGCCGCAATATTTGATGGACTATTCCTCAAAAATCATGATGCTTACAGACTCTTCATCTAATGATATGGGATCATGTTGGGACCATCGACAATAATCTCTCTCGGTTTTCTCTATCTCGAAGGCGTTTTCTCGTGGTGATGAGTTTTCAGTTGAGGGAAAAGTTGCCAGATGCAAGTAGTGTAAAGTTTCAAAGTGGTGCAACTTTCATACTCAAACTCGTACGACCAAATGACTTGTTCCAACACTTCTATATGGGTACATTTACACTAGGTATAGTCCTCTTTTGCACTTAAATACGCGGAATAACTTTGAGCTGCATTGGACATACGATTTCCCTTAAGAGTCCAAAGTGCTAAAAGGCAGCAATCTTTGATGGACTATTCCTCAAGAATCATGATTCTTACAAAAAATTAATCTAATGATATGGGATTTTGGTTGGACCATATATAATAACCTCTCTCGGTTTTGGCTATCTCAAAGGTGTTTTCCTGTGGTGATGAGTTTTTAGCTAGGGGGAAAGTTGTCAAATGCAAGCAGTGTAAAGTTGCAAAGTGGTGCAACTTTCATACTCAAACTCGTACAACCAAATGGAATATTCAAACATGTCTGGATGGGTATGTTTAATCTAGGTGTGGTCCTCTTTTGCTCCCAAATACACTGAATCACTCCGAGTTGCATTGGACCGACGATTGCCCTTAAGAGTCCAAAGTGCTAAAAGACAACAATCTTTGATGGACTATTCCTTGGAAATCATGATGTTTACAGACTCTTCGTCTGATGATATGGGAGTGTGTTGCAACCATCTACAATAACCTCTCTCAGTTTTTTCTATCTCGAAGGAATTTTCTTGTGGTGATGAGTTTTCAGTTGAGGGAAAAGTTGCCAATGCAAGTAGTGTAAAGTTGCAAAGTGGTGCAACTTTCATACTTGAACTCATTCAACCAAATGGACTATTCCAACATGTCCAGATGGGTACATTTACCCTAGGTATGGTCCTATTTTGCACCCAAATATGCTGAATCACTCCGAGCTGCATTGGACTGACGATTTCCCTTAAGAGTCCAAAGTGCTAAAAGGCAGCAATCTTTGACAGACTATTCCTTGGAAACCGTGATTCTTACAGACTCTTCATATGATGATATAGAATCATGGTCAGGCCATCTACAATAAACTCTCTCAGTTTTGGCTATCTTGAAGGCATTTTCCCGTGGTGATGAGTTTTTAGTTGAGGAAAAACATGCCAAATGCAAGTAGTGCAAAGTTTTAAAGTGGTGCAACTTTCATACTCGAAGTCGTATGACCAAATGGACTATTCCAATACGTCTATATGGGTACGTTTATGCTAGGTATGGTCCTCTTTTGCACCCAAATACACCGAATCAATCTGAGCTATATTGGACCAAGGATTTCCTTTAAGAGTCAAAAGTGCTAAAAGGCAGCAATCTTTGATGGAATATTCCTTGGAAACCTTGATGCTTACAGACTCTTCATTTGATGATATGGGATCATTTTGAGACAATATACAATAATGTCTCTCGATTTTGGCTATCTCAAAGGTGTTTTCCCATGGTGATGAGTTTTCAGTTGAGGGAAAAGTTGCCAGATGCAAGCAATGTAAAGTTGCAAAGTGTTTCAAATTTTATACGCGAAATTGTATGACCAAATGGACTATTCCAACACATCTGGATGGGTACATTTACGCTAGGTATGATCCTCTTTTGCACCCAAATATGACAAATCACTCTAAGTTGCATTGGACCGACGATTTCCCTTAAGAGTCCAAAGTGCTAATGTCAATGAAGTGTGGGAGCAAAAAAAATTACGGTTGGATCAATATTCTACAAGTCCTAGCTCTTGCATCAAAAAAATATTACCCAATCAACTTGAATCAATTACATGGGAAATCAAATTGACATGAACTTTTTACATTTTTGTTTTTCAAAAAAGTGGCAAGCCACTATAATTTGTTATATATAAATCGGATATATTACAAAATCTGGTTCAAACGAGCATACCGATAGGAAATAACTAGGAAGAAAACCTTGGGTTGTAGCTCGATTAAGTAAAAAAATATTTTTACATTTTAAACATACCCTTTATACAATGCTAAACATTTGACCCGAATTTAAAAAAACATCACTGAATATAGATTATGCCTATACACACTTATGACCTTTTTACATTGTTTCACATTTCAAAATTTTCCTATTTGAGGCATTCATGGCTTTGTCTTCCACAGGAGTAGTATGTTGGAATTTTGGAGTGACAAACACCTGTACAAACCATCAAGGTAGTAGTTAAACTACATACAATAGAAAATATGCTTAGAATAACAAATCTTTATTATTTTAATTTTTCACATACCTTTCTGAAAGGATTAGAGCTACCTATTGTTGAAGCAAGTCCACGATCAATCGTGTCAGGAATATCGCAAAATTTGTCAAATGATAAATATATATTGTCACAACAAAAAAAATGCTTAGACTAACAAATCTATATTAATCTAAACAACCTGAATGATGATGAATTGGTAATGGAAACTATAAAATATGCTTTGAATAACCAATCTATATTATTATAATTTATCTCATACCTCTTCAAAAGGATCAGAGTTGGCTATTTTTGCAGAAGGTCCATGATCAATCATGCTAGAAATATCACAAAATTTGTCAAATGATAAATCTATACTGTCACAATAAAAAAGATGCTTAAGCATTTTACCTTCCATTCTTGAATATGCTATTCAAGTGTGCTTGAAGGGTCATCTCTTTGCTTAAGAGTATCCAATATTGCTTCATGATCAACATTACTAAGTGTCCATATTTTTTTTATTTGGTTTGGCATGATGCTTCAACAACTTAACATTTGTTGCTATAACAAGGTGTGATACATGAGAATGGTTTTGTGTTTCTTGTAGTCTTCAAATGCAAGTGTACTATTCTTTCTAATCATTTATGTTTGTAACCAAGTTCCTACAACAAAAACTGAACCTGTAGGATACACTAACCCATCATCATCTTCCATCGATTGTGTTATCTTGTTCTTTACCCACATACATCGAGCCAACCAATATTTTGATCTCTCTTCATTCCCCTGCAGTGTAACAACTGCAAAAACATGTCCTTGATGTAGTAGATCTAAAAGCTGGTCATAATCAAGTGAACTTTTGACTATGTAATTTTTCATGGATATAGTTTGAGATAAAGGAGCTAGATACTATGGAACCCATGTATCCACCCACTCACTTGACTCACATTGATCCCACTCGCACTAAATACAACTCTAACAAAAACAAGCCAATTATCATGTCCAAATGGTCCATGTGCTTGCATCTGAGCTTCGAAATGAATGCATCTTTGAAGAATATTTGATTGTATGACAATCCAATTTGCCTCCCATTGTACCCTCCTCAAACAACAAAAGAAATATGTGCACTGTTGAATCAAGTGTCCCTCCTTGTGACAATGTCGAACTACAACAATCAACAATATAACGTGCATCACTGAATTTTTATCCTGAAATCTTCAATTGCTCCTTAACTAGATCTCTCTTTACACATGCAGCTACTCCATCATGCTCCCCTTTCCTATGCCCAACTTCAAAGAAACTCCAAATATTAGGTACACCCCTTTCTACATGAATTCTACTCAACCAATAAAACATACAAGCATTCTCAAATTGACCTGTGTAGTTATCTGACCAAATGAGATGTCAACCCAGTGCTATATCATGCTCCCGCAAGAAATCAAAAAAATTCTTGAAACATTGTTGAACATACTCGGACGAGTGAGATCTATCATCACTCATATAAAAATGATACTCTCTAATTATCTTTCGATCCTCCTCTATACTATCAGGTGCATGTCTAAACATCATGTGGAAAAAAATAGCAATCTGAATGGAAATGTAATACTGAGATTGTACCTCATTTTGTGGTTGCAATTTGTAGTTTTTAGCAAAATCAAGAACTGATATAATAGTGCCAATCAGAAAAGAGTCCTTACATATCCTAAATTGTTGATCCAACCACTGAGACCTATGACTATGCCTTGCATATTTGTAGAAAATATTGTCCTTGTTATTTGAAATAAAATCAGCAACACTGCATTCTTTTGTAACCAACTCACATCTAGATCATTCACCTCCACTTTGCAAAGTATATTTGACTATCTCATATCTCTTTTCCTCAACAAGATTCTTTCCAAATTCATGTTCGGAACCCTCATGAAAATATTGAACAAACTTTGACAAGCCACCACATTGTGAGCACTTCGTATTTAAACAAGTATTATGAATCTTAAGAGGCACAAAATAAAATGGCTTCAAACCTTCAAAAATTCTTTGCGAGATTTCCATATTTGGATGTGTTTGAATAAATTTTTTGAACAACATTGTTTGGCTTGATTCCAAGAAATGTTTAGGATGCAGTGTACGGTCTCGACTACCAATTCTTAACTTTAAAACATCATTTGCATTGGGTGATACTCTAGAGTTATCATGCCAAAATTGTTGAAATTCCTCCTTTACATTATCGGTTAGCTTCTTATCAACATGTGGAAGCCTACTATAAAAATCCCATGTATCATTTTGAAGAGGATCATCTATTCTTTCTCTTCTTGCAAGTGCTATATCCAAAGTTTTACGATTTAAGTCAAAATCAATACAAGTTTGTCTCATAAAGCGAGCCTTTTTCATTTGATGGCTTACCAGGGTGGTTGTAATGACTCTCTGAGCAACTCTCTTATCTTTTTCCTTGTTATTTTTTCCAATGGACTTGAGAGCATTAAAAATATTTTTGACAATAATAGAACTTTTTTCAGTCCTTTGCTTCACACGAATCTTAAATTTTTCTAGTAAAGGTCTCGTCTTTCGCATCTTTAGCAATTTTACAAAAAGTTGGCATTTCTCAGTCAATGTCTCATCGCTAAAATATTTGTTGAAAAGTATTCTAGCCCACAACCGAGTAGTTCGTGTTGACCTCTTGCCTTGAAATTTTTTTATAATGTTCTCATCAATTTCAACTAACCATTTATGGGTCCTTGAAGGTCTTGATTGGAATATGTCCTTCTTCCACACAAGGTTATTCATTTCTCGTGTAAACTGGTGAAACATAATTTACACTCGCTTCAATATTATGTTCAACATATTCATTTCAAACATTTTCGCCTTGAACATTTTCAATATAAATTTGAATAATTTCATTCCCAATTTCAATATCATGTTCAACATCTTCAATTTCAACATTTTCATTATCAATTTCAATAATTTCATTCCCAATTTCAATACCATGTTCAACATCTTCAATTCCAACATTTTCACCTTGAAAATTTTCAATATCAATTTGAACATTTTCATTCCCAATTTCAATACCATGTTCTACATTTTCACCTTGAACATATTCAGTTTCCTCTTCACTTGAAAGACCATAGGGCATAGGTTCACAAATATTTAACATACCTTGTCTTTTCTTCCTATGACCTTCTCTATCTCTTTGTCTATATTCTGATATTTGTTCTTTTGTAAGATTTCTCTTATGATTTTGCTTCTGATGACTGTTGCTCCCCATTATAACTCATACAAGATGCTATAAAATCATTCCTTATGACAAATTTGAGTACAAGATACTCCAAAAGTTGATCTTTGTCTCTTCCTATCGGAAACCGCATGTTTTTTGCCTACAAAATGCTGCAAAAAGAATGTAGGGTCCATTGGAATGCACAAAAACAACCCACATGGGGTTTTTCTATGATCCACAAATCCAATATCCGATATAATCAAATACCTAATTTGTAAAACATGTTCTGCAATGGTAATATTTGGCTCTAGACATCAAAGTTTCCCAAATCGGATATCCAATTTTTACAAAAATATACCTAACGGTTAATGGTAGGGAGTGGGAGAGGGGGAGGAGAGTGAGAAGAAGGGAGGGAGAGGGAGATGGAGATGGAGACAGAGAGTGAGAGGGAGATGGAGAGGGAGAGGGCGAGGGAGAAGGAGAGAGGGATAGGGATAGGGTGAGAGG
>CM021104.1:223605642-223661879 GCA_007115665.2 Sequoiadendron giganteum | reverse complement strand
AGAGGGAGAAAGGGAGAGTGGGTGAGTGAGAGAGTGAGGGAGAGTGGGAGAGTGGTAGATTTAGAGATGGAGAGGGAGAGTTGGAGGGAGAGATAGAGGGAGGGAGAGGAGGGAGAGAGGGAGGAAAGGACAAAGAGGGAGAGGAGAGAGGGAGAGGGAGAGGAGAGGAGCAGGAGAGAGCAAGAGGGGAGAGTAGGAGGAGAGAGGGTTTATATCTGAGGAGAGAGGAGAGGAGAGGAGAGAGGGAGAACAGGAGGGAGAGGGAGGGAGAGAGGAGGAAGGATAGAGAGGAGAGGAGAGAGGGAGAGGAGAGTGGAGAGTGAGGGAGTAAGAGGGAGAGTAGGAGAGGGAGAGAGGGTTTATATTTGAGGGAGAGAGGGAGAGGGAGAGGGCGAGAGGGAGAAATAGGAGTTAGAGTGGGAGGGAGAGAGGGAGGGATAGGGGGAGAGAGGGGGAGGTAGAGGGAGAGAAGGAGAGAATGAGGGGGAGGGGGATAGGGGAGAGTGAGAGTGTGAGAAGGAGAGTGGGAGAGAGAGAGAGATAGATAATATTTAAATGTTTTATATATTGGTAATATATATATATATATATATATATATAAATATTTATAGATTAACTAAAATATTGAAATAATATTTAAATATTATAGATTTTATAATATATTATATATTAAATACATAATTCAGTAAGAGATTATCATAAATTGTATATTAAATATATTACATTATAAACTTTATTCAATATTATATATATTAAATTATAAAATTTATTGTATATTATATATATTAGATTATAAAATTAATAGTATTTTTAAATCATATATTAAATATTGTATAATTTTTTTTAAACTCATATGTAAAACATATCATATATCAAATTCAAATTGGATATTGGATTTGAATCGGATATCGTATTTGAATCGGATATCTAATTTGAATTAGATATCCGATATGCTGACACAAAATTGAATACCTAGGGATTATGCTCGGTACTAGGCTCGGGATTTGGTTCGGACAAGCCAATCCCAAAAATTCAACACATAAAATGTGTTTAACAACTTACCTTGCTTTTCTAGACTTCACCCATGTGGTTGACGACTTTTATTTTACCCAAAATTAATGAAACGAAAACAGTTTGTAAAGGACCTTCTCAGCTTTCTACCAATATAGATTATATTTTACTTAGAATCTAATAAATAATTATTATTTATTTTTTATTAGAATTATGACAAAAGTATTGATTGATAGTCTGATAGAAAAACATATATAGCTTTCAAATAGTATCACATTTTTTGAATTTAAAACATGTGTCACATTCTATGCTTGGCATACTATAGGATTAAAAAAAATAAAAAAATTCATGAATTTTTGAGCAAGTTAAGGTTGTCAGACATACGAGTTTTTATATTTTTTAAAAGTTGTAATAAAAAACCATAATTAATTATTTAGTTGAAGAATAATTACAAAAAAATATGCATCACATCTGAACATGACTCCTCTACTTATATATAAAATCTTATAAAAAAATATTATCATTTTATTATTGTTAGGGTGGTCAGACAGATACCTACTTCTTATTTTTTCCCTAAAATTTTAGTACCACTACATTGAAATTTCAATTTTTCACCAAATAGATTTTTTTTTATAAAAATAAACCTAGTGGTTTAGAAACTACATTCAATTTTCCAAAGATTCTATTGCTACATATTTTTGAAATAATATAGATAACTTATTCAAATTTTTATGTCAAGTTGCCCAACTTTGATTATATGAATTTTCATTGCCACTTAAGGGCCTGTTTTTTTCATGATGATCCTGCACATACCCCCCATGAATCTAGGAAAATACTTCCTAACCTTCTTAGGAATAAAATTAGGGAAACCTCTAATACCATTGAAATAAAATGGCATACACCTTTCAATCATAAAATTCCTCGAAGGGCCCAGTTAAACTTGTTACCCCTACATAATTTTATTTTCCATTTCAAAGGGAAAACTTCTTATACCCATATTCAATCAAAACAAAACATGAATGTCAATTTCATTTATTCTATTTCACATAGATTGAATATTTATCCCTTAAGACCTTCTTAAAGGCATAAGTCAAAATGAACATAATCCTCAAATATTACACATATTACATGTTACATATCAGAAGTATGAAAAGACATACCACTGTTCTTTTCTTAATGCTAATCCATCTAATTAGGAACCATTCATCATCCATAGTTATGCAAACTTCTCATAAACACAATAATTCTCCTTTAAGATTTATAAGAATACCTATAAATTAAGTAGAACTTGTTAACCTTCTCTCCCTAACTCCAAATTTTATAGATCTGGGACTTTTCCTTCCATGTCAACTGGTTTTTTAGATAGAGTTGCCACCTCTTTAACAAAGAACCGAATTTTAAATGAGTATGAAATTATTTTCAAGAATATATCACATTTTGGGTCTTCTTCCACAACATATTCACACTCAAATGCTTTGAGATTGTGATACTACCAACCCTTTCCAGGTCAATAAACTTCAAACATCTAAACTTAAAGTTTAGATTCACCAAATACTTGACTCTGGGACACTACCATCTACTTCTGGGATTCTTTTTTTTTCTTTAAATTTCTTAGAAGTTCTCCCCAATGAAGTTTCCATTTAGCTGGTGACTCATATGGGAAAATAATTCAATAATTTTCAACCTCTAGCTACAAAAATGATAATGATGAACCTATAATAGCATGGTCTACAACTAGAAATTCTGATTTCGTTCACCAGTGGATTCACCATTCTATTGGTGACTCAAATGGGAAAATAATTCAATAATTTTCAACCACTAGTCACAAATATTATGTTAGGATTATATTAAATCTATAACAATATGGTCTACAATAAAAAACTTTTGAGGTCAGTCCCCAACAGAGTCATCATTCTATTAGTGTTCTTAATTTCCATCTAGACTTCCTAATTTTCCAAGAGGTTGCCAATCTCTATATTCAATAATTCACAAATTTAGTGGCCAACTAACAAGATTCAGTTGAAGACTAAATATTCTACACTTTAGGTTCTACAAAACTAAGAAGGGTGTTCCTACATGTGTTTGTAGAATGTTTCATGCTTCAAGAACACTTCAATACATATATATTCCTAATAGTTATAATAGATACCATCTACTAGGGTTTTGGAAAACCATTGAGTAAGAACAACTATCTAGAGCTAGGAAAACAAATACAATGTGAGATTTGCATCTCAAGAGATAGAATTTGAAAATAAGATGTTCTGACTTTGAACCCACATGTTTCATATGGCTTCCTTGAATTCTTAAACAACCTTGAATGAATTAACCAGTGCCTCATTGAATTGGTTAGGAGTCACATGAGATCTAACCCTGATATCATTGAACTATGCTCATAATGGATTACACTATATGAATTTTCAACATTCAAAACAACACTCCTTATCAAATCCTTAGCATATTACCTCATACTTATAATTCCATTTAAAGCATTTGATTAACTCATTAAGCTAAAGAAATAAAGTGAATCATACATTCAAATATACCATTGAATATGAATGAAAAAACCCTCAATAATTTCATTCAGAATCTGTCATAACACACATAAGAGAGCAATTGTCTTAAAAAAATAAAAATTCTTTTGATATCAATAATTAAAAAAAGCATAGTATGCTTATCTGATGTACATACCCTACCTACAATGATTTAATAGCTAAACCTTCCTAGATTTTTCATTACATGCATTCACTGTACACCATCTAAATATTAGGATTCAAAAAATCTGACTCCAACAATGAGCCTTAAAATCTCCTTTATTGACCAAGAGTGACAAGCATTGGGCTCAAGTATTGATACATTTGAACCTAATTTCATTCTAACGAGATGAAATTTCAATAGAATTTCAAAATTCCCCACCATCAGCTACAAACATACCATGAACAAGGGAATCAAAATGGTTACAACCCTTGTAACCAATCAACCGAAACAAATCTCCACTGCATCACTTTCACATCCATCCACATCAAACCCCAGAAAGAAGAAATAGTACAAGAGAAAAATTGCATGACCCCAATGACCACACTACCTTCACACACCAAGAACAACAACACAACCCCTATATAGGAAACTGCTGCATGTCCTTGCTTCATCATTTAGTGAGAGAATCACTTTACCCTTGTTACCATAAACACCAAAACTAGAAACAACACACGATGTCACCGCGACAATAGGAGATGCTGTGAGGATGTCTTCATTCACACCGACCAATTCAGTTAGGGCCATGAGGTAGCTATGGTAGTCTGAATTATTGTTAGATATTTCACTACAAGAACTACTAGAGAACTCAATGGGTGACTCGTATTGCCCAGACTTCACCTCATCCTCAGCCTCCTCACCGTACTCATCAGACTCTCTTACCTCTTGATAACCAACTACCTCAGCCTGTGTAACCTATATTTTGAGTTGAGGAATTCTCCTAATGAGAGTCAGGAAGGACCCAACACTATCATAAATGACTCTAGGAGCACCAAGAATAGTGGTATATTCATTTAGTGTCACCTTTGACCATTTATTCTTCACACTCATCCTTGCACTTTTGCATAATGGTGAACTAGGAACAACTAACTTACCCATCTCGCTCGTGGGTTCAACATTTTTCACAAACAATAATCACTCACAAACGAACATAGACTAAAAAATGCAATGATTCTAATCAATAATTAGCAAGCATTTATTGAGCAAGCCAGTGTAAAAACCATTAATTCTCCAATTGCAGTATGAGCAAGCCAGTGATTAGTGTCTAACATTGTCACCACTGAAAATATCCAAGCTTATGGAAAAATACGTGCAATCCATCATGATTTCAAGGAGAAAACCCTCACACACATGGAAATTAGGATGAGATCCATCAAAAGACTTGTGTCATTAATGAATGTAATTTACAGAGTGCAAATAGTCATCCCATGGCTGGATCAAAACATTGAATTGTGACCATAGATTTGATAAGGAGATGGCATATCAAATGACTCTGATCGAGTCAAAAATCATTGGAAACCCATGTCACCATTTGTAAAACCTAGTGTCCAATCACATAACTCATATTTAGAGACACGCAGACCAGGAGCAAGCCCCAACAAGCCACTCTGTACCATAGAGCTAGGAAACATGTCACCAACTCATACACCTCACAACACTTTCAAAAACATTAATTTGATTATGTGAGGTTGCCAAAGGATGGTCATAATTATTCCTCGTCATTAAAATGTTGTCATCGATTTAATATATTTTTTGCAACATTGGCAGATCTGGACCAGCCCCACCTCACCATACTCAACAAGTGGCAACATTTCACACACCTCGCACAAATTGGCAATGTCATCAAGAAAATCTGCGAGGTCCGTGAGGAATGATCCAGTTTCAAACTCACCAATTTAATGGTCCACAAATCTACACATGGAAAATTTTTATTCATAATAATGGGTTCAACTATGAAAATGGGGGGACGACCCTTAGAGCACAAAATTTTTAGACAAAAGTCTAAACATTGGAAAAATACCCACACATTTTTTAGGAAAAAATTATAATAAATCCGAACATGGAGAAACTGACAAGTTAGGTAAAGGGTCTGGTAATAGCATGACATAAAAGGCTCTGCCAAATGACTTAAGAGACCGGCAACCCACAATGATAATTCAACACATAATTATAACGCAAGTGTTTTTTTGATGAAAAAATAATTTTAAACAAGGGTAGAAAAACCCCCAACCCTAATATTACACTCCTAGCATGAAGGAAGAACAGACAAGCCCAGAACTAAGAAAAATTTGTGACAAATTTTAGAAGTCCCTTCACCTCCTGATTTAAAAACACTTTTCATTATGGTATTTCATAGAGGCTAGTTCAATACTTGAAAGGATCTAGATCACCATCAATTGTGATCTCGATGCCATTGTACAATATTTTATGACATTGATGGTAAGTAGATGGTACAACCTTTATAGCATGTATCCATGCTCTACCCAATAATAGATTATAGGGAAGGACAAGATCCAAGACTTGGAAAATAGTGTCCATAACTACAAGGCCAATCTTGATATGGATTTTACCACTCCTTTGTATGATCTTTCCTCATCATCATATTCCTTAATGACTATACTCTCAGTGGTTTCCATCCATTATTTTGAAAAACCTAATGCCTTAACTAATTTCAAGGTGGAAAGATTCAACCCTGCTCCTCCATCTACCAACACTCATCTGAATTTTCTTTGATGGACAAGAACTTCAAGGTGTAATAGGTCATATCCTACTGAGAGAAGGAAGCATGATAAGAATTGGTTAAGTATCCTACCATCTCTTTGAAATGATTGAAATCTAAATTGGTGGGGGTTGTTGTTCTTTTCAATTATTTGTGTTTAAAATGGTTCGATGATCAGGTGATATGGTCAATAGTTCTAAGATGGATATGTGTGACGGGGCCTTCCTCAACTGGTCAAGTAAATTATATTGAATTTTGGAAGATTGTGGCTACTATGGTAATGAAGGACCTTGACTAGTTATCTTATTCCAATGTATATTAATAGCACATTCAAGGCTCTTCTTTATGATAATAGTCTGGACATTTTCATCAACATCTTGGATATGATTTATGATCTTACACTGGTTATAGTTATACTTGGTATTCACATAATTGGTTGAGGTATTAGTCTTAGTTCCTAAACTGGAGAGCTTTCCTTTCCCATGGTCATGTAATGGATCTATGAAGACCTTGTGGTCATTGTTTGTGCATGGTATGTTTTTTCACATTGACTTCTATCGTTCCATTTTCAAAAAGATCCTAGACAATGTTCTTTAGTTGTTGGTATTGTTGTAGGCTACGTCCCTTAGTTTGATGGTAATCGCAAAAGGCATTGTTGTCCTACCATTAGGGTTTAAAATATCTAGGATCATACTATTTTGGCTCTTGAGGTTGTATGAGTTTATGTGTTATTAGTTCTTTGAAGACTGTCTTGATTAGTTCCCCTAAGGGGTAAACTCACATTTCGAAAATCTCCTCTATGGTCGTTGTGTGTTTTGGAAAAAGTTGGTAGTTTGATCAACACTATTGGGTATGTCATAAGAGGGTCTATGTCCTTTATAAGTAATGATCGGTCCTTCGTGTAGGGTGTTAGCATCAACATTACCATCATTAGTTACATTTTTGTTTTTGGACCAAAAATATTTCCTATCATTGGGGGTGTTTTGGTGTTGAACAATTGGATTTCAGCCTGGCATCTTAATTTCCCATTTGTCAATGAGGGATTTCTCATGTATAATTCCTTTTTTCAATAATTCCACAAAAGAGGTACACCAATACAGTACTCTTAAGTAACTTCTCAATTTTGGATTAATATTTTCAAGGAGTATCATGACCTTTTGTTTCTCTAGTATCTCAATAGGACATCGACTAGATAAAGTACTCCATCTCTAGAATAAGGTTATGAAATTTTCTCCTTCTTATTATGTAATGTGACACAAGGTAGCTATCGTGATTTGATTGTCAATGTTAAAAGAAAATTGTTTCATAATTTTTTCAGCCAATTCACCCCATGATTTTATGTCATATGGAAGTTTAGAGAACCATTCCAGTTCTATCCCAACAAGGGTTCACAAAAAAAGTCTCATAAGGTATGTGGGGTCATATGAGATGTCCATGCATGTTGTGAAAAATTTCATTATATGTTCCAGAGGATTTTTCTTTTTATTATAATTAGGAAAATTTGGTATAATATATCTATGTCGGAAGGTTGTCATGTATATTTATTTGTAAAAGGGACATGGACATAAATATTGTGTTGAAATGGTTTATTTTCCTGACATTAGCATGTGGTCCATTTTTTGTTGGAGGGATTGCATTTCAGTTTGGAGAACATCTACCTGTGTCAAAGACATGCTGGTTTCATTTTTAGGATCGATGTAAGTGTTTTGCAACACAATATTTTGTGATGGATTTTTATGTCCTATTTGTATCACCCCTATTTGTGGAAATGGTTGTACTGGTGTTGATCTTTGGTATAGCCTGTGTCATTTTTATGCCAATTTGGGGCCTTTTACTTCTGTTATTTGTGCCAAAGGGTTTTGTTGATGATGCTCGTGTAGTAAAATTTAGGCCCTATGTTATAAAAAAATGGTGTTGTGTGTACTATTGTAGTGGTTTGAGTAGGTATTCCAAATGGTATAGCTGCAATAATCTGAGGAATAGATACAATCGATGTCATTGTTTTTGTCCCTTGAGTAGATGAAGTTTTCAAAGTTTGGATGTCAAATCTAAGAGCTAACATGGAACCTTTGAAAAACAAATTTTATAGATATCTTTGAGGATCCTTTTCCAAACACTTATCTATAAAAGATGCAAATTCAAGATCTTGGATAGTGGCATCTATGTCTTCTAAAAAAATATGTATGTATATGCCTTTAGTGACAAATTTTTTGAGCAAGGATTTGTGAGGTCTTGTTGTACCTGATGGTATGTTCAAGAAGGGATTTATGAAGTCATTTGGATCAACCATTTCTCTACTTTTCTTTTTGGACATTGTTTCAACCATAAAAGATGTTGCTGAAAATCAGGTGATACAAAACTACGTGAAAGAATGATATGATCTAGTCTATGTTTTTGGGATTTTTTGGATATAATGAAGGAATGCTGCTATTTTTTTAGTATTTTTTGGAAAACAAGGAATGTCTAAAATGATGTGATGCTAGGAGGACAATGTCTAAGTATGCAAAAGTCTAATCAAACTTCTAAGGTAGACAGTTATGATTGATTCTAAAAGGAGGTTACCTACCACCCATAGTTTAACCAAGGCTACAATTTAACTTTGTCAAGGAACCTATGTAGGACTAGGATGAAAATATGAGGTGAACTCCCAAACTAGACTAATGATCTAGAAGGAATCATGTGTAGGATAAAAGATATGTTGACAAGTGACTAGGCTCAATAACAATATTCGGGTTTTCCCAAAATGTGGAAAGTTATCCTATTCTAAGACATGCAAGGTTGTTTTGCTAAAATTTTGAACTATGCATGAGTAGTAAAGAATTATAAGATGATTTTTTTTTTTTTAACTAGATTCCTATCACTAAAATTAAATGTAACCTAAAGGATACAATTGTGCAAACTATGAGCAAACTTTTTGGTTTATGTCCAAAGATGACTATGAAAATTAGAGATGGATAAACTATTTCATTTCAAACTATGATAGTGAATTCTAGTTTTTTGGTTCTTAGGAAAGTACAGTTCAATTTTATAGATGCATCATATAATTTAACAGATGCGATTCTTAGTGTCATATGCAGTTTTCAGGTAAACTGTGTCTTAGTTTTATGACAAGAAAATGCAACTCACCCTAATAGGTGTGGCTAATAGTTAAATAGATGTGACTCAATATGATAGATGAAACTCACTATGATAGATGTGACTGGCTATTAAATAGATGCAAACTGATTTTTTTGTAAAATGATAGAGTGGACTTAGTTTTGATAATTGCAAATTTATGGTTAACAGATGTGACTCAGTTTTATAGTTGTGGTTTTCTAGTTAACAAATATGACTCAATTTGATAGTTTTGACTTTCTGGTTAATTGAGGTTTTGATTGACACTGTTCATGATAAAATTTTGGAAAATACTAACAATCTAAAAATAAATTTCTTTTGGTTTGATAATCATGAACTTGTATAATTCTAGAAAACATGTACAATCCTAAGGCTAGCAATGAAAATACTTGTTGAATTCTCACTTAGGTTTCCCCAACTATGCTTATTCAAATCAGATGACTAGAAGCTTGAGCAGACTGGCTCCCCTTATACAACACACACTTCTTAGGTCAACAAAGCTTCAATTCCCATGACTCTCCCATGGAAAAATTCATCTCTACTAAGAACTGTATAAACATGAGATGGCTTCAGAGGTCTGACCTCTTGCACGAACAAATAGGGGTTTTTGGTTAATCTATAAACAATTTGGCTTATTTATTATGAGCACCTATTCAGACTGCCACACAAGCGACAAGATTAGCTCTGATAAGAAGGCTTCCCAGCCTATAGAGGTTACACTCTATAGGTTTTGATGCACCACGAGGGTATTGAGGGAATCAATATCAATTGCTTGTCTATAAGAAGTCCTATATTGCCAAGTTTTCCTCAACATTAAAATTTGTATATTGGTTGGGAGTAGCTTGCCTCTAGCTCATCACCAGTTATGAGTTTCTTTGGGTGAGTACTTTTTCCCACCAAAGTAGGCCAAAATTCTAGAGTTAATAATAGTTTCTCTTACACCAAGGATTGCACGAATGTGTAAGGGGAGAGGATAATTATGTTATCGAATCAGGTTGTAATATAAAAATTGCACAAATTCAACAAAAATAGTACATAGTGGTTAATTTTAAGCCCAATTGATGATTTTCTAATCTACTCAAACATTTTTTTTTAAATTTATCTTCGATTTTGGTCCTGCAAACAAATAGTTAGTATTTTTCCAAATTATCTTTGACAAAGATTTTGCAAAATGAATGATTAGTAGTTTAATAGTTTTTCCTTCGTCAATTGTCCTACAAAAGGTTTGAATGTTTGTCTTTTATGAATCGTCCTACAAAAAATATGTTAACTCCTTAAAAACACATGTTGTAAACTTGAAATTAGTCAAAATAAAGCTACAAATTAAAAACTAAAAGATATAATTTTAGAAAACTATTTACCAGTTAAATGAATCACAGAAAAGAACAGATGTGTTGTAGAATATCAGATACATTCTAAAAATTCATATGTGGCTCAGAATATCAGTTTGATCATTTCATGCTGCAAATGCATCTCAGTGTACTTGTACTTGCAAAATTCAAAATTTCTACGAATTTCAAAGATAGTTTATTCATTTCAGGTTCACCAATGTAAAGCTAAAGAAAAATAGAATACAAGGTTATGCAATTCTAAATATAGTCAACTTAAATCTAACCTATGGTAACAACAAATAATAATGGAATTAAAAATCATAAATACCATAATTAAAGAACAATCTCACCAAATTATTCATCCATTCCATGAATCACCTTTATTGCACTTCTCCATTTTGTCGTTGTCTAATAATTTCCTTTAGATTTATTAAGTATGCAAGTATGGCCTATTTGATAATGATTTAGAAAAATATTGAAGATTCTTAAAGTCACTTCCTAAAAGTATAAATATTTCGAGAGGAGGAATAATGAAAAAGGACGGGTCAATTTATAGAAAATTGATTTTTGAATAATCGACTCAGATTCAAAAGACAAATCAATGATTGAGATTAATGAATTCCACACCATAGAGATTCAGTGAGTAATAATGTGAGTGAAAAAGAAGAACCAATGGAGATCAAGATTAAATAATAATTTAATCTTTAGTCAAGACTATTCAAAATTTAGAAGAATAATGATTGCATGTAAGAGATAAAGAAGAACCGTTGTGTTCAAATGCACGAATGAATTAAATAAATTTATTTAATTAATAATAGTTTACACATAGAAGAACCAAAACTAGATAACTGATTAATTAAATTAGAAGATTTGTTTGTCAGAAATAAGCAGATATTAAATCAGGACATAAGTGTCTGACTTAATTAAATCTCGACTTAAGTGGTAAATGATTAATTGGATAACTAAGAGATTATCTAATCACAGAGGAATATGCTATTAATAATTTGTTTTATGAATTAAATAATAATTTGACTCAACATTAAAAATTTAGGGATTAAATTAAATAAACAAATATTTATTTAATTGACTTGAGAAAAGGTTATAGAATAGTTAAATAATTCGAACTGATTATGTACGTATGGTGGAAAATGTGATGATGGTAAATAAAATAATTATTTATTCAATGGGTATCTGCAAGATCATGATGGGCCAAAAAGTGGTGATATGTAAGTGATATGATGGCCCATGTGGCTGACGACATTTTTTTTACCCAAGTTTAATGAAATGAAAAGGGTTTTTAAAGGATATTATCAACTTTCCACCAATATAAATTATGCTTTAATTTGAATTTAATAAATAATTATTATTCATTTTGTATTTGAATTATGACTAAAATCCTAATTGATAGGCTAATTGAAAAACATCTATAGCTTTCAAATAGTATTAGATTTTTTGAATCCAAAACATGCATCACGTTCTATGGTTTGCATACTATAGGATTAAAAAAAAATGAATTTCATGAAGTTTTGACCAAGTTAAGGTGGTTAGACATACACATTTCTATATTTTTCTTAAGTTCTAATAAAAAAATTATAATTAATTATTTACTTGGAAAAAATTTCAAAAAAATATGCATCACATCGGGACATGAGTCCTCTACTTATATCTAAAATATTATAAAAATATATAATCATTTTATTGTGGTTAGGGTGGTCGGACAAACACCTACTTCTTATTTTTTCCCTGAAATTTAAGTACTACTACATTGAAATTTCAAATTTTCACTAAATAGATTGTTTTTCCATGATGATCCTACACATACCCTAATTTTAGAAACATGATTAATTAGAGACATAATTAAAAAAATAACATTTATTTAATTAATCAAGATTGAAATTAAGGTACTAATGAATTAATTAAATAATTAAAATTATTTAATTATTAGAGGATAGGTGACTTTAGAATATAATTAAATAATTAACATAATTTAATCATGACCATAAAGATGAGAATTATTTCAAAAATGGTGTCGCATGCTTAGACCAATTTTTGTTGTCTACATGCATTTCTTCATGAACTCACAGGCATCATGTTCCATGGTAAGCCAATAATATTCATCTTTGAGAATTCTTTCTTCTATGGCCATTCCATTAGAATGGGACCCACAAACACTACTATGCACATCTTTCAATGCAATAGAAGATTCTGATTCATTGAGCCATCAAACGAGAGTGCAATCATACCCTCGACGCTAAAGTGTATCTAACATAATTGTTTATCGAGAAGGATGTTAGATAAATTATTTGTGTTTATTACGGGTTAGGCTAGGTGGAAGGATGCTATCATGGAGATAGGTATAAATTTAATGATACCAAGGTGATTCGGGACCTACGATGTCACACACTATCTCAATATCAAGAATATTGTACATGAGGATTAAAAGTTTCTCTACAAGGAACTCACTATTCATTCAATTTTAGGGCATGTTGATGGGGGAGCCAATGGTAGCCACAACATCTGCTACCTTGTTCTGCACTCGAGGGATCTACTCAAACTAGATGTAGGTGAAATATTTCTTGAAGTCACCCACCATGTGTTTGTAAGGTAAAATATTATCATATTTTCTTTGAAACTCATCATTGACCTATCTGATGATAAGTTGAGAATCACCAAAGACACACAGTCGAGTGATATTCCATTGGACAGTGATCTTTAGGCTAGCTATTAGATCTTCATATTCAATAATATTGTTCATGCATGGGAATGCTAGCCTAAATGACTTTGTAATGTAATAACCTTGAGGGGTGAAAAAGAGGACACTTACACTAGCTCCATTATGTGCATATGAACTTTTGATCATAAAATCTTGCACCTCTCCAATAGTCTTATTGAAATTCAATGAGTGGGGGGGAAATATACATCTCACTAAATACCTCTGAGATTTTTATAGAAAGTTCATTGCTTTTTGAGTTTCAAAAAAGGGAAAAATAAATGCAAACAAAACAACATGAAAATGGCGATGCGCCAATGCTTTTACAACATTTCAAAATCACAAACTTCACTCTATGGGTGATATGATAGACGTAGAACACCACTTCCCTTCATTGATGGGAGGAGAACGAACAAAAAAGGCTCGATACAAGCACAAATATAGTCATTCAAAGGGTATGTGCATGATCATCATGGAAAAAACAAGCCCTTAAGTGGCAATTTAAAGACAGAAAATCAGAGTTAGACAACTTGTCATAAAAATTTGAATAAGTTATCTATATTATTTTAAAAAAAAGTAAATATAGAATCTATAGCAAATTGAATGTAGTTTCTAAACTACTAGACCTTTATTTTAAAAAATAAAAAATATTTGGTGAAAATTTGAAATTTCAATGTAATAGTATTTAAATTTTAGGGTGAAAATAAGAAGTAAGTGTTTGTCTAACCACCCTAACCACAATAAAATGATAATATATTTTTAGAAGATTTTAGATATAAGTAGAGGACTCATGTCTTAATGTGATTCATATTTTTTTATAATTTTTTTCCAAGTAAATAATTAATTATGATTTTTTTATTACAAATTTTTAAAAATATAAAATTTCATCTTTCTAACCACCTTAACTTTGTCAAAATTTCATGAATTTTTTTTTTTTTTTTTAATCGTATAGTATATGAAGCATAGAATGCGACGCTTTTTTTGGATTCAAAAAATGAGATACCATCTTAAAGTTATATATGTTTTTCAATTAGGCTATTAATCAGGACTTTATTCATAATTCTAATAGAAAATGAGTAATAATTATTTATTAAATTCAAAGTAAAGCATAATTTATATTGGTGGAAAGCCAAGAATATCCTCTAAAAACCCTTTTCGTTTCATCAATTTTGGGTTAAAAACAAGTTGTCAGCCACACGGGTCATCATATGGCTTACATATCACCAATTTTTGGCCCATCATGATCCTGCACATACCCCAATTGCCCCTTAGAACATGGGTATTAAGATCTGAATCAAACATAGAAGTTCCAAACTTAACATAAACACATTTTAAAAGCAATACAAACCCTTGCTCCTAATATAGCATATTATGAAAAAAAATAACCTTAGAAAGAAAATGGAGAAGTCTAATGACATAGTATAGTTTCTAAAGTTTATAATTCATTAATATACACAAACAAAATGGAAATCTGATAACCAAAACTATTCAGATCAACAAGACATGGTGTTCTATTCTGGAGAAAGATATAATGAAAGAAGTATTGAAAAAGATCATATCATACAGAGTTTCAAATATTT
This sequence comes from Sequoiadendron giganteum, assembly GCA_007115665.2. NCBI lineage: Eukaryota > Viridiplantae > Streptophyta > Pinopsida > Cupressales > Cupressaceae > Sequoiadendron > Sequoiadendron giganteum. Next base: position 223,646,882 of record CM021104.1, on the reverse strand, counting down.
TTTCAGAATAACTTGTATTTTAGACTCAAATGAACTTTAAACAAATATCGGATCTGAATCCGATAATAGTTTGATTATAAAATAGACATAACATGCCACAATGAAGCAATATTCTATAAACTTTTAAAGAAATTATTCTTCTAACTAAGAAAACTAAAGAAAAATTTTCCCAAAGGAATTTTTTTTGGAACCCTTGCTTCATACTATTGTTTCTAATATATAGCCACCTCAGTAGAGAAAACACTGACCTCCTCTAGAGTTAATGTCTACCAGATGTCCAAACCTAATAGCTTACAAATTCAACTCTATATCTTTTTTAGCTACCATATTTGTGTCATTTAGATATTTTGAAAGGATCAGACCTTGTAATTGCTCTAATCCCAAAAAATAGTTTGATAATAGTACTATCGATCACCCAATTGGATTTGGTGGCACTGACTCATATCTCTTCACTAGAAAATGTACAATGCATTCCAATGGACTCTGAGTTGATCATTCCTTTTGTAGAGCTACAACTCAAAGGAGTGATGTGTCAAAAGGGAAGACAAATCCATCTCTGCAAAAAGTGGAAATAAGAAAATACCCGTCAAATTGACACATGGTCCAATTTCTGACTAGAGAGAAAATGTTCATTGAGAGATGTGAAACCGCCATGTGGTGCATTGCAAGTCTATCATAAATACAAAATCCTTATGTGAAGATCTTCATGAAGATGAAATGATGTCAAAAGGTAAAAAATATTTACAAAGGAAAAATTTGCTTCATAGTTCTGGCAACTCACAAGGGGGCTTTTCTTGAGAAGGCATCAACCTAGACCTTTGGTTACTCTTGGAGTTTAAGGAAGGTAGAATTCAGCATCTCCCAGTCTGCGTCATTTGGTCGCTCAAGGATATTGAATGCCTTATATTCTTGATCCAGCTCGAAGACCTCCTTGAAAGAAACAAATCCCCATGTCGTTGAAACAATGCCCAAGTGATAGTAGAGACATGAAAGCTAGAGGACCTCACTGTCAATGTAACTTTTTGTTGGTGCTTACCTTGTGCCTAGAAGATCTGAATGAGTTTGAACCCTATTCTTGACCTACTCTATAATTTTCTCAACTAACAGTATATCTCCATTTGCTGACAAGAAAGGAGGCAACCTATAACTTTATAGGATCCCAAAATCCTTCTTGATCTCATCGAACTTCTTATATCTAAAATCTCCTAAATGTTCTTGGTCTTGGATGCCACCATATGTTAGTAAGAAAATTCACTTGCTTTACTAGAGGCTTACCTTCGATCCTTTATACCCACACCTTTCAAGGCCTCATCCGTTGTGACACAAAGCTTGGAGATTATAATTTTGGGACTTAGCGAGTTGGGGAGTGTATTATTGAAGGATTTGATTGGCCAACATGCTAGCCCTTTCATTTATTTCTTGAGCATTCCTCAAGAATTTTAAGGCTAGTTTCAAAACAATGAGAGAAACAATGATTTTCTCCCATTAAGAAAATACCAACCTCTTCTATATAGAAAGGGTTGCAAATTTCTATGCAATAGCTAACTCTTCTCATGTATGAGCCTCTTTCACCTTCAATCTCTATTCCAAGTGATCTCTTTTGTTGAGGGATTCTCTCAACTCTATAACCAAATTTTGGGTTTCCTAAATTTAAGCATGCAAAGCAACCTCGACTTCTTGTTTATCACTTCTTAGCTTTTTAATCTAATGTCGAGCCTTTTGTATCTCATCGAAATCCTAAGCTCAGATCTTATCTAAATCCTTCTTTACATATTCCTGAACACATTGGTGTTCTTTAACAAATTGATGCTTAGTCTCAAGTTCTCTTCTCAACCTATCAATCTCAGTATAGAGCTAGATCCACTCATCTTGGAGCACTGCAAGAGATCATGTTGCTCCATTTTGTTGGTCTTGTACCTACAAGATGTGGTTCATTTCTTTATTACAGGCCCTTAGCTCTGACTACAAATGGTCAACCGTCTCCTTTAAATTTTTCAGTTCACCCTCGCACTTTCTTAGCTTCCGATCGAGCTGCTTATAGTTTATATATACCACCTTTTGAGTGGTATTTTCCAAATTCACCATTTTATAAGGGTAGATCTTGTTTAAATCTAGACCTACTACTTGGATATCATAATCCTCCAGTTGCATCTACCCTTCAGGTCAGAGTGTGAGTGGCTTCATGGTGGCGATCCATAGATAATTTTTCTCTTCATTAAAACACATCTAAATCTTCTTAGAGGCTATCAATTCATAAATTTTCTCCCTTCTTTTCTACTTTCTATTTTGTCAAGCCTGACCAGTTGCATCAAAATTCTTCTGAAGAGTTTCTGGGGTACCAATACTCTGTGTTTCCATAGGAGCACCACAGGGGAGACTGAAAAAAGTGCTAAAATTGGACACTTCAAATCTACGGGCATGTGGGGAGAAAAATGGGAGAGTAATCATTGAGAATGATAGGATGCCAAATTGAGATTGGGGACTTGGAGTACCAGTTGGAGTAAAATGAGTGATAGACAGGGTAGGAAACTTTTTTCCAACTATGGAGGAGCCAAGGTTAACAGGTAGCATGGGTGACTTAGCCTTTTCTATGGGGGCCATGGACAGGGTGACCAATGAGTCAATGGTTGCCATAGTGGATAATACTTTCTTGACAGGTGGTGCCACATTACTTGATACATTAAAAATAGAAATCGGTTCATTTAACACTAATAAATCTAGGTCTGAAGGTGGGGGATTCTTTTCAATGGGTGGAAGCAAAGGATTAACCAAAGATGAAAAAATAGGAAGAAGAGGATGTTGACTTTCTCTTTGTGTATATTTTGATCTTGATGTCAAAATTGATCTAATGGAAATTTGGTCTTGGAATATTCATTGGTTTTGCTATGGCATTTTGGCATTGACATTGTGATACTTGATTTAATCTTAGCTTACTCTTGGTCTATTCATGTTCTAGCATTCATTACTTTGAATATGGACAATATTATAGCTTTGGTTTACATTAAGATTTGTTATATCTTGTGGTTCTAATCATGTTCAGCTTCATGTGCAAATAAAGGTTATATTTCTTATACAGGTATATTATTTCAGTCATTCATTATCAGTTGGTTTATAGTTTCATTGATACTTATTAGGTTGACTCACTAGTATCATTGGTTGATAATGGCACATATATCTCTAATGTCATCACTTATGATACATTAATTGTTACATGGAATATTGGGTTGTAATTATACTAATGTTCTCTTTGGCACTCGAGTCTGATAATTCATTTGGCATCATTGATATATGAGGTTTCAATTCACTCTTCAGTTGGTTTTGTCATTTTATGGGTCTCTCAAATTATTTTCATGTCACTGGTTAGGACACAGTGAGTCACATATATGGTGTCTTCATCTAATTCATATGGTTTAGATTGGATTTTTTTTACAATCAACTTCTAAAGGTGATCATTATATCTTTTGGCTCATATATGTGAAGTTAATGTTTTTTGGCTCCTAGAAAATAAATGTTTGGACATTATGATATGTATTTTCCTCGTAAATTCACATATGATTCGACCTTGGAAAGTAAGTAAACCCTATCAAGTTTCCTTAAGGATTTGAAAGAATTGATATTTCTAGCATTGTTAAATGAGTTAGAATGAAATCATATTTGATTCAAGCCTTAAAAATAGTTGATTTATTAGGCCTTGAGGCCGGCAGGAGGAAAGAGGAAATAATTATAAGTCACTATGAAGTGACATGGCATCAACATATTTGAAAAGAGTTGGAAATTGCATGGTAATAATGTTAATTATTATGTTGCATTCCTTGGTAGAATTGTTTGACAGTGGACTTATTGCATGTTATTAAGTTCATTTGAACTAAGGTTTTATGTCACGGACTTAAAAGAGCAATGATTATTTGATAATTAATATTTTTTATGTTTGACCTTCAAATTTTATTATGATTTTTCAAGGTCATTGAATGGAAATTGCTCGAAAGAGATTAGGGAATTCATTTTATCATTTCATAAGCTTGAGGGTTTGAAACCCTAGCCTCACCACCACCATGGGTAAAATATTTCAGTTGTTACTCTCCTTGATGTAAAACCAAATGGATAGGTGTTGGGGCTCTCTGTAAGAGCTATGAAGTTAAATGAAATCTAATTTTCCATTTCTCTATGGGCATGGACTCAAGCATGAAAGGAGTATGTTGATTCATCAAAACGTTGGGTTGGTAATGTCCTCATAGTAGATTTATCAGGTTATTTTTCAATTTCATTGAAGATATTTAGCTATTCATTTCTCTCATTGGTGGAAATCTAGAAGATTTCTCTTTGTTTGATTTAAATTTTTGCTTTGTCTTGAATATTTTACATCATTTTGGTGATTATTCTTATCAGAATGTACAATTAGTCTTGTTTCTCGAATTAGATAAGGTGAAAATGATTTATTTATCAGAATATAATAAATTCACTTCGGTTACTCTACATTTCTCATTATGGTTGGTTTGAAAAAAAAAATTATTTTTGTTTATGAGGTTCATCATTATGAGGGTTTGGTTACATTTTAGATTCTTTTCTTTTTCAACTGGTAAAATAAGGAATTAGATGTCTACATGTTCTTGTGAAAACAAATTCATGAAGGGTTTAGGAAACAAACTATAGCAATGTCACTTTAAACCCTTGGTTGAATATTCAAACAAAAATCTGTAGATTCCTCCTCTCACGACCAATGAAGAGATCTAATTTTCTTTTTCTAAAAACACATTTTCTGAAAAAAATCTTCTACTTTATCAAAAGAATGATTGTCATGGTGCGTACTAGGCTGAACTCTATTATTCGAAGAAAATACTAGACAAATTTTTTGTCTTATTGATTATACCTCTATTGATGGTTAAAGAGATAACACACACATATTATTGTTAAATGATAGAGAAAAGTTTGATTGAAACACAACTATTGCATTGTCTATTTTGAGAGACATTTTAGTGATTACATTGATATTGTAAATCTAAAACAAAGAAAAGAACAAGTAGTCGTAAAATATGAGTATGTCAAGAATTTTGGAGGCTCAATTGAGAACCTTGAGGATTGTAGGAATATTTAGTTGAGAGGCTCTTGTGAGATAAAGAGAAATAAAGAAGCCCTCCGTGTTATTGTATTTCTATAAGCGGAAAAGGGGTTTGTACTCCTTGAAATTGGTGTTTCTAAATGAGGGGTTGGTGATCCTTGAGTTGGTGCTCTGAAAATAGCCTATAAGGCATTGTTAACAGTGGTTTTTCAAATAAGCGCCTAAAAGGCAATAGTTTAGGAGTGGTTTTTTGTACCCCAGGAAGGTTTTTCACTCGACATATCTTGTGTAACTTTTCTCATTTGTGGTTTCAATGTTCTTGTGAGAATGATTTATTATGCAATTTTTTACTATCATACTTCTCATTTCAGTTCTATGTGATTGTATTAAATTTATAGATGATTTAATCATTGAAATAAAGAGAGCATAATTCTATTTTTTATTTTTTTTTCTTTCTGAAAAATTATAAAATTGGTTCATGAGACCGATTCACCACCCCCTTTAAGTTTCTTTTTCACTCCAACAATTTTTATCAGATTGTAGGTTCCTCTAATAGGTCTAACCAACCTAGGATTGATTCTAGTCTTGGATTCTATTTAAACTGTCTTAAGCTCTAGAATGCACATCTATGACTAGAGATCCATTTTTTGATGGAACAAATTATGTATTCTAGAAAATCAGAATGGAAAATTATCTAACTTCTATTGATCTCATTGTGTGGAGCATAGTGTTAATTGGGTACATTGTACCAACTACATTTCCCATAACTTCTGATGAAAAGAAAAAATATGAAACCAATGCTAGAGAAAATCATGCTCTCTTGTGTGGATTGACTAAAGATGTCTTTATCAAAGTCATGCATTATAGTTTTGCTAGGAACATCTGGGTTAAACTGGAAACCATCTATCAAGGAAATGAAAAAGTTAAAAAATGAAAATTCCTTACTCTAAAACATCAGTTTAAGGAAATAAAATGAGTGATGATGAAAAAGTAGTTGATTACTTCTTGAGAGTTGATGAAATTATCAATGCTATGAGAGGGCTAGGAGAATATGTATAATAATTTGATGCTTTAACTAAGGTCATCAAAACCTTATCGACTAAACTTTAAGCTAAGGTTTCTACTCTTGAAGAAAATAAAAACTTTGACTAGCTTACCTTAGACAACTTACAAAGCACTCTAACTACCTATGAAATGAGAATCAATAAAATTAATTCCTTTGGAAAAGAAACTACCTTTAACATTGAAAAGAAAGAAAAAGATGAGGTTAGTTAATCAAAATTTTCTGATTCTAAAGAATCCCATTCTTTTAGAAATATTAATAAGGGATCTGCAAAATATATGGGAAATCTTCCCTTCAAGTGTTTTAACTATGGAAATATAGGTCACTTTTCTGCAAAGTGCCCCTATGGTGATCAAAATAGTGAAAAAGAGAAATCTGAAAAACTGCCTAAGCAAAAATTCAACTTCAAAAAGAAGAAGAATTTGTTTAGTAAAAATGAAACAAACATTGAATCTGAAGATTGTTTAGTTGAATAGGATGAAGCCTTATTCATGGTTGAAATCATTCAACAAGAAGATACTAACAACAATGAAGCTGAAGATGGTGAAGTAGATCTAGAAGGTGAACTGAAATGTGCTTTAAAAGAGATTAGAAAAATCAAAAAGAAAATTCTTGCTCATGAACAAAATTATGCTCAAGCTCTTGCTCAAGGGAAAACTTCAAATCGAGAAATAGTCTCTCTGAAGACTCATCTTGAAGAAGCCAAGAGAGTTGAGGATTCTCTTCATATCAGTATGTCATAAAGATCAAGAAATTCAAAATCCTAAACATGAATTTTTTGATCTTAGGAAGACCATTGAAAAGTAGTAGATTAATTTAAAACTAAATGACATGCTTGTAAGTATAAATTGAACAAGGATAAAATTAGTATTGGGTTTTAAAAGTTTGAATGTTTGAATGATGATACAAAGGAAAAAGATGCTACTACAAACAAAATTTCTAAATCAAATCATCTTTATTCTAATAAGAATCATGTTCATCCTTTTTATGAAGAACAAAACATCATACAATTTCAACCCTTTCTTTTATGGGTATTGTTTTTCTTGCAACAAATTTGGCCATAAAGTGAGCTCTGGCAGGCTTATGAATCCTAACACTCCTAGATTCAGTCATAATCAATACTAGAAGTTCTAAAGAAAAATATTCTAAGTGTCATTAAAATTTGTGATAGTGGCTATCTTGTTATATTCACTTCATAGGGATGTGAGATTAAAAATAAGCTTGGAAAGGCTATTACAACTAGAAGAAGGACTTAAGGAAATGTTTAGAATCTTCTTGACACATCTGGTAATAAAAATAATCAAGGTATGTGTCTAATTCAAGTTGAAGAAATTTTATTGTGGCATAAGAGACTAGGACACATTACCTTTCATAATTTAGTTAGGATCAACAAAATTTAGAATGTGAGAGGTTTGTTTTCTTTAAGCAAACCAGAAAATGTAGTTTACAAAGAATGTCTAAGAGGTAATCAAGCAAAGGTTAGTTTGAAATCCAAAGAACATGCTTCAACTAAACCTTTGTATCTTGTTCACATTGATTTATGTGGTCCTACTAGAACAAGGTCAATAAATGGTGAGAAGTACTTCATGTTATTTGTAGATGACTACACAAGGATGGTTTGGGTTACCTTTCTCAAACATAAATCAGAGGCTTTTGATATATTTAAAATATTTCATAAAATTGTTGAGAAAGAATCTAATATGAAACTTAAATGCTTGAGATTAGACAAGGGAGGTGAGTTTATATCTCAAGAATTCATTGATTATTGTGAACAATATGGTACAAAAAAGAAATATGTTTCTGCAAGGACACCTTAATAGAATGGGGTTGCGGAAAGAAAACCATAATAGTGAAAGAAATGGATAGAACAATGCTTGATGAATCCAAATTTCTTGATATGTACTGGAAAGAAGATATGCATACAGTTGTCTATATGCTGAATAGAGTACAAATAAGGGTGAAATCCAATTTCACTCCATATGAGCTATGGTATGGTAAATCTTCCTCTATAAAGTACTTTAAAATATTTGGCTGTAAATTCTTTATCAAAAGAGATTATTAGAATTTAGGAATATTTCAACTCAAATCTAATGAAGGTATCTTTTTAGGATATGTTACACATAGAAAAGCCTATAAATGTTTCAATAATAGGTTGAATAAGATTGTTGAATCTGTTAATGTCAATATTGATGACAAGATGTTTTTAGATGTTGAACCTATGTAGGATGATGAGGAAGAATAATTTGAACTTGAAATAAATTTAGAAGGATTTGAAATAGCAAAGCCTGAAGTTGAATCAACAAGTTCGAAACTTGTTGAAACAAGTCCTAAAAATGATGAAACAAGTCTTGAAAAGTGTGTGTCAAAAACTCCTTCAAAATCTCTTGCTAGAAACCATCCTAAAGATTTGACTATTGGAGATAAATATGCAGGAGTTCAAACAAGAAGAAAAACTACTAAATCTGATGAAAAAGCTCAAATAGCTGAGCTTACTACTTTTTGTTTGGTTACACAGTTTGAGCTTAAAAATTATGATGAAGCTCTAACTAATGAATGTTTTCTTAATGCTATGTAGGAATAAACTGAGAAAAATTGAGAAAAATCAAACTTGGGAGTTAGTCCCAAGACCAGATGACAAGAATGTCAGAGGTGGTAAATGGATTTTCAGAAATAAATTTGATGAAAATGGCAATGTTGTTCACAACAAGGCAAGGTATGTATACAAAGGGTATGCTCAGAAAGAAGGTATTGATTTTGGTGAAACCTTTGCACCTATTACTAGACTTGAATCTATTAGAATATTCTTGTCTTATTCTGTTTTCAAGAAATTTACTATTTATCAAATGGATTTCAAAACTTCCTTTTAGAATAGCTATTTAGATGAAGAGTTTTATGTAGAATAACCTAGAGGTTTTATTTTCAAAAACAAGCCTAATCATGTTTACATGCTGAAAAAGGATCTATATGGCCTAAAACAAGCACCTAGAGCTTGGTACTCTAGACTGGATAATAACTTGATTTCAAAAGGCTTTGTTAGAGGAGGTGTTGACAACAACATTTATGTTAAGGTTGAAGGTTCTGATATTCTGGTTGTTGAAATATATGTAGATGATACTATATTTGGCTGCAATAATATTGCTTTGAATAAAAAATTCTCTTAGATTATGGAATATAAGTTTGAAATGTCAATGTTGGGAGAAATAAATTTCTTTTCGGGTCTTCAAATTTCTCAACTTGAAACTGGTATATTTCTCTCTCAAACAAAGTATGCAAGAGAGATGCTCAAGAAATTTCAAATTGATTAATGTCATCCAGTTAGCACTCCAATGGCTACATGCTACAAAATTAGTAAGGTTGATGATCATCGTGATGTAATTCCAACTGACTATAGGTCAATGATTGGAAGCTTGTTATATCTAGTAGATTCTAGACCTAATATAATGTAGGTAGTTTGTATGGTTGCAAGATTTCATTCATCTCCTATGGAATCTCATGTTACTATAATTAAAAGAATTCCTAAATATGTTCATGACACTTTTAATTATGGTCTTTGGTATCCTAGAAGAAATTATTTTCCATTAAATGCATATACCGATGCTGACTAGGCTGGTTGTCTGGATGATAGGAAAAGCACCAGTGGTGCTGCATTCTTTCTTGGTGATCAATTAGTGGCATGGAATAAGAAACAAGAATCTGTTTCACTCTCTACTATTGAAGGAGAATATACTTTTGCCACCTCTTGTTCTACTCAAGTATTTTGTATGGCACAAACTCTATTTGATATGGGTATTGAGGTTCCTAAACCTCTTTCTATTCTATGTGATAACACCAGTGAAATTAATATCTCCAAAAATCCTATTATGCACTCTCGCACTAAACACATTGCTATTAAATTTCACTTTCTTCATGAAAAGGTGTTGTCTAATGACGTTTTTGTGAAATATGTTCCTACTCAGGCAGAGGTAGCAGATATCTTCACTAATCCTTTGGCTAAAGAGGTATTTGATAAACTTCGGTCTAGATTGGGAGTTGTCTCTCAATCTTTGCTCTCTTAATGCTCTATAATCAATTTTTTTGGGAAAATGTGCCTCAACTTACTAGCTTGGACCTCAATGAAAGGCTTGAAAAATTTATGCCCGTATCACCTTACCGTGGGGTTCTCTTTTGGTTGTTGAGACTTAGATTGATTGGAAAGACCCTGAGGGTTGTCATAGTGATGGACCGATGGGCATGGAGTTGGTGGAATTTTGTTTACATTCCCTTCATTGGTGGAGAATTTATTCATCAACGAGAAGTAGTGCTAAGGTCCACTGATGTGCCAATGACTTGGATCAATGGTTATGATCAGCTTCATCTGAAAGTGTTGGCTTCTTTCCGTGACATCCAAAAGAAAGTACAACCTAAAGCATTTTCATTGAGCGGAAATTATTAAGCACCCAACGCGTGGTGGATCGTTAAAGTGGTGAGCACAACAAAGCATGTTCGGTCCCCTGATTTTATTTATGTGCAAGGTCATTTGATAGTGGACACTTGTATGCACCTTGAGAGTTCCCTAAGGAATCTAGCGGATGTTGCTAGAGATTCCCTAAAGGAGCTCCAGTAGCTTCCACGTAAGCCAAGTAGAGTCCGTGAGTGCTGGACATGTGGAAACCTTGGAAACTCATTTTGAGTTGACTCATGGGAATCTCATAGATTCCCCCCTGGATGCATCAGAACCTCTGAAGCAGTGGACGTGTGGTGTGTGGGACTCGATAAAGCTAGTGGTCCATCTTTTGGTGATAGCAGATTTTGATAGCCCCAAAATGTGATGGAATGGCTAGCGATAGCGAAAAGATGTCAACCGAGCAGTAGAGTGAATCATAGTACGACTTGTGGAAACATTTCATTGGTTTTTTTTTACACCATTGTTGCAAAACAAAATTTATTTCCGGAAGCTGGATTGGTGAAAAGTGATATATTATGTAGCTAATATGAGATCATATTTTCTCTACAATGAATCAAATACGGGGGTGGCTCGATGTAGGATTGGAGTTGGATCTTATCTGAGATCGATTTGGTGTGTCGATGAAGGACTGAAATCAATTCAACCTAATTGGTGGTTGGTGATAGACAATATAGTCGATTAAGACTCAAAATGAGATATAGATACAATACTGAGAGTCACTGTGTCAAAGAGAGTTTTGTATTCACTGTATGTTGAAATAGCATTGTAACAGTGACTTTATGAAAACTCAATTGTTGTTGTGAGCTAACTATCAGAGAGTGAGGACTATAAATTTGTATGTAATCTTTCCTTACTATAATACAAAGTGTATTTCTCTTGGTGTGGTGGGTTTTTTTCTGAAAGGCTTTTCCCGCATAAATCTGGTGTTATCTATGTGTTTAATTCTTTGGTTTCCTATTATTTTTTGTTTGTTCATCTTATAACACTAGAAAAATTTGAAATTTGGTCTTTCCACTTCTCCTCTGTGGTCTTAGCATTCAAGGAATACTTTTTGCACCCATGATTTTCCCTTTCAAAGTGGTATCAAAGCTTGGCCAATTGTGTTATCCTTGTTAGTGAGGCTATTTTTTTGTGCTAATACTATTCCAGTGGGAGTCATGCAAAGTTATAAAGTAAATCTATCTAAGATGGCGATTAAATCAAGAAGAGTTGATTTTGAGAAATTCAATGGCGACAACTTTGAGTTGTGGAAAATCAAAGTGGAAGACCTGTTAGTGAATAGAGAACTCTATGTAGTAGTTTCTAGAAGTATGCCATAAGGTATGAAGCAAGAATAATGGGACCACATAGATTGAAAAGCAAGAGGTCTGTTAAGACTCAGTCTAACCGATTTGGTACTCCTGAATGTCCATGAGGAGAATTCTACAGCTTCGTTATAGAAGAATCTTGGTGATATTTATCAAGGAAAGTCTCTAGTTAATAAGTTATTCTTGAGGAAGAAGTTGTAATCCTTGAAGATGGAAGAAGGTGCATTTGTTGCAGACCATCTAAACATATTCAATATGGGTGTTGCTTAGTTAGCTTCTGTGGGTGTGAAGATAGAGGAGGATCATTGCATGGTCCTATTGTTATCGTTACCCGACACTTGGGATCAGTTAGTGATGGCTCTTGGAAGTACGATTGCTACTTTCAAGATGGAAGACATGGTTGCTTCACTATTGTCTTAAGAGATGCAGAGAAAGTCTTTTGAGAAGAAGGACAAGAAGTCGAGATCTAAATTTGGAGGGAGATCAAAGTCTCCTGGTAAAAGGTCCAAGGTCAAATGTTGGAATTGTGGGCAGTCTGGTCACATCTAAAAGGATTGTAAGGAGAAGAATAAGAATAAGAGTAATGCTTCAGAATATGACTCTTCTCAAAGTGATGCAAATGCTTTCATTGCATCCTTGTCAATGCAGATGTCTAGCTAGTTGACTCAGGTGCATCCTTTCACATGAGATCTCATAGAGATTGGTTCACTAAGTATGAGAAGTATGGTGGTGTAAATGTGTACCTAGCAAGTGACTCATCGTTGGATGTTTTTGGCCATGGAAGAGTCAGAATATAATTCCTTGATAGTAGAATCAAAAGGATTGGTGATGTACTACACATACTAGGTTTGGCTTGAAACTTATTCTATGTCATTAATTTGAATGATGTTCATGTGGAAGTTTCTTTCTCAAGTAAAGGATGTAACATCAATAGAGGTGCAATGGTGCTGGCTAAGGGTGTTCATACTGGTGCTCTGTACAAGGTGGATGCATGTCCTATTCAATGCAACAACACCTCTTAAAAGTCAAGAAAATTTGTTCCTATGGAGGAAGAAGAGGATGCTTCTTTGGATGCAATTGTGATGGAGGTGAAACTCCTAGAAGAGAAGACCATGCCATGGCATCATAGACTTGGTCACATAGTTGAGAAAGGTTTAAAAACATTAAAAAATAAAAATCTTGTGCAAGGGCTTGTAGATTGTAATCTTGAGTTCTATTTCTATGAACACTACCTTTATCGAAAGAAACAACATGTTTCTTTTTCCTCGAGTTCTCATAAATATTTTGGTGTACTAGACTATGTTCATTCTAATGTGTTTGGTCTAGTGATTGTTCCTTTGTTATCAAATTCTAGATATTATGTTTATTTTATTGATGATTTTTCGAGAAGGGCATTTATATACTTTCTTAAAAGTAAATCATAAGTGTTTAGTCATTTTAAATGGTTTTAAAACTTGGTAGAGAATTAGACTGGAAGGAAAACCAAATACTTGAGGATGGATAATGGTGGTGATTTTTTTTCTGCAGATTTTGATAGATACTGCAAAGACCATGGGATTAAAAGGCATAAAACTACACCTTATACTCCATAATAGAATGGAGTTGCTGAAAGGTTGAACATGACGCTGATGGAAAAGGCAAGGATTATGTTGAGTAGTTCTAGTCTGGAGCAAATGTTCTGGGCTAAAGTTGTGGCTACCACATGCTACCTAGTAAATCACTCTCCTTGCTCCAATCTTGTTGATAAGACACCTTTGGAAGCATGGTCTAGTAAGAAGCCCTCTCTCAGACATGTTTGTGTCTTTAGCTGTGAGGCATATGCTTATGTGTGAGATGAGAAAATATCAATGTTGGAGAACAAAGTTGTTAAATGTATCTTCATTGGCTATGGTGTTGGTGTGAAAGGATACAAGCTTTGGAATCCTGTTACTGAGAAGGTTTTGTATAGTAGAAGTGTAACATTTTGGGAACTGAAACCTTCTACAATTGCTGCACAACTAGAGATAGATCAAAGAGAAAATAAGAATGATGTAGTTGAGTTCCCTGAAACTTGAGAAAAGGGAGAACTGCATGGTGTACTGAAACTAAGGAGAGCTCAAGCAACTCTGAGACTTCCGAAGATGAAGAACCACAACCTTGGTGAGTAAGAAGGTCTACACTTGAAAAATGAAAACCTGATAGGTATGGTTTCTCCATTTTGGATTTAAATTGTGCCTATGCTTTAATTACTAGCACTAAGGAGCCTAGGACTATTAAAGAGGCAATTAATATTCCTAACACAAAATCCTGGTTGGAAACCAAGAATGAAGAAATGGAATCATTGAAAAAAATGAAACCTTGAATTTGGTACCTTTGACTAAAGGAAGAAAGTTTGTTGAATGTAAATGGGTATTTAAGTAGAAGGCTGGTCTTGAGGGAAATGTTGAGAAGTATAAAGCAAGGTTGGTTGCAAAGGGGTATTCCTAGGTAGAGGGAATTGATTTTGGCGAAACATTTTCCCTTGTAGTTAAGCTGACATCTATTAGATTTTTTTGTCACTTGCAGCTATGTATAACTTGGAGGATGAGAAAATGGATGTGAAAACAATGTTTCTCCATGGAGAGCTAGAAGAATAAATTTACATTCCCCAGCCTGAGCATTTCATTAAGAAAGGTAAAGAAATCCTGGAATGCAAATTCAATAAATCTATGTATGGTTTGAAGTAGTCTCCTAGAATGTGGTACCAAAATTTTGACACTTTTGTGTTTTCTATGGGATTTATGAGATCAAAATCCGATCATCGTGTGTATTAAAAATCCAAAAATGATCATGTGCTTACTATTACCCTGTATGTGGATGATATGTTGTTCATAGGGAATAGTAAGGCTATGGTTTCTAATCTTAAGTCCTAGTTGTCTAAAAAGTTTGAAATGAAAGATCTTGGTGCAACAAGGTATATTCTAGGGATGGAGATAAGTAGGGACATAAAGGGAAGAAAGCTTTGTGTCAACTAGTGTAAGTACATCAACACTGTCCTAGAGATATTTCATATGAGTGATTGCAAGAAGCTAGTTTTTCTAGTCTTGCTGGGAATGAGGTGATATGTTGAAGATTGTCCAAAATCCTCTATCGAGATGGAGGACATGACTAGGGTGCCTTATTCAAGTATTTTCAGTAGTTTAATGTATGCTATGGTCTGTACAAGGTCATACATTGCCCAAGTAATGGGATTACTCAACTGATTTATGGAAGATACAAGAAGGACACATTGGGATGTTGTGAAGAGAGTGTTTAGATATCTGAGAGGTACCTCAAAATGTGCTCTGTGCTACCGCAACCATTTGGTTGGATCACAAAGAACTCTCAGCATTCATGGATATGTGGAATCTAATTAGGCAGGGGACATTGATAGTCGAAGGTCCACTAGTGGATATAATCTCATGTCAAATGGTGGTGCATTCAGGTGGATGAGCAAGCGATAGGATATAGTCATTTTTTCCACAACGGAGGCAGAATACATTGTAGTGACTCACACTTGAAAATAATTTATTTGGCTCAATCTTTTGTGTTCTGATATTGGTTTTGATGTAGGGCAGATCACTATTTGTTGCGCCAGTGAGAGTGCCATTCATTTGGCAAAGAATCCAACTTCCCATGCTAGGATGAAACATATCAATGTGTAGTATCACTTTGTGAGAGATATGGTTGAGGATGGAAAGGTTTATTTAGAGAAGGTGGATACCCTAAATAATTTTGTTGATGCATTGACAAAGCCGGTGAGCACAGACAAGTTCAAATGGTGTGCGAGTTCCATGGGCCTTGGGGCCTATGATCATCAATAAATTTGGAGTATGGAGGAAGCCAATAAGTCCTCATCAAGTTGGAGCATGTTGGGAAAATATGCCTCAACTTACTGGCTTAGACCTCAATGAAAGGCTTGATGAATTTATGCCCTTATCATTTTATCATGGGGTTCTCTTTTGCTCATCGAGACTTAATCTGATCATCGAGATCCCAAGGGTTGTCATAGTGATGGGCCGACGAGCGTGGAGTTGGCAGAATTTTGTTTGCCTTGCCTTCATCGGTGGAGCAGTCATTCATCAGCGGGAAGTAGTGCTAAGTTCCATTGATGTGTTGATGACTTGGATCAATGGCTATGATCAACTTCATTCGATAGTGCTAATTGCTTTCTGTAGAATCCAAACGTAGTTATAGCCAAAATCCTTTTCGTTGAGTGGAATTGCTTAAGTGCCCGACATGTGGTGACTTGTTAAAGAAGTGAGAGCAGTGAAGAATGGTGGGTCCCCTAGTTTTCTTTATGATTAGGATCATTCAGTGGTGGAAAATTGTCTACGCCTTGGGAGCTCCTTGAGGAATCTAGCAGATGCCGCTAGAGATTCCCCGAACGAGCTTCAGCAACTTCCACATAAGCCTTGCAGAGTTCACAAGTGGTGGACACGTGGCAACCTTGGAAGCTCATTCCGAGTGAACTCATAGGAATTTTAGAGATTTCCTCCTTGATGCACTAGAACCTCCTAAGTACTGGACACATGGCATGTGGGACTCGATAAAGCTAGCAGTCGGTGGTTTGGTTATAGCAGATTTTGACAACCCCAAAATGTGATGGAATGGCTAGCGATATTGAAGGGATGTTAGCTGAGTAGCAGAGTGAATGATAATATGACAAGTGGAAGCTTTTCATTGGATTTTTTTTGTACCATTGTTGTACGACAAAAAAAATTGCCGAAAGCTCGATTGGTGAAAAGTGATATATTATGCAGTTAATATGAGATCAAACTTTGGCCGTTAGTAGAGCCCAAAATTATATTTTATCTATGACAAATTAATTGTGGGGGTGGCTCGATGTAGCATGGTAACTTGGTTTGATCTAAGATTGATTTGGTGTGTCGGTGAAGGACTAAAATTAATGCACCCTAATTTGTGGTTGGTGATAGACTTCATATAATCGTTAAGACTCAAAATGAGATATAGACATAATACTAAGAGTTAGCGTGTCAAAGAGATTTTTGTATTCATTGTATGCCAAAATAGCATTGTAACAGTGAGTGCATGAAAACTCAACTACTAATGTGAGCTAACTAGTAGAGAGTGAGGACTATAACTTTGTATGTAGTCTTTGCTTACTATAATACAAAGTGTTTTTCTCTTGGTGTGGTGGGTTTTTTCCTAAAAGGGTTTTCCCACATAAATCTGGTGTTATCTTTGTGTTTGATTCTCTGGTTTCTTGTTATGCTTTTTTTGTTCATCTTAGAAGTTTAGAAAATTTTGAAAGCTGGTCTTTGCACTTCTCCTCTATGGTCTTAGCATTGGAAAAGCATTTTTTGCACCCCTGCTTTTCCCTTTTAGATTTAGGGGTAGATTTTTATCTCTCTAAGAAACATGTTGCTGCTTCATTTGGTCCTTATTTGTTGCTTCATTTCTAAATTTTTAGGTTTCTGAGTTACATACCTTGACATTTTACTGGTTCTCCTTTATCCTTGGAACAAAAAAGGAGGAGAATGAGTTTTTGGTTTCTTGTTCTGATTTTGGTCAAAATGGCTTAGTTTTTTCTATCAAGGACAAAGAGGGAGTTTGTTGATCTCATCTTTGTGCATATTTTGTCCTTGATTTCAAAATTTATATTATGGCACTTTGGTCTTGGCATATTCATTGGTTCTACTATGGAATTTTGGCATTAACATTGGGATACTTGATTCAATCTTAGCTTACTCTAGGTCTATTGATGTTTTTCCATTCAATACTTTGACTATTGATAGTATCCTGGATTTGGTTTACATTCAGATTTGTTATATCTTGTGGTTCTGATTAGGTTGAGCTTCATGTGTAGATAAAGGTTATCTTTCTTATTCATGTATATGGCATGGATATTCAAGTATATTATTTTAGTCATTCATTATCAGTTGGTTTTCAATTCCATTGATACCTATCAGGTTGATTCACTAGTATCATTGGTTGATCATGGAACATATCTCTCTAATGTCATCAGTTATGATACCTTACTTATTACATGACATATTGGGTTACAATTATAATAATGTTCTCTTTAGCACTTGAGTCTGATAATTCATTTGGCATCATTGATATATGAGGTTTCTATTCACTCTTTAGTTGGTTCTATCATTCCATGGCTCTCTCACATTATCTTGGTGTGATTGGCTAGAAAAAATTGAGTGACATATAAGGTGTCTTCATCTGGGTCATATGGTTAATATTGGCTTGTTTTTCACAATCATCTTCTAAAGGTGACCATTATATACTTTGGCTCATATCTGTGAAGTTAATTTTTTTGGCTCATAGAAAATATTGGTCTCGACATTATGATATGTATTTTTATCCTAAATTCACATAGGAGTCGACCTTGAAAATTAAGTAAACCCTATTGGGTTTCCTTAAGAATTTGAAAGAATTGATATTTCTAGCATTGGTAAATGACTTCAAAGGAAGTCATATTTGATTCGGGCCTTAAAAATAGTTGATTTATTAGGCCTTAAGGTTGATAGGAGGAAAGAGGAAATAATTATAAGTCACTATGAAGTGAAATGGCATCAACATATTTGAAAGAGTTTGAAATTGCATGGTAATAATGTTAATTATTATGTCGGCCTCCTTGGTAGAATGATTTGGCAATGGACTTATTGCATGATATTAAGTTGATTTGAACTAAGGTTTGATGTCGTAGAATTAAAAGAGCAATGATTATTTGATAATTAATATGTTTCATGTTCAAACTTCAAATTGTATTACGATTTGTCAAAGTAATCGAATGTAAATGGCTCAAAATAGATTAGGGCATTCATTTCATCATTTCATAAGCTTGAGAGTTTGAAACCCTAGCCTCACCACCACCATGGGTAACATGTTTCAGTTGTTACTCTACTTGATGAAACCAAATGGATAGGTGTTGGAGATTTCTTTAAGAGCTATGAAGCTATTTAAAATTTGGTTTGTCATTTCTCTGTGGGTATGGACTCGAGCATGGAAGGAGTATGTTGATTCATCTAATAGTTGGGTTGGTAATGTCCCCATAGAAGATTTATCAGGTTGTTTTTTAGTTTATTTGAAGATTTTCAGGTATTCATTTCTCTCATTGGTTAAAGTTTTCAAGAGTTCTCTCTTTCGTTTAAATTTGTGCTTTTTCTAGAATATTTTCCATCATTTTGGTGATTATTCTTATTAGAATCTATAATTAGTATTGATGCTCAAATTAGATAAGGTAATATTGATTTATGTATTAGAAGATAATGCATTCAGTTTAGTTACTCTGCATTTCTCATTATGGGTGGTTTGAAAAAAATGTTTATTTATTTTTAGGAGGTTCATCATGACGAGGGTTCAGTTACATTTCAGATTTTTTTGTTTTTAGCTGGTAAAATAAGGAATTAGATGCCTGGATGTTCTTGTGAAAATAGATTCATGAAGGTTTTAGGAAACAAATTGTAATAATGTCACTTCAAACCCTTGGTTGAAGATTCAAACAAAAATCTGTAGATTCCTCCTCTCATGACCAATGACGAGCTCTAATATTTCTTTTTCTAAAAACAAATTTGCTGAAAAAACTCTTCTACTTTGTTAGAAGAGTGATTGTCATGGTGCACATAAGGTTGAGCTCTATTATTGTAAGAAAACACCAGACTTAATATTTGTCTTATTGACTATACCTTTGTTGATGGTTAAAGAGATAACATACATATATTACTATAAAATGATAGAGATAAGTGTGATTGAAACAAAACTATTGCATTGTCTATTCTAAGAGACATTTTAGTGATTACGTTGATATTGTAAATCTGAAATAATGAAAAGCACAAGTAGTCTTTAAATGTGAGTATGTCTAGAATTTTGGAGGTTCAATTGAGAACCTTGAGGATTGTAGGGATATTTAGTTGAGAGGCTCTTGTGAGATAACGAGAAACAAAGAGACCCTCTGTGTTATTGTATTTCTATAAAATGAAAAGGGGTTTGTACTCCTTGAAATTGATGTTTCTAAATGAGGGGTTGGTACTCGCTGAGTTGATGCTCAGAAATTAGCCTATAAGGCATTGTTAATAGTGGTTTTTCAAATAAGCACCTAAAAGGTAACAATTTAGGAGTGGTTTTTCTACCCTAGGAGGTTTTTCCAATCGACATATCTTGTGTCACTTTTCTCATTTATGTTTTCACTACTTCTTTGAGAATGCTTTATTATGAAACATTTTACTATGATACTTATAATTTAACTTATATGTGATTGCATTCAATTTATTGATGATTTAATCATTAAAATAATGAGAGAATAATTTAGTTTTGTTTTATTTTCTAAAAAAACTATCAAATTGGTTCATGACATTGATTCATTCCCCCCTCTCAGTGTCTTTTTCACTCCAAGAGATTGGGAGAAAGACTTACTTGAATCATCCAAACATTATGGAGAGCAGATTATACTTCCTCTTCATTTCTTATGCCTATATTAGATGTGTCGAGGTCTCAAACTCGCTGTAACTTTGTCTTCCCTAAACTAGAATGTTTTGACCCTTTCACTGATGATCTAGCCAAAGCTTGGAATTCATGTTTCATGGTTGATCCTCTTGGACACTATCGAGACCTCTTTCCTTTGCCTTGAACAATAGAGGAAGGCACAACCTGTGAGTCCTCTTGCTTAGAACTCTTTCCCTTGTTGGATTCTTCTGGGTGGGAAGCATGGTTAGAATCTAGATTGTTGTTGTCGAAATCAACCTCTTTGTCATAAATGTCTTTGAACTATTCATCATATGGATAAAAATATTCAAGCTACCTTTGGATGTTAGCCATTTCTAATCGGAACCTCTAGAAGTCTGCCATTTTACTTTTCGACCATCCTCACCATTTCATCTGATTCTTTAAGGTCTTCCCTATCAAAATATCCCTTTGATATCTTTCATGTGGAGTATAGAAACTCAACCACTTTGGCCTCTTCATGTGTATGAGGGATAGGTTGGCATACAAATCTGGTCTTGCCTGTGTTAGGTTTCTCTTTGATTCCACATATTCCCACACCTCATTCTTCAGGGGAAGTTTTCTTGATGGATTATAATCCCACTCGTTAGATATGAGGACTAAGCCCAGATTCACCAAAAAATTGGTTAATTAATTTTGTACTTTATGCTTCTCCAACACTACCCCATCATTTGCAATGCAAAGGGGAATAATAAATATTTTTTTTTTGTTCCTTCCTCTACCATACATGTTGTTTACAAGAGTTTCCTGTCGGAATGCATCCAATGAGAAAACCGGATCTGTTAAAAATCTATGAAGTCAGAAGGGCTCTCTAACAAAACCATGATACCTTATAAATGTAAAATTCTCCCCGAAGAAATAATCCAACTGGGGGGATGAGTTTTGGATCCACAACAACACTGCGAGAGAAAAGAGGTCACTAGACCGAGGTAATAACTCTTGCAATACTAGTCTCAAAAAAAGGTGCACAAACCAATAAAATCTACTTTTCCTTCATAAAACACCAGTCCATATAGAAATTGGATGAATTCAACCCTCTTTGTCTACCCTAGATATAGGATAATTTATTTCTAAAAACTTGAAGTTCTGATGTAAGATCAAATGGACCAAGAAAGAAGAATATCTGAATTTAGATGCAACCCTATAATTTTTTAGCTGCATCAACATATTAGTAGCTATGACATCAAAAAAGTCAAAATACTTCTTCTCCCACTCATTCTTGAGTATCAAAGTGAGGGCCATCTAAAAAGGATGAACATCCTCATCACTATCCATACTGAAAACCCAAGTCATTATTGAAAAAAGGTCCTATGTGTTTTTTGGGAACATCTTAAATGCCAAAGGGAAAACAATATGACCTTTGGTTGGCCTTTCCTCTATTTCATGACTGTAGAAATTCTAACTTTAATTTGATTCCTCTTAATAGGGCTCCATACATTCCTCGACGAACATCTCAATATACTGGTTGTAAGGGGTACACAACATCTCTCGTATAGCTAGGGCAGAGATCACTATCTTTATCCTATTGCATGTCATGGTCCCATATTCTTCATCAAACTTCCTAGCACATGCATCTATCAACTTTGGACACAGGTGCATGGCAGGTACCATGAACTATGGTAACCCATTTTTCTAGAGTTGAGAGGAAACATTATCAGAGTTACCGTAATCTCTCATTCCTTGAAAAGCTCCTTCTCTGAGAGTTTTAGAGTTCTTAGCCAGTCTGAGCTCGAAAATATTATCAAGAAAATCTCCTACTGCTTTCCTTATAACACTTTTATCTATTGGCACCCTTTTAAAAAACTCAAATGGTCAATCCTCAGGCACTAGGGCATTAGAAAATGATTTTCACCCAAAAATATTAGTGAAAGAAGGCCTGCTTGGTGCAAATTCAACTCTTCTCCTAGTCATTGTTGGTTCTACCATGGCTGCTTCAAAAATTTGCAAAGAGTTTATTGAAAAGGCCACTTGCTCTTTGCTTCTTTTTAAAAAGACTAATTTTTGTGCAATTAATTCTCCAAGTACATGTATTGAAGGCAATCTCATTACCGTTGGTCCATTCAATAATACCACAAAGGTGATACATGTGGGTAGAGGATCTATATCCCTCAAGAATGAGAAAACCCTACAAGAACGGATTTAGTACATTTATTTTTTCCACCTCTTTTCTAAAATTAATTGGTTGCCTCGAGAAAACTATCATTACTTATGTCAATCTCTATTTAGCGATATGAAGTACCCTTGAGAAGAATTTCTCATTAATTTTTAAGGTATTAACACATTAATCCATGTCTTTTCACTTATTGAAGTTGGCTGATCTTGATGATGGTTGACGACAGATGTTGAAAATTGGCTCATACAATCATTTACTCTCAGCATCCAAACATTAATTTTCAAACCTTATGATAGATTTTCCAAAGGATCTATTCTCCATTCATCGGCTACCTCAACATTTGTCATTATCGTCTGGCCAAAAACAAAAATTCCACTATTTAGTCATTCTGACACCTCTTTTCTATAAATAACTATACCACCTTAAGGCCATATTCATTTGAAAAAAGAAAAAAATTGGATTTTAGCTATCTTCTTTCCATTATTAATATTTCATTTTTATTTTTTGTTCCAACCATGATGATTGTCGCCCACAAAAGGATATAAAAGTCACGACAAATCCTAACCTAGGAATTGGACATTCCAGCAGGTGACTAACATCTTCTCATGGTCGTTCATTTACTTGTCAAACTAGGGAATGTATACTTGAAATGGAGTGGCACTGAATGTGCACTAAGAACCGATTTTAGCCACAAACTATTAGCAATAAATGCATGAAAGGAATTCTAATTCTAATGCGAGAACATAAGGTAAAGTTTTATCAACTTAAACATAACCTAGTTAAAAAAGAAATCACAACAGCTAATACTGAGAAACAAACCATGAACTAGCCTTATGCTGGAGGAATAGGCAGAGGGATGGATTCCTTATGCTGTAGGAACAATATAAGACAAATTTTTTATTGAAACTTCCTGGAATACAATTTTAACTGATAAACAACAGAAGTAAACATCTAACTAAAGATACTTACTAAATGGACCCCTTAGCCAGTATAAACCAAATTATGCAAGAGTTAAACACAAAAATTCATCAGCTTTTATTCATAACTCAGAATCATATACATGGTTGTTCTGCTTGTAATAAAACTAACACAAAACTCTATTTCTCATTATAACACTACTCTTTTAAAAAAAATTGTTATGTTTCTACTCTCTAGTCTAGTCTAATCTCTTCTAACCTGTTCACTCATGCAGGAGGAACATTTATTTATAGAAGAAAAACTAACTAACTAACTAACAAAGAAAGATGCAGATATAGAGGCTTCCTAATTCTAAGGAATAGACTTCCATAAATGAAAGTATATCTATCCAACTGATTCAGAGAGAATCTAATATTCCACTCTTCCTAGACTGATGACCATTTAGATCTCCTTCCAACGACCTGGGCAAAGAGTCTTCACAGGAACAACTTCCTTGATGCCATGCTGGAAATGGGCTCTTTCTGCAAGGCCGAGTTTTGTTGTGCATTGACTCGTTCATACAAACTCCGACAACCTGCGGAACACATGGCAACAGAGGTAAAAGAAGGCATGCATATAATAACACGATACTCTTCATTAATCACATACATTAAATTCATCTCATTTCTCCAAAAACCACACGCATAATATTAGTCAATTTAGGAAGGTAAAACATGGCGATGAATATAGACATACAGAGTTATTAGGCTACAAGAATATAAAAATGCATTGTCATACGATACTACCCACTTTAAGATAAAATTTTATCACCACAAAGTTTAAAACAACCATTAAAAAGAGTAAAGGAATTTAAAAATACATTATGATATTCAAATTATGAGCACATTTTGGGCTCATCATTTTTCCCCCTACTTAACCTAATGCTGGTCCACCAGCATTAACCTTCCTGGTTGTTTCCTTGAAATCAGTAGATGTAGCATGGACTTGCATTGAAGTCCCAAACTTGTAGTAGAAGCCTCTAACATTTTCCCATCTTTCATACCTACAAGCTTCATTAGTTTCATTTATGTTTGTGGCTAGATAAAGATATAGTGGCCACATCAAAATAGGGGGGTGGAATATTAGTGGCAACCACAATTCAAATCTTGCCTTGAGACCCAGTTGTATATACCTTTCTGATCTCCTGATGGCTGCTCTGAAATTCAAAGGACTATGAGGCTTTGATTTTCTTAGGCCAACTATCAATTTCTCCCATCTTGTCTTGATTCTGGAAGATGAATGTTTCCAAAATAAGTATGGTTGACCTTTAAATTCATCATATACCTATTTTCTGAGATCAAATATCTTTACTCTTGCTGCAGGATCATAAAACCCATATGTAACAGACAACCAAGTTCTCATAAATGTTCGAAGATCTAAGCTTTCTGGTCTTAGGGGAATTGGTTCTTTCCTTTCAGCTTCCTCATAATCCTCTAATTATTTCCCATAATTAATCTCATTTGCAGCCCAAGACATAAGTGACCTCAAATTAATGTCATCAATGTAAAGGAGTGGATTCCACTCTATTTCAAAAGGTATTAACAAACCATGCAAATAAAATTCACACAAAGAATTTCCTAACCAGTTAGGTGATGTCTGATAGGCATCATAAAATTCTTTAGTTGAATGAATGACAGGGTCCGGATTTTTGGAAATTCTTATTAATTGAAACCAAAAAAATTGTTCCTTAAGACACATTGCATACACCCTAGGAGGTGGTCTACATTCCATGATTTTCCCAACTACTCTGATCATGTAATTCATTTTCTCCTTTATTTCCTAGATTTCCTGTCTTTTGTTTTCAATTTCTTCTTCTCCTCTTCCCAAAGACTTTGTTGCATTTTGGTTTTATCCAGATGGCAAAAACTCAGAGTTTGAAGTGTCATAGGCCTCTAGGCAATTTTAAAATATTCTAAATACTCAATCAGTAATGTTCTCTTGTACACAACCAATGCATGACAAGGTTTTGAGGGCAATGGTGTTTTGTTTAATATCCAATTTTGTTCAGGTTCTTCTTCTTGCTGCTCAGGAGGAGATTGTTCTTCTCCTGACATTCTCTCAACTACATTAGCCTAATCATTAAGACTTGGCATCTTATTTTCATCACTACGCCCTTGCTTTATTTCCTCAACTTCCTTTTTTTTTTGTTTGCAATTCCTTGGGAGCAATAGAGGAACTATGTGAAACATCCTCTGATACATTCTAAGAATGATCAATACTAAGCTCCTCAAACCCTTCTAAAATAACTATAATTTCTGGTTGGATGTGGATTGAGGTTTTTTTACTCTGTTTTCTCGTTGAAGCTCTTCTAGGTAATGTAGCAGACGCAGGAGGTTCTTTTGCAGCTGTCCTCTTTTTATCTTGCCTAGGAGATTCAGACTCAGCCAAAGAGGAGGATGATGAAACTGTGTTAACAACAGGTGTTGCTGCAAGAAAAAGCTGAGTAGCACATTTTTTCTTTTGAGTTTGACGGTTTCCTTTTGGGGTATGCTTAACACTACATGGTTCGCCAATTTTTTTTTCCCCTTTTCTTTTCTAGTAGAAGACCTAGTTTTAACTTGGTTAGAAGGATCAGGTGTAGAGGTTACAGGACTAGGTGCTACAGGAGTAGATGATTCCTACTCTGCTTCCCTAATTGTAGACTCTACTCTCTTTCTCTTTTTCTTGGGTTGAGCAGGGAGTGTTCTGGGAGGTTCAGGAGGTTGCATTCCTTTCTGGGCAGCAAATTCTTGCCAAGAAAGGGGTGATACATCCCTCAAAGAGCACTCAATCAATAATTTGATAAGGGCATGATGGGTAATGGAATTATCTTTACCCTTTTGAGTTTCATTAGCACTACGCTGCAAAATATTTAACAAGAAATTTGGGATGTTGGTAGCCAACCCTTGCCTCATATGACTTAACAATTTAAAATGGTAGGAATGCAAATAAGAAAAGCGTCCTTCACTAGTCAAATACCTAATTATGAAGGAGGCGTATTCTGTGTATGGATAAGGTAGTGAGACCCGTTTGCATCCTTGCTTTGAGACCTCCAAGGGTCCATCCGGTTGCAATGTGAATTCTACCTTGGAAGTGATAGCGTCCCTCCTTGAAGTAAAATCCTCACCCACTATCGGAAGCCTAGTCACCTCAGCAATCCATTCCTCTATTACAACTATTAAGCCCCATATTGTAGCCTCTCCCTCATGAAGAGTTCTTAAAAATTCACTTGTAGCTTGTTCGTTGAAGGAATCTATCCTAAGAAAATAGTTCAGCCATCCGGACACTAAATGCCTGAACTATTTGAGGATATTTTGTTAAAGCCTCATGAGCTTCTGGTTCATGTCTTAGAAGCTGACCACCCATATTCAAAATTGACTCTGCTAAAATCCTCGAAACTTAACCTCCTCTGAGAATTGGAAAAATACTTTTTCTTTGCTCTGCTTCTTTCATTTTTGGCTTGTTTACCTTTATTTCTTTCCAAAAATGATATTAAAGAAAATTGCATGCAATGATTAAGCAGTTAACTTGTTCATCAGGGAAAAAACACGCATTCATTCTTGGGAAGTACACTTTTTTTTTTTTTAAAGAATTTTTTTTTTTTAACAAACGTGGCATTAGCAAAAGAAAAAGATTTTTGAAAGAAATTATCCCCTCCCCCTACTTAATATTTGACATGTGTCCTCACATGTGCAAAAGGATAGGCGAATTATCAGCAGTAATGATTGATAGAAATTTGTAATAAATGAATAAATAAAATAATTGAATGATGTGACAAATAAAGAGAATATCGTGTACCTTGTATTAAATTCTCGTGGATGCTGGGAGATATCCCAACACAGACTAAAATGACTTTTTGAAAAAGAAATCATAAATGGAGGTGGTATGGTGGGATGGGTGACATGGATGGGTGTCAGAGAAAAGAAAGATGAAATGAATGATGGTGATGGAGAAAGTGGTTTTCGTAAAAAGAAAACCTTTATTATGGATGTACAACATAGTTTGCAAAGAGATGCTGGAAGAAGAAGAACAAATCATTTCATTGCATGAAGATTAGTGGCTGCATCGGAAACAAATTGCTTCATGAATTCTTCCTTGGATGTAGGTTTATGATACAACTGAAGACGGTGTCCATCAACCAGCAGTTTGAAGTGGACATGATCAGTTATAGCCAATTAAACAGAACCATTATCAAATACATTCACAATTTCATATGGGCCTAGCCATCTTTTTGTAAGCTTACCTTGATTCTCTTTATACCTGGAGTCATAGAGTAGCACCCAATCACCAATGGAGAAATTCTTAGTTCGGATGTTGTGGTCATGCCATTTCTTTCTTTGCTGTTGGATGGATTTAGTGTGCTGTAGGGAAACCTTCCTCATCTCATCCAAGGCATTCAGCTATAGGATGCGTTCCTTTTGGGATTTGAAAAGATCAATATTAAGCTGAAGAGTAGTCCTTAAGGTTTTATGCTCAAACTCTATTGGCAACATGGCAGTTTTTCCATAAAGTAGCTCAAAAGGGGTAAACCTTGTAGTTGTTTTCCATGTTTTCCTATAGGCCCAAGCTACTTTTGGAAGATGACTGCTCCAATCTTTCTTGTGTAACTATACTATTTTTGTAAGGATTGCCTCCAATTCTCTATTAGTATCCTTTTCCTAACCATTGGCTTGAGGGTGATAGGGGCTTGAATTTCTATGCTTGATCTTGTAGTAATTCATTAATGTAGTGATCAAGTTTGATGTAAATTGAGCTCCTTGATCAGTAACAAGCTCTCTTGGGACTCCAAATCGAGTAAAAATTTGCTCATACAGGAAATCAGCGACTTTATTGTCACATGCATGTGTCATTGCCTTTACTTCCACCCACTTGGTTACATAATCAGTGCAAACTAGAATGTAGGATTTCCCATTGGATGGAGGATCAATAGGCCCAACGAAATCCATTCCCTACTTATCAAAAGGACTAACTACCACTTGGGGATACAGGGGTATTTCATCAGACCTTATTGGTCTCCCCATTCTTTGACATCTATCACATTTTCTGGTGTAGGCCAGAACATCCTTGTGTAGTGTGGGCCAATAGTACCTTGTGTTAAGCACTTTCATTGATGTTCTTTTAGATGCAAAGTGCCCACCACATGGCTCATCATGAAAAGCATGAAAAATGTCATAGGTATCATCATCTGTCACACACCTTTGCATGACTTGGTCAAGTCCTATATTAAAGAGACAATCTGCAATCCATGAAAAGTTATAATTTTTCTCAATCAACAACTATCTCTCCTTTGGTGAGAAGTGAGCTGGAATCTTGTTTACTGCTAAATAATTTGCAATATCTGCATACCATGGGGTTTGAGCAGCAATAGAAAACAAATTTTCATCAGGAAAGATATCATCAATTACCTCAAAGGTGGCATGTGTAGTTGTTTGAATTCTTGACAATAAATCAGCCACCACATTAGCCCTACCTGGCTTATCAATAACTGTGATATCAAATTCCTGCAACAATAGTAGCCACCTTGCGAATCTACCAAATATGGCAGGCTTATTCATGAGGTACCTTATTGCTGCATAATATGTATGAACAAATATTTGGTAACCAGTGACATAATGCCAAAAATTTTTCAGAGCATACACAATTGCTAGCAATTCTTTCTCTATGATAGTATAATTTAGTTAAGGTCCTTGAATATTTTTGCTAATGATATATATTGCATGTTCTATGGAGTTCTCTTTTTGTCCTAAAACTACCCCTATGGCATAATCAGAAGCATCTATATGTATATGAAAAGGTAGACTCCACTTGGGTCCTTGAAGAATAGGTGCCTGAGTAAGTAAGTTCTTAAGCTACAAGAAAGATTTGTCACAGGCCTCAGTCCAGTTAAACTCACAATCCTTAGCCAGTAAGGCATACAAAGGAGTGGCTATTTTCCTGAAATCTTTAATGAATCTTCTATAATATCTAGCATGTCCTAAGAGGTTTCTAACATTCTTTTTTCTCATAGGTGTTTGGAAAGTTAAAATGACTTCTATTTTTGTAGGATAAACTTGAATTCTTGCTGGAGAGATATGATGGCCTAAAACAATTCCCTCTTGCATCATCATAAAACATTTCTCACTATTTAAAGACAAATTGTGCTCCTTACATCTTTTCAATACTTTCTCCAAATTTTCTAATGCTTCCTCATAAGTAACTCCATAAGTGGTGAAGTCATCCATGTAAATTTCCATAGAATCATTTAAAATATCAGCAAAAATACTAATTACTGCCCTTTGGAATGTTGCAGGTGCATTACATAGGTCGAAAGGTAAGACAAAGTAGGAAAAAGTCCCCCATGGATAGGTGAAATTTGTTTTATCTTGATAACTAGGGGCAATTCTAATTTGAGTATACCCACTAT
Source organism: Sequoiadendron giganteum (assembly GCA_007115665.2). Lineage (NCBI taxonomy): Eukaryota > Viridiplantae > Streptophyta > Pinopsida > Cupressales > Cupressaceae > Sequoiadendron > Sequoiadendron giganteum. The sequence goes on along the minus strand of CM021104.1, from coordinate 223,617,088 downwards.
ATCCATCCAAAAATGAGAAATACTTTTTACCAGACAATGAGTCTTGCACTTGGTCAACAAATGGTAGTGGAAAGTGATACTTTTTAGTTGCAATATTCAGCTCCCTGTAGTCTCCGTAAACTCTCCATTTTCCACCTTTTTAGGAACTATCACCAATCGAGATACCCACTGATTGTCTAAAATGGGGTAGATAAAACCAACGTCAAGCAACTTTTGGAGCTCATTCTTAATTGTTTCCCTGAGTGTTGGGTTTATTCTCCTTTGAGGCTGCCCAACAGGTGAACAATCTTCCTTAATATACATCCTATTGGTACAAAGTCGCGGATCTATTCCCTTCATATCCCCATAGTCCCATGCAAAAGCTTTGTTTTGATCTTTCAACATTGTTACTAGGACAACTTGTTGAGATTGAGGCAACTTACTATTGATATTTAGACAACGGCCTAGAAAAAATTTTATTTGCTTGGTAAGATCATTCATGGAGGCTACTGATAAAGGTAGTGTCTATATTTCATGTGGAAGCAAATGTTGACAAACTACTAGAATTTTAAATGGTAGGCTCCCAGGATTCAGTTGCTGCAGGAAACTCTGCTCAGGACAGCTATCTAGAATAGATGGGCTATTCATATTAGAGTTGGACTACAAAATGTATAGAAGATGGCTATCCTCATTTTGAAGTTGGGAAAATGGGTTAGTTTGCAACATCATTAGGTGAGCCAATGAATTGGCTTCCTCAATTTCTTCAACTAAATCTCGCCAAACTGGTTGAGACATGTTTGGCTTAGGCTGGGCAGGCGGGTATAATGCCAATTTATTTGTTGACTGACCATCAGAAATTGTCATGTCTCTTGAACAACATCTAATAAAAGCATTAGTTGTGGCTAACCATGGTCTACCTAAGATGATAGGATATCCTCCCAAGGTTGCTTTTGTGTACAATATGGTGAAATCTGTTGTGTATTCCCAAGACTCAAGGTTGACAATTATATCTTCCACCATGCCATTAGGTGTTACTATGGAACTACCAGCAAGTTGTAGGATGGTAGGTGTAGACCGAATGGTTATGATGTTCAAATACTCCATGGTATGTTTGGTCATAACATTGATAGCTACACCAAGGTCAATTCAAACATTCTTTACCAGTTGGCCATTAATATTTATTTGTATTACAGGAATCCTTGGATCAGTATATTTTGGCATGACCACCTTTCCTAACATAATATCTGCCAATTGTCCTAGAACATGGATAGTTTGGGGGTCCTTTTTATTTCTTCCAGGTTTCTTCAAACATGACTCTTTAATGGCTTTCCCATAAATTGGAACATCTTTAATGGCTTGAAAGAGGGGAATTTGAATGTGGACATTCTTTAACTGATCCAAAATATCAAAGGTAGGATCTTCCATAGAATTGGGTGTAGTAGATTGTAATATTTGAGGAAAGGGTGGTTTGGTTTGCTACTGCAGGATAGGATCCTTAGAGACAGTATCTGGCATAGGTATATGTTCTATAGGGACAATAGGGTTTTTAGCAGTAGAGTCTGGAATCTCAGTAATTACTGGCGGCTATGGAGCAAGGAGAGTGGTTCCATATCTAAGATGAATATCATTAATATTTAGGGCATAAGCTTGATACTGATTGGCTTCTACAAAATACATAGGCTATTGTTGTTGCTGCTTATTATTAGGATTTGGCAATGGTTGAGCAGGCATAGGCGTTTGTTTTGGGGAGGCAATATTTGTTGTAGGAGGAGGCATGAGGGCCAAAGGTTGTGGCTGCTAAGGCTACATGTATCTAGGGGATTGGCTCTGCCATTGTTGAGAACCTCTCCATTGAGGATTCTACTACCAGTTACCTTGGGGTGGAGTCCATTGTCCTTGTGGCTACTGCCAACCTCCTTGAGGAGATTTCCATTGAGGATTTTGATATTTAGGCTAGTGCGTTTGAGAGGTATTCCAAGGTGGTGATGGGCCATATGTAGGTTGCCATTGGTTATTATAATTAGAGTAAGGATTACCAAAAGTTAAAGGGTTTTGAGGCATACCTTGTCTTTGAGCCCATGGGCGCCTTTGTGCAATGAAGAACACTTGGTCATCATCACTCTCTACTATCTTGAAATCAGTAGGTAATTGCTTGGCCTCCAGATTATCCACCATATTGCATCTGTAGTCACGTTTCTTCTATCTGCAATGTGGACAAAACTCAACCAAGTTTTCCTCAGCTTCCTCATGTTTCTTCTGAGCTTGCATAGTATCCAACTATGTAGCCATGTTATTTATGATATCCTGCTTGAAGTCAGAGAGCAAATTTGTGATCTGCATCTACAAAACTCCACTAGCAGAAGACATTCCCAGTATAGCTTGATTACCCCTACCCTTCTTCACATTTTTTCAAGATTAGTTGTGACATATGTTCTTCATATCTTCCCAAGGCACTTGGGTTATATCTCTTCCTCCCGTCAAATACAGAGCATCCATACAAGCATCATTGATTCCCCTCAGAAAAATTAATTTATGAGATTCTTCATTGAGAGTATGGTCTAAGTTCTTTTTTAGGGAAAATAAGAACCTTAAGATATTGTCCTCCATGCTTTCATCCTCATTTTGTTGAATTTAGAATATATCATCACCCTTACTACCACTCTTACAATATTCCTTGTATTTCTCAAGAAAATTTGTTTGCATGACTGTCCAACTATCGGCAGCATATCTTCCCAAACTCATAAACCATCTAAGAGCTCCCTCCTTCAACATAGCAGGAAACAACTTCAGCTTGTGAGCACTTGAAGTGTAATCATAGCTGCAACATAGGATGTTAAATTCAAACAAGAAACTGTCGGTGTCCTCTGTAACTAGTCCATATAACTTTGGAAGTAGTGAAGAAGGAATATTTTTGAGGTTATCATTATCTTGTTGGGAAATGATTGGGAATTCAAAAGTAGGAGGTTGATTAGGTGGATTTTGTGCCATATTTGCTTGATGAAGTATCAGAGCAAATGGATTTTCTTGAGGTTCTTCTTCAGCTAGGTCAAAGGGAAATTCAACAAGTGAGTCTTTAGCAAATGGATTGATATCTTAGTTTCATCCTTCCTCAAATAGATTATAAGCTAGTTCAAAATCGTTATCAGTGAATGAAGGCTTCAGGAGGAATATTCCTAGAGCATCTCTTCTTCTATGCATGTAACAGACTTAACTGAAAATTGAAGGATTTGAAAATTCTTGAATAAGCACACTAAACTACTACTAACAATGACTATGATAGGTTCTTAGCTTGACACCATCCCCGACAACGACACCAAAGATGGTTGTCGCCCATAAAAGGATATAAAAGTCATGGAAAATTCTAACCTAGGAATTGGACATTCCAGTAGGTGACTAACATCTTCTCACAGTCATTCATTTACTTGTCAAACAAGGGAACGTATACTTGAAATGGAGCGGCACTGTATGTGCACTAAGAACTACTTTTAGCCACAACCTATTATAAATAAATGTGTGAAAGGAATTCTACTTCTGATGCTGGAACATAAGGTAATTTTTTATCAACTTAAACAGAACCGAGTTAAAGCAGAAATCATGACAACTAATACTGAGAAACACACCATGAACTGGCCTTATGTTGCAAGAACATACATAGGGATGGATTCCTTATGCTGCAAGAATAATATAAGACTGAGTTTTTACTAAAACTTCCTAGAATGCAATTCTAACTGATAAACAATAGAAGTAAACATCCAACTACATATACTTACTAAGTGATCCCCCTTAGCAAGAATCAACCAAATTATGTAGGAGTTAAACTCAAAACTTCATTAGCTTTTATTCATAGCTCCAAATCATATACATGGTTGTTCTACTTGTAAGAAAACTAACACACAACTCTATTTCTCATTATAACATTGCTCTTTTAACAAATTTTATTCTATTTCTACTCTCTAGTCTAGTCTAATCTCTTCTAACCTATTCACTCATGCAGGAGGAACATTTATTTATAGAAGAACAACTAACTAACTAACTAACAGAGAAAGATGCATATATAGATGCTTCCTAATTCTAAGGAACAAACTTCCATAAATGAAAGTATATCTATCCAGCTGATTCAAAGAGAATCTAATATTCCACTCTTCCTAGATTGATGACCATTTAGATCTTCATCCAATGATTCGGGCAAAGCTTCTTTGCAGGAACAACTTCCTCGTTGTTGTGCTGGAAATGGGCTCTTTTTGCAAGGCTGGATTTTGCTATGCATTGACTTGTTCATACAAACTCCAACAACTTGTGGAACACATGGAAACATAGGTGAAAGAAGGCATGCATATAATAACATGATACTCATCATTAATCACATACATTAAATTCATCTCATTTATCCAAAAACCACATGCATCATATCAGTCAATTTAGGAAGGTCAAACATGGCGATGAATATAGACATACGGAGTTATTAGGCTATAGAAATATAGGAATGCAATGTCATACGATACTACCCACTTTAAGATAAATGTTTATAACCACAAAGTTTAAAACAACCATTAAAAATATTAAGGGCATTTAAAAATACATTATGATATTCAAATTACGAGAACATTTTGGGCTCATCACATGACTTCTAGTTTGGGTACTCCAATCCACCTTCTCCCATGTAGGCCACAATATTCCTTCATCGAGGAGGTTACGAGTGAGAAAACTAAGTGCATGGTCAAGAAATGCGATTGCCTAGGGGGAATTTCCTTTCAGTGGGTCATCGACATGGACTTTATCAAAGATGAGAACCAAATGCGTACCAATTGCAATGTCTTGTCTTAGTTCGTGGCCTCTCTGCTATATTTGAACATCACCAAAACTAAAATAGTTGAGCTCTGCCATCGCATGTTCAACGTCTCTCTATTTGATGGGCTTGGTGAAATAGTGCAAGTTGCTATCCCTAGCGTCAACATTCCCACCATAATGAACCTCTATAGGTTCATCAACCATGGCATAGATGTGCCTTGGCTTCCCTTTCTCTGTGACTTTTACACCATGGACCTGAATAGCCACCACACCTTGTCTCTACCCATTGCTACCTATGTCCTTCAAGAGTATGGTGTTGATGAATCTCCCACCCATTATGACTTGAAAAAGAAGTTTGAACTCGCCATCTTTGACCACATAGAATGAGGTCGACATTCGTAAATTGTATCCCTGCTAGCTGAAGAAGAAGAAGAAGAATAGAAAAAAAGAAACAATATGGGAAACTAGCCCTTGTAATGATGGTTGGAGGCCTTCCTCTTTTTTTTTGTTGTAAAAATGGCTCCATGTGTCCCTTTTTTTGTATTTTGTTCAAATACCCACTTCTAGGTTTTGCTCAAATAGATCTTTTTTGTTAAAATATGAGCCTCGAGCTACCTAATACTGTAAATTCGATGAAAATATAAAATATAATAGCTTTCCATAGTTCTTCTACTTGTCTCTTATTTTTAAAACTAAAAACTTGAACTTTTTACAAATATTTTTACATATGGTACATATCTGTGAATTTTTTTTAAAGAATGTCATACCTTAATGGAATGGTTTTAGATGAATACCATTCATCGGTATCCCCAAAGAATTACCTTCCATATCTTCTAATTCATATCCATTCCTTTCTTTGCATGCACTGATTCATAAGGGACCCTTCGAAAATGTTGCGAATTTGGTATGTTGCCCTGGTTTTGTGGTGCGCTCATCATATTTTAGAACTAAACTTCCTTCTGGGAAATTTATGTTGGAATTTTTTTCGTCAAACCATCACTTGACTATTTGCTAGCAACTAATCATAGCTTCAAAATATTTCTCTCTACTTTCCTCCAATTTTAGTAGTTTGGCTATCCGTACCTCCATTGCACCATTTTCCTCTATTTCTAAGGCTTTTAGTAATTGCAATGTCGGTAGCTCCATAGAAATAGAGAAAAACACCTCCTTTACATAAACTAACTCATAAGGAGATGTTTTCAAGATTTGTTTTGATGTAATTCTATTTTCCCATAGAGTGACTTGTAGATGCTTATGCCATTCCTTTTGTCATTTGGACCTGATGTGCTTGATTAACCTAATTAGGTTTTTATTTGTTGACTTTGCTCAATAATTCCCTTGTGGGTAGTAATTTGAAGAGGTCTTGAGATAGATCCTATTCTTGATGGAAAAATTTAATACCTTCAAACCTATGAAGGCTCTAGCAATCTTGAGTATGATGGTCTTTGGTGAACCGAACCTAGGCACCAACGCTTGTAGAAAGTTAAAAATTTCACCTTCTATAGTGCCTTTCAGGGAGACAAGCGCTGTCCATCTTGTAAAATAATCACTCACTGTGAGAATCCACTTATGACCAACACTAGAGATAGGATTTATCATTCAGAAAAAATCCAAACCCCATTGAGCAGAAGGTTCTTCAGTTATAATGGAGCTCAAAGGCAAAACAAAATTCTTTCTCTTTCCAACAAAGAATTGACACTGAGTACACTTTTGCACTAGATAGTGTGGTTTTAAAAACATTCAGGGCCAATAATATCCTACTCACATAATTTTCAGAGTAGTGGTTTTAGTAGAAAAATGCCCTCCCATAGAGCTACTATGAAATTTTGTCAAAATGTTGTCTGAATGATATTTATCTAAACATCTAATCCATTACCCTTGATTCATTTGATTCAAACTGGTTCAAAAAAACTAGATCAATCTCCTTATCGGGTTCTAAACCTGACTCTTATGCAAGATATTCACATAGGCCTCTTCCTCGCCCCGACTTGGTTGGACTTATGTTCACATCATACTCTAGGATTTTGGTGATCCAATTGGCTGCTTTTTCATTTATCTCTCCCTCTGTGATGTATTCCCTTACACTTGAATGAGCAACTAAACCAGTGATCTTATTCGCTAATAATAGATGTTGAAAGTTTTTGAGGCTCTTAAAAATGGAAAATTCTTGTCTTTCTACAAAGTTATATCTGACCTCGTAGCCTTTGAAAGTTATTGAATGAAAATCAATCAGATGTTCTCCATTCTCCTTTTCATCCTTTTGAGTGAGCATAGATGCTATACTATGCTGCCCACTATATACATATAACATTAAATCCTTAGAGAAGTCTAGATTTCCCAATACTAGAGTAGGAGAAATAGCCTTCTTCAATTTGTTCAAAATATTCTTCACCTTTGAAAGTCCATTCGAAAATTATATTCTTTTTTAACATCAAGGTGATGGGCCTGGTGATGCTTTCAAAGCCAAAGATGAAACGTATGACAAAATTAATCTTCCCTAAGAAAGACTATAACCCTTTTTGATTTACTCGTAAAGGCAATTCCAATATGGATTTGACTCTTTCGGAATCTATTGTAATTCCCTCTTTAGACACCACAAAACAAAGAATTTTACCATGAGGTACTCTAAAAACACATTTTTTGGGATTTAAAGAAATCCTGAACTTTTGGCACCTCTGAAATATTTTCTCTAGGTGTTCAAAATGATCAGCTTCCACCTTTGAAAATATAGTCAGATCGTCGAGGTAAATTAAAATGATTGAATTAATCAACCCCACAAAAGTGATTTCCATGGCTTGTTGAAAGGTCACACCAACATTTGAGAGTCTAAAAGGCATCGTTGCATATGTGAACGTGCCCCACTTGGTGGTGAACACCATCTTGTGTTGATCATTCTCTTTTACAAGTACTTGGTTGTACCCTGAAATATTTTTGAGTAATGATAACATCTCAGACTTGACCACTATTTGCAAGATCTAATCCATGGATGGAAAAGGGTAATGATCCTTCAACGAGGCTTTCTTCAAGTCCCAAAAATTGACACAAAGCCTGATGTCACCATTCTTCTTCTAAACTGGTACTAGATTAGATACCCAAGTTGAGTGGTTAATTAGATACATTATTCAAGAGTCGATCAGTTTAGTGAACTCTTGTGCCATCAGTGCTTTAACTTTTGGATTTCCACCAAGTCAATGGTATGCTAAATTATAGAAGGATTGTATCATCTGGATCATTGTAAGTCCATGCTATAACTCTTTCATATTTGGAACACAGATTTCTCAGTCTTTCTTTTTCTTCTCATTGTACAGTTCTCTTGACTTTTGTTCATCTTTTGTTAATGACATCCAACTCTTCATAATCCTTTTTTTTAATAGTGAACCGTTGCTTTCCATTCCTCACATCTTCACAATAAAAAATATTCTCGAGGGAAATAAAACCCTGAGGTAATTTATTTCCTTTTAGTTAAATGACCTATCTATCAGACAACTGAAACTAACACTCCAAGCGGTTTGAAATTTGTATTGAATTTTGGATGAAAGACACTATCTAGGCCCATCTCAAATACCTACCAATTTTTTTCATTTTGAAGAATTTATGACTGAACAACAATGCAGATTTCACTTTGTTTAGAGTTGGGAATAGGCTCAAATTGTGAACCGATAGAAGCCATCTGATCTTCTACATCATTCATGGACCGTAAAATAACTTGCACATTGAAGGCCTCAAAGCCTTCAATTAGGTCCCATATCCAATGTCTATAGGCCTTCATCCTGGTGTTTTTTTCCACTCCTTGGACACAAACTTGACTTACTATCAGCTTAGAGTCTCCAAATACTTGCAATATTTTCACACCCATCTACTCAGCAAGGAAAAGGTCATGGATTAAGGCTTCATGCTCTACATCATTATTTGAGCACATAAATTGGAAATGATAGGCCTTAAGGGTCTCAGATCCTATCAGAGATAGCAATCAAACTCTTTCTCTAGAACTGGCTTTGCATTTAGTACCATCAAAGTACAAGGTCCACAAGCAATTATCTATTGAATCATTATAGCTTTCCTGATCTTCCGCCAACTTTGGATGGACCATGTCATCATCAAATATGATATAATTACCCACTCTCATGGCATGGAAATTACAAAATAGGTCATAATTAATGAATTGGTTAAGGAGGACCTCCTCTTTGGGGGTCTGTTCACTTGTGTCCTCCTTTTCTAACATTTCAATGTAGTACCCTTCTTGTTTTGAAAAAAAAGTGTGTGCAACTTCAAAGCAGAGAACAACATTATCTGCTATGTGTTTGGAATGTAGAGATTCCAAAAGAATTTTCATCTTTTATCTATGCTTAGTCCTCAATATTAGGTGATACCAATCTAGTGACAAATATTTGCCGAGATTTGCAGTGAAATCTCTAGAGAGACACATTGTGAAGATCAGAGGAATGTCGAATATCACTACCTCTTGTGAGAAAAATTGGCTTGAACATGAAAAATGAGTTAAGGATAAATATTTTATCCAACCAACCATCAAAAATTTCTTCCCATTCAACTGCATGATTCCTTTTTCCAAATTTTCATACTTGAGCATTAAAGCATCAACCACTTGCTTCAGCATGACTTCCGTTCTAGCTCTTGAATCAATCATATTATTATGTAGAAGCTTATCTCCCACAATTAATGTTAAAAACAAAGGAGTTGGCTTTGGCTTACTTACCTCTCCCCATTTTACTTTATTTGCATCATTTGTATAGGCTACCCCCTTCACATTTTAAGGATCCAATGCAAGGACTTCTCCTTCATTCAGATTACATGGGAGAGTTTTGTTTGCTTGCAAACCTAGTTCTTCATTTATTAGCGCTCCTTCAAGAAATGATATTTTCTCAAGGATGAATATTATGTCCCATAGAGATACATTAGTAGGTTCTTTCTTCATTTGATCTAATACATTAAGCATTTCGCCCAGCTGAGTCTTGGGTTTGAATGGTGGAATTTTCTTGAGCTTCTACAAGAGGTGATCCGTTCTAAATGGATTGAATATTTTATCAAGTAATGGAAGAATTTTTCATTGCAAACTCTATTGAATAGTTGACCGAACAGCCGGTTGAGACCGTTGTCCTTCATATGATAGTAGCTCGTGAGGCTCAATATGAGGGGAGGACTTCAACACATACTCCCCGATGAGTCTTTTCTTGAATTTGGTATTGTGATTCAACTATACCTTTGGAGGGTTGGTTTTTTGGGATTTGTTCACAAAACTTGAGTCTTGTTCTTCCATCCAAGAGAAAACAACCTGATCAGGCACTATGTCTAGCTCTCACTCCACGGACACGCCTTGCATTTTCACTCTGCATTGAGTGTTCTCCATCTTGAGAGATTCATATTCCTCTATGTTGGGTTGTATGACTTTGTTCCTCTTTTTCACTATTTTCTACTGCAAGTTTACTCTAGGGAGATCCCAAGGCATGTGAGTATCATTGCAAGGAAAACAACATGTGTTCTCATCATCCGCCAAGTTGTTTTGGCCTGGTATCAACTCTTTTCCCTAGCTATATTTGACCATTTACAACAACATAGTAACTGAGACTATTTGATTGGTAGTAGTTGCTTGTAGACCTCCCTGTCTTGAAGGTCCTTGATATATACTTTTTTTATTCTATTGATATAAAGGTCCACCCCCTTGGTATGTTTGAGTTGCTTGTTTCGAAGGAGCCGCTTTTTGTCGTTTGATGAGAACTAGCTCATTAGTGAAAGATCGCATTAGGATTTTCATTTCATTAAGGTTCACCATTGTAGAGGAAGAAATTGATGTACCTATTTGTGTGATAGGGTACATTTACATAGACTAGAGTGGAGTTAAGCTTGATGTCTAAGTCACTAAAATGATCGGAGAATAATATTTTTGAAATAGGGCATCTAAGATTTCAAAAAAGACACGCATCAGAGGTTGCGGTGGAAGTTTCCCCGTATCTATCAAACTATTTTCTACTCAGATTGCCAAGTTGTAGGCATCAGGTAGAGTATCTCCTCCCATGGAAGTTATCTAGATCACAATATCCAAATTTATGGATTTTAGAAAGAACATGAAATCCATAGGTGTTGGGGGTCATGTAGTTATTAGGATCCTCTGCTAATTTTTGTTAAACCTAGTGTTAAAGTCACTCATGGCTTCCTATGGGGCTCTCTTGATGTTGATCAGTTGATGTAGTAGTGAGAAACAATCTCCCTTCTTCAAAAATTATTCAAAAATTTTATGTCTGAGCTCATCCCATGAAGTGATAGAACCTAAAGCTAGAGATCTGTACCGCTCTTGAGCCTTCCCTTTGAAAGAAGCAACTAGTAATCTCATGGGAATATTATCCTCCATGATACTATGCACCCTACATACCTCCTCTACATCTTGAAGGTATTCAGAAGGGGTTTTAAAATCTTCTCACAAAAAAAATAGAATAGCCTTGAGGGCATTAGCGAGTATGGTGGGCCAAACATTGGGTGGAACAGGTAGCTGCATTGGGCTACCATTATCCCAAGTTACAAAGTTTCTAGGAGTGGGAGGGGGGTTATGGGCCATAGAGGAAATATTGTTGTGAATTGGATATAATAGTATTCTTATTTGGAAACTTTGACCTCTAGGTGGAGTAGACAAAGCTCTAAACTCCAGACTCCTACTTCTTACTCTTTT
>CM021104.1:223513233-223605542 GCA_007115665.2 Sequoiadendron giganteum | reverse complement strand
TCATTATGCCTGACTTGTTGGAAATGTGTGTAAAATTTCCTCAAGTGGTTCCTCGGGTCACCCATTCCCTTGTATTTATTGAATTTTAGCATTTCAAAATGTTTAAGGAAAGGGATAAGTGATATGGATGAGTCAAATGGATAAGGGAAAATATTATAAAACTTAAAGGACATCTTGGAGGTCCCTACTTGCAAGTCTTTAAGGGTAGCATTCATCTCTTCCCACTTCTTATTCACTACTACTAGCACTGATCAACAAGTTCATGCTTGATTGGATAGATCATAAGGGATATTTTGTTGATGTGATGAATATGTAAGTTGAATGGATTGATCATATGATGGCAAAGGTGGATATGGAGGAATCTATTTGTATTGGGTAAAATTAAAAATGTGTGTCATGCTTTTATAAAGGAAATGGCCAACATTGATCTAACTTTTAAACTAGAATCACTAGAAAGTGGCATATATGTTTTGAATTTTGAAATGATGTAACCTAATAAAATGTGTATTTTTTAGTATATTTTGTGTTTTTATATTTTGACAAAATTAAAAAATTATTTGAATATAGTTTTTATAAATTAATAATATAATTTAGTTTATGATAAAATGCTGAAAAATGATGTTCCACTCGACGTCAAGCTTTATATGGTAAATTTTCTAATTTTTTTCCTTCAATTTTTTGTGCATATTTATAATTTTAAACTTTTGGGCATGGATATTTTTTTTTTCAATTTTAATAAATATATATTTTTAAATAAATATTTAAATGTGTGTGTATTAAAATATAATTATTTCCACTCGAAATCAACTTTTATATTAAATATTTATCTAAAATAAAATAAAAATTATACTATCTTAATCTTGATTCTTTTATCTAGGGCATCATATTTTTTTCAATTATTTTTAGTAAGTTTTAGTATTTTTCTTGACATGGTAATAAACCTAATATTTTTGTGTTGATAACCTACTTTTAGTAAAAAATAAAAATAAAATATAACTTGAAATATCAAAATAAATATATATTTGAAAACTACACTTATGGATCTACAAAGGGGTATTTTTACATTTTTAAAAATATGTTATTTATATGAGTAGGTGTTTTTGAAACATTAATTTTTCAAATAATTTTATTTTTTTAGTAAATTGGCCTCAAAGTGGTGCTACATATGCATTTAGCTAACAATTTTAGTTGGAAAAGTTATGAACATATTTAACTTATCTAGAATGAATTTTACTAGATCATATGTTTGACCAATTTTTTATTTTAGTTATAAATACTAAAATTCACTGGTGTTGATAAGTTGGTCAAAAGTGTGACACAAATTTGTACTTTTACCCTATTGACAAGCATTGTGGATTGAGGATTAGTGTATGTTTATTGGTATGATGGCGAGGCTTTGTAATATGAGGAAGAGATACCTTGTTCATATGATGGTGGTTGCTGGAAGTAATATGGGTTGGATTGGTAGTTGTAAGCATACTACTATTGGGAAACATATGGGGGCTGTTGTGGATTGGATTAGTAGTTATAAGTAGTTTGGTATTGGGAAGAATATGAAGGCTATTGTGCATTGAACTCGTAATTATAAGTAGTTTTATATTGAGAATCATATTAAAGCTCTTATTGATTGGATTTCTAGTAATAGGGATGTTGTCGTGATTGCTAGGGATTAGTGTGGGCTGACCACTATTGGGATTGTTGTTGATTAGTATAGGATAGATTTTGTGGATTGTAGTAATAGTAATCTAGAGTGGGATTGGATGTAGTGGCTTCCAAACGATATGTTCTTTGAGGATGATTAACCATGCTTGATGTCATTACTTAGGATATTTTGGAAGGATTAATGTGATTGCATCAGGATTTATGAATGTTGAGGGGGTTGTTGGTAAAGTGATTGTTTTTGGTGAGGAGATTGAGATTGGATTTGAGGTTGTAAGGGAGGACCTACGATTGATGTGGAAGTTTCAAGGGATTTCCTTGAGGTTGGTGTAAAGTTTTTGTTGTGTATTACTATGCTGCTAATGTGGGGGTTGTGATGGATTACCATAGGTTTCATGCAAGGGTGGTTGTTGAGTCTATGATGGGATTGAAGTGTGAAGCAGAGGTTGTGAAAGAGGTTTACTATGGTGGTAGATTTTATTTAGGCTAATGTTGGGATGTAAATTTAGGTGGAAACAAGTTTGATGTGTGAGTGGGACTAGGAGGTGGAGGTGGCACGGTGAAAGAGTTATAAGAATTTTTCCGGTATTCTTAGGTAACTAGCCTGATTTATTTATTGGAGAGGTGGAATGGATGATATGGGGATTGGACCTTGCAAAATGTTCATACATTGTGGATTGGAAGGATATTGTAGCATACCAAGACCAAGAGGATTGTTAGGATGAGGTGCATCGTCCATTACTAAAACTCAAATGTGGGTGGGTAGAGGTTGATAGACTACATCATTACAAAATCTCGATTGGTACCATGTGTCTTATGGTGTTACTGGGGGGACTTGCAAAATTAATGAAATGGGCTTCAAATATTGCAATAGAATAGGGGGTGTAATATTGAAATAATTTGATAAATAAAATTTTGGTGGTGGTTTGATACCCTTCATGAGTAATGCGGTGAGGATTCTATCTCCACTCTCACTGAGAAGATGATCCATCATTTGTAGATTAGTAGGATTGCTAAGGCATTCACCAAATATGAGCTCAAGTTGATTAACCATGCTTTCTTAAGGAGCAAGTTGTATCGGGACTTCAGTATTGGATTGTCACAGGGCGCCATTGGTGGGTTGATGCTAAGGAGGATGAGATTGAGCACCATGGGGCTGTTTTTCCATGAGTTTCCTTTCCCACGATCAAGAAATGGGCATGAAAATGCAAAACGGCTAAGTGAGTAAGATGACACTATGCCTTAAGATGCACATAGATGATATTCTAGATGGTGACTAAAATGATTTCTAAGATGATAGATTGATTTATTGGATGACTGATATGATGATTTGGATAACTGATTAAGCTAGATTTGATTGGGTTGATTGATTGGATTGGATTATTGATAGGATTAAATGATTGATTGGATTAGATCGATAGGATCAGATGATTGATCAGATTGGATGGATAGGAATAACTCTAAACCAAGTTTAGGGGCCTAATTTTATGACATGTGATATTGATGATTAAATTAGATTAAAAAAGGATGATTATGGTACAAAATCTACCTCATGATGAGAGGATATTGACAAGGTCACAAATGATTACTAACTTAAGACTGATAACAGTCCTAAGTAAGTGTGGATGATGATGATTAGGGTTAGTTGACTAACCCGATTGTATAAAAATACCCTAAAACAACATCTAAAGGATTCAAATCGACAAACCAATGATGAATATGCAATCTAGGGATGTTATAAGATGCGACTATATGACTTGATTGAGGATGTGATGACTTTTGAAAAATGTAGACAGACTAAAATAATTATTATAGGTAGATGGATAGTGATAAAAAATAAATAGAAAACAACAGGTTTTTAGTGGTTAAGAGGATTAACTCTCTGGATTTTTGTATGGGTATGTGTATGAACATCATGGAAAAAAAAGCTCTTAAGTGGTGATTAAAATTCATAAAATCAGAGTTAGGCAACTTAACATAAAAGTTTGAATCAGTTATCTATATTATTGAAAAAAAATGTAAGAATAGAAACTATAGAAAATTTAATGTAGTTTATAAACTACTATGTTTATTTAAAATTAAAGAAAATCTATTTGGTGAAACTTTGAAATTTCAATGGAGTAGTACTTAAATTTTAGGGAAAAAATAATACGTAGGTGTCTGTCTGACCACCCTAAGGGTGAATCCACAATAGTGGTTTACAATTGAAGTGATGAAGGAAAAATCACAACAAACAACCCCAAGGAAAAAAAAGTGATTTTAGGGGTTTGTACGAACCTACTAGTTCGATCGAACCAAAAAGGGGTTCGCTCGAACTAGGGTTCACCCGAACCCCTTCGAATCTTGGCCACAAAAAAAACCAAAACAATGCATAGGAAAGGGGTTCGAGAGAACCCCTTCAAAGAGGTTCGCTCGAACCCCTATGGATTCAAACAAACATCCTTATCCCTCATCACCCATCTCAGACACAAAATAAAAATAAAAATTGGCACTTAGGAGCTCATGTTGAGGATGAAAATGGAGGAATATTCACAAACCCAACTAGAATCAATTAGTCCTCAGAACGAGCTATCCAACAAATATAATTTTAATATGTTTTGGTTTTATTATGTATGTGTTTTTTAGTTCTATTAAACATAGGTTTTTCACTGAAAATCAAGCTCTTTTTTCTACACATGTAGAAAAATAGTATATTATCAAAATAAAAAATAAAAAAATACGTTCAGGCTAGGTATTGATGTCCTTGATCCATTAAAAAAATAAAATTTAAATTTCGTTACATAAATAAAAAGTTATGTTGTATATAGTCTGCCTATGTCTGAATTGCAATTGGTATGACTTTGAAACTTGATTAAGGAAAAAATACTCAATAAAAATCTATGAGACCAAATGAAAGTGCTAGATATAATAGTTACAAATCTAAATTTTTAAAAATTATAATTTATTCCTTCATACAAAAAAAGTTATGTTGTATACAGTGAGCGTCACTTTTTAAAAATGTTGTTTTCTAAAAAAAAACCAGTTTTCATGGGAGATGGAAAAAAAAGTGGAATCTGATTCCAAATAAAATGATTTTTTTTTTTATAATCTACAAAAAAAATGTGATGAGACTCTAGTTTGCACCATCTTCAAATTTCTCAAGGTTTAGCTGCTATAGGTGCTCAAATATGAAGATTTAGTTAAAAATAATAATTTTAGTGTCTAGGTTGGCCAAAAATTGTAAACCACTATTGTGGGATCACCCCTAACCACAATAAAATGATAATATTTTTTTATAAGGTTTTAGATATCAGTAGACGAATCATGTTCCGATGTGATGCATACTTTTTTGTAATTTTTTTCTAGGTAAATAATTAATTATGAATTTTTTATTACAAATTTTAATAATTATAAAAAATCATATGCCTGACCACCTTAACCTGGTCAAAACTTCATGAAATTTATTTTATTTTAATCCTAGAGTTTGCAAAGTATAGAATGTGACACATGTTTTAGATTCAAAAAAAATTATATTGTTTGAAAGCTATAGATGTTTGTCGATCAACCTATGAATCAGGAGTTTAGTCAAAATTCAAATAAAAAATTAAAAATAATTATTTATTAAATTCAAACTAAAGCATTATTTATATTGGTGGAAATTTGAGAATATCCTTTGAAAACCCTTTTCGTTTCATCAATTTTGGGTAAAAAAAAAGTCATCAGCCACATGGGCCATCATATCACTTACATATCGCCACTTTTTGGCCCATCGTGATCTTGCACATACCCGTATTGGAAGCACATATGCCTCTATGTATTTTGGGATCACCCCTCTAGGTGACAGGATTTCCTATCTAAGGTCACATAATCACCTATGTAGGAGGCAGTATTACCCTTGTGGATGACAAGCTCACCTTTGTTGGTGATGAGATAACCTATCAGTTAAACAAGTTTTCCTATTTCCTCAAATGCATAGATAGCGAATAGGAAAGCCTATTATGGGATCACCTATCAGTTAGATAGAACCACCTATGTCTTGGAATGTACAGAGGTGAATGGTATAGACTGGACATGAGATCATCTATTGGGTTAACAAGATAACCAATTAAAAGAAAAGGTAGATTGGGAAAGTATGGGAATGACACAAGATTCCCCCCCTAGATAATAGTTTCACCTACTCTAAGGGATGTATGGACATGAAATATAGGTCCAAGATGTGGAATCACTACTATAGATAGAAAGATCATCTATTCTGAGAATAGATGGGTGAGGATGACATGGAATGGACAGAAACTCACTTATGGTGATGACAAGCTTTTTTATTTAGGGAATAGGTGAATGCGAGGTCACCCAACTAAGATACCCATAATAAAAATTTCCCCTGACAAGGATGAGTTCACCCAAAAAGATGACTAAACCAAACTTAGGACACAAAATCACCCATTTTGAGGGAAGGATCACCTATCCAAAATGTAAGTTTTCCCCTATGAAAAGAAAACTTGCGACTAAGGGTAGGGGAAAACTACAAAAAATGACAAATAACATGACAAAAAAGAATAAAAGGGCTACATTGACTCGTACTAATGACAAGCTCTAGTATAACACATGAAAAAAATCTTGATAGCACAAGCCTAAAATTAGTCATAAGGGTTTACAAACTCGATGTAGGCCCACCACCTTTAGGGGACACCCTAGGGTTAATACATCATGATACCACATTGGTTCTCTAGATCACCCTTTCTCACAAAGGCAGATAGCTAGAGATCTAGTGACATAGGGTAATCAATAGATGTCACGGGATCACCTACTCTCTCTCCTTTATAAATATCATAGCTCACCAAAAAGATTCCTATCTCAATCAAAGGGAGTACATGGTGAGTAACTTAAGGGTACGATGTGTATCCCCTGCACTACACCAAGCCACAACTAAAACATAGGTCTCTATCTAGGTTGAACATGGTTATATCATATGTCCTTAAAATATTAGGAGGGTGAATGAGGCACAAGCATGAACACCAGAACATGAAAAGAATGGATCGAGAGCCCTAGAAAGGTACTAGAAACTTAGGAAAACCTTGCACCTCTTATCTAGGTATCACCCTAGCTTCAACGCTTCACTAAACATGACCTTATTGGACTGGGGTACAACTTTCGTTCTCCCTACTTTATATACCCCTCTGAAAACATGTGGTTAGAATCATCCCCCAGGTGATGAAATCCTAGGAAGGTCCTGATAAGGGAAGGAAACACTAGAAATTTCAGCTAGATCCTAGGCTCACAAGTAGTGCAAGGGAGAGTGTATACACATGAGCACTTCCCAGGTAGACTAGACTAGACTAGAAAAAGTTGTGATTTCTCATCACCCAAGATCACTGAAAGGTGCAAGGGGAGTGGATATGTTAAAAAAAAATTCCCAAACACAATAAATAGATTTATTGACCATTTAATTAATCTACGTGTACCTAAATTAGTATAAAAAAAAGACATAGACAGAGCTAAACTAAGGGTATTTGACCGATGCTCCTATAGAAAATGAATTATTAGTTTTGATCTCTAGTCTTGGAAAAATGATTTACTACACAAACATTAGTAAAATCACATGCTCACAAAGAAACTAGTTAGTTAATTAGTACCCGAAACTAAAATCAAATTAAAGAACAAATAATTTTTTTTAACATTCTAGAATACCTAAAGTTCACCCCTTTGTATAGAAAATTCACCTTTTGTCTATGGTGTAGGATTGACTATCTTTTGAAGAGGCGGGATCATGTTTTCCTGTTGGATGGAGGGATAGATGTTCTTTCGCCTTTGTAACCCATGCAAGTTCACCTTTGTGCCAAGTGTATTCACCCATTAAAGTTCCCCTACATATATTCACCTCTTAATGTGTCGGTATGGATTGATGGTTGCAAATTTTCCCTTTCTATAGAAGGGCGAGAGTGTGTTCACATTTATTCAATGTAGGTTTGCCCCTACATGAGAGATCCCAACTTACAAAAATGAAAACAACAAGAAAAATGAAAATAGACCCATGAAATGAGTCCCACTAGGAATGCAAAGAATGTGTGCAAGTGATTTTTCCTAATCTAAAATCCAAAACTAAATGAAATGCAACCTAGAAAAATACCAAACAAATACTCAAGATTAGGCTTGAGATGAATTCAAACAAACCATAAGAAAATGTAACTTTTTACCTTATTTAAATAGATGGTTTGTTTGGCCCTTGATGATGCTCGAATGTATGCTCAATTTTAGACAAAATGGCTCAAATCCTAGCTCTAAATGATGGTGAGGTGATGAGGAATGCAATGCAAGATGTGGGTATGGGAATAGATGCAAGATTGTGGCTCTAAAGTGGTTTCAATAGTACTAGTTATTTTTGATGGTTTGAAAATGGCTAAGTGCTTCATTGCTTGTATGATTGCTAGAGATTTGGCCAAAATGAGAGAAATTCCACCATTTTTAGGGGAAGTGTCTCTAATGCAATGGAGGGATAGGATTGATCCATGATGGATAATATTAAGTGCTAGGGTGAGTTGAGAACTACCAAGCCCTAACAAGCTTACATGTGGTGAGTGACATGGAAGGAAAGGGAGTGAGGTGGAGATGATGTGGAGATACTATGATGTACCTAGGGAATAGACAAGATCTCCTCATCAAGGAGGTCCTTATCTACATGTGCCCTAAGAGGACATGTGAGGAATTAAAAAATCTTTATAAATCCTCATGAGTATGGGAGAAGGAATTTAAAATTCCTTAAAATGCATTGGAGGAATAAATGTGAATTAAAAAATCACATGGGGAAGAGGATGCCTTCTCCAAAATAAGAAATCATTTAATTTAGGTTGACCAGGGACACATGCCATTATTGGCATGAATATTAGGTTAGCTTAAGCAGGTGATTAAAGTTGTGCAAGTGTGGGATTAGGTAGGCTAATGAAATATTAGAGGCAAGTGGGAGATTATGGAGGATGTGACCCTAATGATGATTAGGGGTGTGAACATCCTAATCATAGATTAATTAGATTAATCTGGATTATGGAGGATTATGGAGGATGTGACATGAAGAGAAACAAAAAGGTGAATTAAAAATTGATTTAATTCACATGGGCTACTGACAATTAAATAAATTGGTCTATTTATTTAGTTTAGAGATGAACAAGGTAAGGTATTTGGTTGATTAATTAAATATCTTAGGGGAAATTAGGTTGAAGTTAAATATTAACCAAATAAATAATTATTTAATTAATATGGCTTAAGGGTATGCAATAGAGGAATGCACGATTTAATTTGACCATATAGAAGTGGTCCAATTCAGGTGTCTAAAGTTTCTGCTATAACAAGTATGCTCACAAAGCTAATGATTATAATATTAGCCTTAGAAGAATATATAACTTTATTGATATAAATTATTTCATGGTGTTAATCAATCTAAGGTGCCACAATCATAATAAATTTGATCACATAGCCAAGTATTGCAAACTCGGTCCTAATGAATAAAAGAAAACTGGAAGAGGATACAAAATATTGGCTTGATCTATAAAATAATTACTTATTGTCCTTTTCCTATGTGGCAATCAATCCAAATTGTGGCCTGTCTACTCTTCAATGACTCCCAAATGCCCCCACTTCCTTTGAATTATTCATCGACCTCAACACCTAGTGTAAAGATATTATATTTAGAACTTGGTCAACTCAGTCAAGGGGTACCTCCTACCATTTAATTATTTTTTATTCTATTTCTAAATTTTTTCTTTAGAATTTAATTGAAATAGTTAACATTTGAATATAACATTTAAGCCTTACTAGCTAACAATTTATACATGTAACTTTATCACTGCTTTTGAGGAGGGAGTTTTTTATTTTTCTACATTAGTGATAGTGGGGGTTTTCAGTTTAAGTTTTTTATCATTTTATTGAGGTTTAAAAGGCATACTTAATCTAGGTATGTGCATGATCATGATGGGCCAAAAAGTGGTGATATGTAAGTTATATGATGGTCCATGAGGCTGATGACTAGTTTTTTACGCAAGTTTTATGAAATAAAAAGGGTGTTTAAAGGAGACTCTTAGATTTCCACCAATATAAATTATGTTTTACTTTGAATTTAATAAGTAATTATTATTCATTTTCTATTTGAATTACGACTAAAGTCTTGATTGATAGGCTGATTAAAAACCTTCTATAGCTTTCAAACGGTATCACATTTTTTGAACCTGAAACATGTGTCATATTCTATGCTTCACATACTATAGAATTAAAAAAAGAAAAAATAAATTTCATGAAGTTTTGACCAAGTTAAGGTAGTCGACATATGAGTTTTTATATTTTTTAAAAGTTGTAATTAAAATTCATAGTTAATTATTTACTTGGAAAAATATTACAAAAAAATATGCATTATATCAGGACATGAGTCCTCTACTTATATCTAAAATATTATAAAAAATAATTATCATTTTATTGTGTTTAGGGTAGGTAGATAGACACCTACTTCTCCCTAAAATTTAGGTACTACTGCATTGAAATTTAAAATTTTCACCAAATAGATTTAAAAAAAATTAAACCTAGTAGTTTAGAAACTAAATTCAATTTGCTATAGATTCTATTATTACATATTTTTGGAAAATATAGATAATGTAATGCCTCACCACTTAACCCTAGAGGAAGTTGCAACAACTACTTAAACAAGCTAATTTTTTTTTTGTTTAAGTATAATTAATAAGTAAGTTCACTAACTACTGCCAATAGCCTCTAACAAGGTTAACTTTAAGAAACCCCCCCTCACCAAAGGTGTAAAATCCTGGTGAATCTTTCCTTTTATTTGAAAAATATATTAATTTTCCTTGGAGAATCTTATGCACATTATTCAAAAATTTGTAAAATTTTGGAGAATCTTAATGGATAATTGGTAAAAAAAAAAAATCACATTGGTGAATCCTAGTGAATAATCACTAAAACGGTTCATTAAAATGGTGAATCTCTCCTTTAAAAATTTGCATACTTGGTCTTTGCAGTTCCCCCATATTTTTTTTGTTTTTTTTAATATTGAAGTAGGGGCCCCGGGGTGACAGCCACCGGCGGGGTGAAGGGGCGACGCCCCTTGCAGGGGTCAAGGGGGCATAGCCCTCTTGTGGGGGGTCAAAGGGGCAATACCCCCTCGTGGGGTCCTAGGACATCGGCCCTGATGCGCCTATGTCATGATACAGGCAAAATTACACAAGTGGTGTACCTGTGTAATATTGTAGATTCCCTTCAAGATTCTCCAGAATTACATAAGTGGTGTACTTGTGCCTTGGTGGACCCTAGGTGGAGTATGAAAGCCTTATCGGTGTTAGTTAACATCATTGATGGGACAGTTAGGGATGTCTTGCTGATAAAACAATTTAATATGCACTTAGTGAATTTCATGACTTAGTGAATTCCGTGACTTTATATGCATGTGCCTTTTAAAAAGGTTGTAGAGTCCCAAAATTTGTTTTGGGCCACATGATCGAATCTAATCGTGTGGCCCAAAACAAATTTCAAGCCTCAACAACCTTTTTAAAAGGCATGTACAAATAAAGTCGCAAAATTCACTTGCAGCCATTTGATTAAAAAGCTAATCGATGACAATAAATAATAAAACTATTAAAGGCTAAAATATCCCTAAAATGAAAAGGTAAATTATTATTAGTGGCGAATATACAATAAAAATTCATTGTAAGAATATAAAGTTACTCATGAATATAAGTAATATTTGTAATTATAGTATAAAATTCTGGCGAATAAGATCTGACGATGTGTCGTTTAAAAAATAATACATTGGCAAATTAATCGAGATAATTTATTTTTTTTGTAAAAACCTGGCGATTCGGCATCCTTTCTAGCCTGTATTATTCGCCATTTTTGGAGGTCCCGATTTCAAATATTCGCCAATTGGCGAAGATTCGCCGCTAAAGTTATCCCTGAACCTCTAAGGTTATGAGACAGAGGTTAAATAGAACCTCAACACAAACATAAATAAAACCCATTTCAATTATTTAATTAATGAAATAACACATTCTTTCCAAGTAAGATAATTTACAACAAGCATAATAAATAACTTTCAAATAAATTAATCCATTCATTAAACAATAAGGTTACAACACTCATTCCCTGAATGAGGCAAGTCCAATAAATAGGATTAAAATTACAAATTCTACCTCGATAACAAAGAGGGGTAATAATACAAGAATAACTGAAATGAAGACAAGCAGGAATTGCAACTGAAACCACGAGCTCTCCAACTGAAAGTCTCATCCACATGTACAAGGAGGAAAACCCAACAGAGAAAGGTGCACATTCCACCCAACCAACTGGAACCCAAAGGTCCACCCCCCTTGCTAGGTGATAGTACCAATAATTTCTATCGAAGGACTTCTACCTCTAGACATAGGCTAACATAACCATACTGAAATAAATACAGTGACATCACTAACACAGGGTTACCATGCTTCTAGAAATTACATAATCAACTGCATCACTGATGCAAACATATTATCGACCTAGGAGAAGTGTCATCACAATGTTACATGGGTTATCTTGGTGAGTCTTCCTAGGCCTCGAACCCCATCTTGTGTTATCCTAGTAACCTCTAATGACTTCCAACCCCTCATGTAAACCAATGCGAAATCAATTATCTTTCGTAGAGACAAGATAACGATCTTGTCATTCTAGGCCTTCTCGTCTCAACCCAAGTCTTTACAAGCCCTTGTGTTCATGAGCAAGGCATAATTATCTTATTAATTATTTGATACTACCTGATACTCTAATTAGTTAATTAAGTTATCACTAGATTAACTAACTTACAATGAGTTATCCTGGCACCACTTCATGTGCCGGCCCTCGTTACAAGCCACTTCTCTAAGATGACACATGGAACAACTCCACAACCCAAGTGTACACAAGTGCGACATAAGGGTACCACATCTCTAACCATGACATACAATCCATACACTCCTGTTCATGATAACCGAGAAATAAATTGGTTATGCACTACCCAAGGCCATTTAAAGGTTGACTACACAGTACGACAACCCACAAACATGAAATCCCAACTAGAAGACTTGTCAAATGCTAAGACCCATATTTCCTAAATGGCCATACGAACAACTCAAAAACAAGGAAAGAATCAAATCTACTTTGGATTCACTAAATCCATTTTCCACATTATCATTTAACAATTTATTGCGTTTAAATAAATTGAATTAAATTCGTCCTTCCAATTAAGAGAGAAATTAATACTAAATAACTTAATTTCCCTACTGGCATTTAATTAATGATAAATTAACCCAATACTCATATACTTGACAAAATTTAATGAAGTAAAATAATTATTGTCTCTTCATTCAATATAACCATTTAAAAAAATAATTAACTTGTCAAAAAAAAACATATCATTTAAAAATCAAAACTACTTCTGCACGAAATATAATATTTTAAAATCAAAAAATTGATTTAACCAATATTTCCCTATTACATTTTCTTGAACAAATCATTATTTTAATATATATATTTAAAAACAATATATATATACATATATCAAAATAATATTTTAACCAACAAAATATATATCTATAAATATATTTTAATATGTTAATCTTATAAAATATAATATTAAATATCAATATACATTAATATTTTAATATTATAATATTATAATAATAAAATATTAAAATATATTATAACACAAAAAAATAATTTATATTTTCTGAAAAAGCCAAAGGAAAGAGCCTCGGTTTGTGTGCCAACCCTTAGGGTTGAGCCATGTGAACCTTAGAATCTGCACTAAGGATGTTGGGAGGTCATCAGCATTGGTCACGGTTTCTCTTACTAGGTGGTGGAGGTTCGGCTGTGGCGACCGCAGGAAGCAGCGTCGCCGGGAGGAGGGAAGCATGGCGAAAGGCAGAGGCGGCCACCACCGTTGGTGGTCGCGCATTGCACGGTCGGTGCAGGCTACAGACATGGGTTGCGCTAAGCGGGCTCCCCCACTCCGCTTCCCAAGGGAGTGGTGGTGGGGTGAGCCCGAGCCCCTCTAAAAAAATAATTTTAAATATATTTTTTGTCATTAAAAACGCGACTATCATTTTTTTTTTTTGAAAAAATGACCAAAACCTTAAAAGGAAAATACAGGCTTTTAATAAAGGGATAAAATTCTAGAAAAATTTTATTTTTATAAAATTTTGCCAGCATAACTTTATAAGGGGAATAAATATAAAAAATATATACATATAACCAAGTATATGAACATATATTTTTAAGGAAATATATATATGCATACACATAATTTTCATTCAAACAAGATTGAAACTCTAAAATTTGAAGAACAAATTGAGAACAAAACATAATGAAAATAACAATTGCAAACAAGAATTTTTGTTTCCAACTTGAACAAACTTATTCAAATTTTGAAAGCACAATAACAAACAGATTTGTTTTGCACACAAACTAAAGATTTAAAATAGTTTTCCATCCACACAAAATCCATTGAATTCAAATAAATTCAATTAAAACAAGATAAGAACCTAATTCTTTTGAACTATGTTGAAGATCCTGATGGTGCTATGAAACCCTTTTAAGCTCCATAGATTCTTTGAGCTTTCTATCCAAAACACAAAAGTAGGAAATATCACATTTTTTGAATTTTTGAATTTTGAAATATCTAAATTGACTTTTAATTCATTTTCTTAATTTTCAATTCCAACTTAAATATTTATACATTTCCAAAATGGATAATGTAAATCATTTCAACATAAATAAATTAATCAATTAATAAAATAAATCTACTACAAGATTAAATTATCTATTAATTAAATTAAATTACTCAGTAATTTAAATCACATTTCTAGCATTAATCTAACTTCCTAAATAAACTGAAACAAGGCAAATAGAACAAAATAGAACAACTGGACCACACTATGACCAATGACACACTATGCCCAGGGTGACGAATCAGCACGAAAATCTTAGCTAGTATCTCCCAATCAAATGATGTTGGGAAATGGACACGCTCGAACCTGTGGAAATAGGTGGAGTCGATGTCCAATACCAGTCAACCTGCGAACAAAAAATATATCCAAATGCAATAATATGTCATAAATAAGGCACACCATGAAGATGAAATCATGAAATCGTAGGGCACTCACAAGTGAGTGGTGCAATACCATCCTCTTCACCAATACAATAGTACTAACTGAGGCATCTAACATAGCAGCATAATCAAAAGCATGAAACATCATAAATTTAAATATCCACTTACGCTAATTCCAAACATGCCATAGTAATCACATTAGAATATAGTATCATCAAAACAAGGTACATCATGATAACATAGTGATCAATTGTAACCAAGTACAAAGTCAAATTACAATAGAATACAAAAGCATTAAAGGGAAACAACATAATTCACACAATAGAGAAAAATAGAGGGGTATTACATCCTCCCCACCTAGGGTCAGGCTTACTCGTGGAAGCCTATAAACAAATAGGGATAAAGTTCCCTCATTCTAGCTGCATCTTCCCATATGGATGATGTGTCATCCCTACGATCCCATTGAATCTTAACTTGATCAATATCTCGCCCTCGAAGGGCGAGCGTTATGTGCTCCATGACAGCCATGGGCTCCAAAGCCAATTGCCCATCCTCTACCTGCAATGCATTCCAATCAATTACATGAGAAATGTTTGGATGGTATGACCAAGGAACTGAAACATGAAACACATCATGAATGCGTGAGAGACTGGGAGGAAAAGCAAGATAGTAAGCAACAAGACCAATATTCTCGAGTATCTCGAAAGGTCCAACAAAGTGAGGCGCCAACTTAGAGCCCTTTCCATAATGGATGGGACTCTTTCGAGGATGCACCCGCAAGAAGACTTTATCGCCTATGGCAAACTGATGATCCATTCTATGCGCATCTGTATACTTCTTCTGCCTATCCTGCACTGCCACCAAGTGCTCTCTAATCCTGTCCACCTGCTGCTCCATATCCTACAAGATCTCAGGACCCAACACTATCCTGTCCTCCAGTCGATCCCAACTCAAAGGGGTATGACATGGTCTTCCATACAATGCCTGGAATGGAGGCATACCAATGGAACTTTGAAACCCATTATTATAGGCGAACTCTACCAAATAGAGATAATCCTCCCATCATGTATGCTGGTCCATCACATACATACATAACATATCCTCAAGGATCTGATTAACCCTCTCGGTCTATCCATCTATCTCGGGGTGATAAGATGAACTGAAGTTTAATTGTGTCCCCATCGTATGCTGCAATGATGTCCAAAGAGCTGAGGTAAATAGTGGATCCCTATCAGAAATAATTCGACACGAAATGCCATGTAACCTCACAATATCCTCCATGAACACTCTAGCTATAGACGATGAGGTATATGATGAGTGCATAGGTGAGAAGTGTGCCACCTTCATCAACCTATCAACTGTCACCATTATCGAATCATGTCGTCTTGAAGAGTTGGGTAAACCAATAATGAAATCCAATGAGATTATATCCCACTTCCACTCTAGTACTAAATGCAGTTGTAGGAGCCCTGCTAGATGTTGATGCTCACCCTTCACTCGCTGACACTCTAGACATCGTAACATGAAATCTGCAATATCTCGCTTCATCCCTAGCCAAAAGTACAACTAATGCAAATCTGAATGCATCTTCTTCACCCCAAGTTGGGATAAATAAGGTGCATGATGTGCCTCAGTCATGACCAAGGTACGAAGACCATCTGAAGGAGGAGCATATATGTGTCCCGTGTGTCTCAATAACCCATCTGGCTCCAGAGAATATCCTGAATGTCTGCCCTCAAGAGGTCTTCCTGCCTCTATCACTATCCTGACCTCCTAGTACCAACTATTTGCTAGAAGGGCAGAAAGAATCTGACTCTGTAGGTCCACAACTAGAGTCAACTCAGATATCTCATGTCTCTGTCTACTAAGTGCATCCACTACAACATTCTCCTTCCCCTGGATGTACTTCACCTCGAAGTCATACTCACAAAGGAACTCCATCCAATGCCTCTTCCTAGCATTAAGGTTGGGCTGCATGAAGATATATTGAAGATTCCTGTTAACTTTGGAATCATTTTATTGCATGAGAAATGCGAAATGAGTTACTCAGTTTTTAAGGGGCCATGAGCCAATGACTAATGGAGAGATTCAATAACTTTCTTGCATGCATAATATTATCCTGACATGAAATATTTTGTCACTTCTTTGTATAACAATGATTCATTTGGTATGTTCTTTCCATTATTGATGTTGCTCTTATTATGATTATTCTTTATGAAATCAAATTTAAGTCAATATTGCTAACTCAAGATCATGGGTGGGATATTTTAACTCATGATCCTTGAGTTTTCATGACTCATATGCAATGACTTGACCCTCCAAGGATGCATCTATACAAACTACAAAGTCCTCAGTCAGATCTAGTATAGCAAGTATCGGTGCACTAGTCAACATCTCCTTAAGGTTCTGAAATGCTACCTCGCACTTCTTGGACCACTCAAACCTCCTCCCTTTCCTCTGTAGGGTAGTGATAGGATAACCTATCCTCCAAAAAACCTGCACAAAGCGTCTGTAATAACCCGCTAGCCCCATAAAGCTATGTATCTCTGCCACATTCATGGATGCAAGCCAATCTGAGATCACTTGGATCTTTTTAGGACCCACTAAAATACCCTTCCTTGAGATGATATGCCCAAGTTACTGTACCTCAGACTTGAAGAACTCACACTTCGATAGCTTAGCAAACAACTGATTATCTCGCAAGCACTATAATACCTACAACAAATGTTCCTCATGCTCTACCATAGTCCTGGAATATATCAGAATGTCATCAAGGAACACAAGGACAAACCTATCTAGGTATGTATAAAATACACCATTCATCAGACTCATGAACACAGAAGGTGCATTCGTCAACCCGAATGGTACTACTACGAACTTGTAGTTACCATACCGCGTTCGAAACATTGTGTTATGAATATTAGATTCAAAGATCTAAAGTGAAAGGAAAGAGCCTCGATTTGCACACCAACCCTTAGGTTTGAGCCGCACAAACCTCAAAATCCATGCTAAGGATGATGGGAGGTCATCGGCACCGCCTGTGATTTATCTTACCAGGTGGTAGAGGTTCAGTTGTGGTGGCCGCAGGAGGCGGCGCCGCCAGGAGGAGGGAGGCATGGTGGAAGGTGGAGCTAGCACTAGCATGGGTGGCGAAGCTGGCCACCAACTATCACCACGTCATTCAAGAGTATTCTGATGTCTTCACAGATGAGATTCCAGGGATTCCACCTCAAAGGGATATTGACTTCAAGATTGATCTTATACCTGATTCACAACCCATTTCTCGAGCTCCCTATCATATGACTACCTAGGAGCTGAAAGAGCTTCCCTTAAAGCTATAGGAGTTGTTAGAGAAGGGTTTCATTTTCCCTAGTGTTTCAGCATGGGGAGCACCGGTTATCTTCGTGAAGAAGAAGGATGGTTCACTTCGGTTATGTATTGATTACCAATAGTTGAACAAAGTGACCATCAGGAACCAATATTTGTGTCCTAGGATCGATGATCTTTTGGATCAGGTCAAGGGTGCCACCATCTTTTAAAATATTGATCTTAAATTAGGATATCATTAGCTTCGAATCTTTGACTTTGATATTCATAAGGTAGCATTTCAAACATAGTATGGTCATTACGAGTTCACAGTAGTACCATTTGGGTTGATGAATGCACCTTCTGTGTTCATGAGTTTGATGAACGGTGTATTTCGTACATACCTAGATAGGTTTGTCCTTGTGTTCCTTGATGACATTCTGATATATTCCAAGACTATGGTAGAGCATGAGGAAAATTTGTGAAAGCTATTGTAGTGCTTGCGAGATAATTAGCTGTTTGCTAACCTATCGAAGTGTGAGTTCTTCAAGTCTTAGGTATAGTACTTTGGGCATGTCATCTTAGGGAAGGGTATTTTAGTGGATCCTGCAAAGATCCAAGTGATCTCAGATTGGCCTGTACCGACGAATTTAGCAGAGATACATAGCTTAATGGGGCTAGTGGGTTATTACAGATGCTTTGTGCAGGGTTTTTCGAGAATAGGTTATCCTATCACTACCCTTCAGAGGAAAGGGAAGAGGTTTGAGTGGTTCAAGAAGTGAGAGGAAACGTTTCAGAACCTTAAGGAGATGCTGACTATTGCACTGATACTTGCTATACCAGATCCGACTGCAGAATTTGTAGTTTGTTGCATCCTTGGAGGGTCTTTGGTGCAGTGTTGATGCAGGAGGGTTGACTCATTGCATATGAGTCATGGAAACTCAAGGATCATGAGTTGAACTATCCCACCCATGATCTTGAGTTAGCCGAAGTTGTACTTGCAACAACTACTTAAATAGGCTAATTTTTTATTTGTTTAAGTAGTTGTTGCAACTTCCTCTAGGGTTGCGTCGCGGGGCATTATAGATAAATTATTCAAATTTTTACGTCAAGTTTCCTAACTCCAATTTTTTGAATTTTCATTGCCACTTTAGGGCATTTTTTTCCATGATGATCTTGCACATACCCATCTTCATCTTAGTTATCCACTCCATGGCATAATATTGTAATAACTCATTAAAAAAAATACGTTTATAAATGCACTCACATAAAGTACCACAAAATTTCAATGTGTATTCCATAGGAAGAGAATTTAGTAATTACATTGAATTATAAAGTGTAATGGGGGATCGTGTAGTGTCCTAATTAGCCATCACAGTAATGGATAAAGTTAATTCTCATGAAATGGGCATGATACCCTGATTTTATATCACAACAATGGATCATTTTGATTATTTCCTCATGTGTGTGTGCCTTGATACAAACTCTTTTTTAGTTTCTTGTGCATTTTTGGACATAATTATGGGTCTAAATTCCTTGCTCACTTCTCTTCCAGTTTTCAATTGGTCTACTTATACCTCTTAGTAATAAGGGGGTATTATGAATATGTTATTCTAATGCTTCTTTCAATGGGGAAGCTTCTTTCAATGAAGCACTAGAAGAACCTTCTACTTTGGGGTGTCTCATTGACCTTCTTTCTTTATCTCTTTAATTGGAGATTATTTTAGTGGATCATATTTTGTGAGACTCTAGTACTTATGTAGTGCTTTAGGATGCATATTTTAGTAGTGTATAGATGTCACTCTTGCATTTCTTGAGCGTACTCCAAAAATATAGTACTATATATATATTCAACCTCACAGGCATCTATATATTCATGGTTGAGTAGTGTTCCATATGTTGACTCATGCAGTGTTTTGTATCTCTTATCTTGGTATACATTTCATGGAGTTTATTTGATTCCAACAAAACCAAATCATCTTTGATAGATTTTAAAACTTTGACATGCCTCATTAGTTCTCCATAATCTTCCCATCTTCATGTGAAATCTTATTAGGATGTTGTATCCTTCTATTTCTCTATTTTGGAGAGGAGTTTTGTTACCATTAGGTTTTCTCCTTTTTCTCCATTTATGAGAGATTGTATTGTACATGGGTACTTCACAAGCCCTTGCAGTGTACCTATTGTTCTCTTATAATCTCAACAATTATCACTTAAGGGGTTGTTAGAGTGAATAATATATCTATTCACTATAGATGAAGTGAACTTAGGTTGATGAGGTTAGACAACATCATGTCTAACTAAATGTGCAACCTTTTAGGCCTCTAGAGGTTACCTAGTTGTTTGGTAAACCTCATGTGCATACCTTTATAGGTTTGAATAATTTTCATCTCAACTCAAAGGTCACTTTTATAATCATTCAACACTTGTGACCAAGGTTGATGACTTGGTCAAATGGGTTGTTAGTTTGCATATTCCAATAATCCAAAGGTTAAAGCCTATAGGACAATTGTCTTCTTATTTGTGTCACATTATGGGGCAATTATCAATCGACATGATAGGTGGATTTCCTCTTCCTTTCCTATATATGCAATGCCATATTATACATTTTAATCTACTATTTATCATTATCTTTGATAATGTGAATTACGATCATTGTGCACAAGTGTTTTTATGGAATAAAAATGTTTTTTCTATTATAATCTTGGTTGCAAATCCTGAAAATATGAAAGTGCCAAAATCAATTGATCTACACTAGGAGCTTAAACGAAAAATTAGTAGATTTGAAAGATAGGTGGCTTAGTATATTTATAGTTTCTCTAGATCATTTAGATATTCCCTTTAAGAGTAATTGTGTTGTTTAGTATCTATATATCAAACAAATATTAAGCACTCTCTTCTCTTCTATAATTTTAATATTGTTTTATTTATATTTTAAATGACAACCCAAATAATATGAATATGTACATTGGTTATTTATTGTTTTAGGGGAAACTATTTATGAAAATGCAACTTATCAAAGGATCAATAATAAAAAAAAAAAAAATAGATTTATCATAAATTTTAAAATATGTAAATAATGTTTTACCTAATTTCTAATAGTATAATTTAGCTATACAAATGTATAAATATCACTTATCTCAAAATATTTAATATTAATTTTTCTAAAGGTAATTATTATAGATATTTATGAATTATTTTACTTTTATTGTATAAAATAAATTATTATTTAAATACAAAGTAAAGTATAGCCTATAGATGTATTAGTTGAATAAATAAAATAAAAAATTAAAATGTATGGTGATAGGATATGGATTGTTGGTTGGGGCATGTGTGAGGATGTGTAGGCACTAGCTACACCTTCTTGTAGCACATGTGTTGTACTGGGGGTGGGGCCTATGTGAGGTGGTTGTTAATTGGTGCTCGAGTGGGTGTGAATTTTTTTATGGTGGATTTGTATCTATGTTGGTGTTGTGTGGGTTCAACAAGGGTTAGTAGGGTGTTGGGATATTATCTTTTAATTTTTGGCTACTTTTTTTGTTCTTCGGTGTGGTCTTAGGTGGAGGCTCAATTTTTACCCATAATGTGTCTTTTACAGAGGTTTTCTTTTGGGGGTGATCCCTCCCTTTCCCTACATGTAAATTTAAAAAAACTCTTAAGATATTTGAATGGAGATGGTATGTCCCATAATGCTGATCCTCGTATACTAAAAGTGAATAGTTTCCTTGAAAGGAGTGTGGATTATCTAGTCTTGGTAATCCAACAAGAACCTATCGAGGAGGACATCAATTATCTAATTAACTATGATCTAATTTAAAAATTCACGGGGATTTGTGTTTCACATCCTTTTTTGGAATGTTGGGCTTAGTGGAATTTGAACCTTGAAGGGGAGATAGAGATTACAGTAGCAACCAATAACTATATTATCGTGGTTTTTCAATTATCTAGCTAATCGTGGTCAGGTTTTTGAAGGAGGGCCTTATTTCAATAACCATGTTTGGTTATTTTTAAAAGCATTAAAAATGTTTGTTTTAACCTTACGAAGGAACTCCCAACATGTGCCCCTATCAGGGTAAGGCTCCCATAGTTTTCACTAGAACCTTTTATAGGAATAACATATTGCATATGATTTCCTTTCTACTAGCCAAGCTGACGGGTCTGCCTCAACAAACGTTGGACAAAAAAAGATGATTTATTTTTCTCTCATATGTTTTGAAAATTTATGTAAATAATCCTTTTTCAAATTCTCTCAAAAAAATTCTAGGTTCCTCCTATTAGATCCGGTAGCTCAATTATGAATCCCTACAATTTCATGATAGGGTGTTTTATGAATATGGTCATTTATAGAGAAAGGTCCCTAGACCTAGCACATCAGGACCTAGTTTTAATTTGTTCGCTTGTCAAACCTCTAAGGTTGACAAAGGGAAGGTTCCTATTTAATAGGAAAAAGAGGATAAATAGAGTTTTACTCAAGTGGAATTTATGAACAAGGGGAGATCATATAAAATAACATTTAAAGGTAGACATGATGAGGGTGTATTAAATAAATTCAATGTGCTGGATTAATTTAACCAAGAAGAGTGAATCCAATGGTTTTCGATTTTGATGATGTTAAGGTCGGGCTAGATCAAGATTTATCCAAGGTGGATTTTAATCAGGTATATATCCAAGGAGATCCTCTAGCTTTACAAATGGATAAAAATCTACCTCTAGTGGTTTCAAGTGCTTTGGTGGTGGTTAAAAATAATGTAAGGGTTGATGGGTCGGCTCTAGTTATGGTGGAGTCTCAACATGAGAGGGTTAATTTTGATCCAAGGTAAGGTAGTAAGGCCTATACATTGTTGAGACTTAAAAAAAATAGCCTTAGGAAGGGTGTTCCAAAGAAACCTCCCAAGGTAGTATAAAAGAAAGATCTAGATAAGATTAAATTGATGGGGGAGTCATTAATGGAATCAAGGTTAGTTAAGACCATTGATTCTCACTTTTCCAACCAACAACAATGATAATTCTATCCTAGAATGTAAGGTTCTTGAACCATACTCCTAGATAGAAAAAAAATCATGATTCAGTTAGAGCTAATCCAAATTCATCTTTGGAAATAATTTATAACATGCGTCCTAAGATGTAGCTATGAAGTTGTTAGTGTATTGTTGCCCAGGGTAGTGTTTGGGTTATTGCTTGCCTATGGAACCCAATGAAGGTAACTTGTTGGTGGTGGATATCTAGAATAATTTCTATCTCAATAATAACTACAAGCCTAGAATATCGACATAATATATTTCTTTCTAATGTTTATGGTCTTATTGACTTCCTTGGAAAAATCAGTCTTTGGACACATTTGTGGTATATTCAATATATTTCTCCCTTGAATCCTTGTCTCATGCTTAGGAACTTTAATTCTATTACAAGTCTAGGGAGAAAGAAAAGGGGGTTGGTAAATCTTGCACATTCTTCTATTCTTCTCAAAGATTACATTAAATCCTTGAATTAGGTGGATATAAATCCTTGTAATTGTTTATTTATCTTGAGTAACAAAATGTGTGGTGAGGATTCTATATTGGAGAGAATGGATAGATTGTCGGTGTCCTATATTTGGGTTGATAGAAACTAGTCTACAAGCTTTGAAATACTGGATTGGATGGGTTTAAACTATTGGCCTATCAAACTCTCAGCTTGCTTAGTTAGGGCCACTAAGAATCCATCATTTAATTCCATCTTATTTGGTTGTATGATCCTTCTCTCCAAGAGGTCATGATAGATTGGTGGAGTAGATGAATACCTACATATGACACAACTATGTACGCCTTTACTAAAATTTTACAATTTATAAATTTTGAGATCAAGAAATGGAATAAATTGTCATTTGGTAATATATTTATTGCTAAAGTGGTAGCCTAATCTTGATTGAATACTATAACTTGTAAGATTAGATATTATGTACACACTGGTATTTATTTAAGGAAGAAGTTGTAGATTTAAAGCACTTGGAAGAATGAAAATTAAGTGAGGACTTTTTTTTTTAAAGGCTAAAATTGAGTGGCTTCAATTGGGTGATAAAAATACAACTTTCTTCTTTACTTTGATTAAGTGCAAGTGACATGGGAATATGATCACTTCTCTTTTGTATCCTAGGGAGTCTAATTATCTTTCCTTAGAGATAAATCAAAGGAAGCTTTGCAACATTATTTAACCTTGTACATGGAATATATGCCACTTTTAGTTGAGGAGGAAATTGTATTTTCGAGGTTATTCCTTTAGTTGTGACTAGGGAAATTAATGAGATGATCATTAGAGCTATTTATCTTGATAAAATGGAGGGAGTTGTGTTTCAGATAAAAAGGGAAAGCCCCTAGTCTGAATAGTTTCCTAGTTTAATTATTTGAATATTTTTAAGTTATAAAATTTGATTTACTAGAAGTTGTATAGGAGTCTCAAAATCACAAGAAGATCTTGATAGAAATGAATGCTACTTTTCTTACCTGTATTCCTATAAGAAAAGGAGGTAACTCATTGAACCTATTTAGACCAATAGTTCTTTGTAATGTGGTGTACAAGATTAATTTTAAATTGATTATGGAGAGAATCAAGTTGTGGATAAGTATGCTCATCTGTAAAGAACAAAGTGGATTTGTGGCAAGTAGGAAAATTATGAATGGGGTTGTCATTGATTTGGATACTATGCATTCTATAGAAAATTCAAAGGAAAAGGATATGTTTATCAAAACAAACATGGATAGAGATTATGGCTTAGTTAATTGGTAATTTCTATAAAAAAAATCACTTCAATTTTGTGTTTGGAGTTGACTAGGTAAAGTAGGTGGTCATTTTTTTACTTATACTTCCTATTTATTTCTTGTCAATAATGACACCTCATATTTGTTTTGTGCTTCTCATGACCTATGTTAAGGGGATCCACTATGAGAATATTTGTTTATCTTATAGTCAAAAGGACTAGGAAGAACTATCAAACATCATGTACATAAAGCTTTTATTCAAGGATGGTGTTGGGGAAATCAGATACCTTCTAAGTCCCATTTGAATTTTGTTAACTATACTACACTTATGAGAGTTACCAAAATAAGAGAGGTGACTAACACTAGGGGTATGTTGGATACTTCTCATGTATCCTCAAGAAAAAGCATTAATGAAGGAAAATATTGTATTTACTTCTTTAACACTATGCCTACTATCTAACATTAGATTTCTCTAATTATTAGAATCTTGATTGGTACTCTCCCTATGATGCATCTTGGTATTTCTATGTTTAAAGGATTCTTTCCCAAAGAAATTTGGTAAATTATTTTGGATAAATTTTGGGAGAGAGTCAACAATTGGACCTTCAGGTGACTCTTCTTTTTTATAAGAGATTTATTTAAAAATTTGTTGTCCAAGCTCTTACTATTTGTAGATATTTTCTCTAGGTGGCTCTCAAAAGCATCATAAAGGAGCTAATGCATGAGCAAGACAATTATTATTGGCTAGATACTTGTGTAGATAAAAGTGGAATTTTGTAAAATGGGAGACAATTTATATGCTTAAGCATGATGGTGGTCTTGGCATGTCACAAGTTAGCCTCACTTTGTTGGCTTTGGATGCTAAAATTTATTAGAGGTGTTTCCCTAATGAAGATAAAATTCGATCTAAGATTCTTACTTTCAAGTATTGATAGGGAGTATCAGATATAAACATTCTAAATATGGGTCTTATGGATAATGGTTCTATGATCTGGGATACTCTTAATAGAGTTACAAATTTAACTAACAAAAGTTTTTTTTTATCTATAACAGAGGTTCTAAAGCTCTATTTTGGTATGATTTTTAGGTTGGCTTCCCACTAGTTATGACCATGTACCCTAATTTTTAGGCCCTTTATCTCATCTTCATTTAGGTTGAGTGGTCTCGAGTTGAGGACTACAAAATTATCTAGTACTTGGGGTAGCCTGATGTGTATAAATGGAAGGAGCCTAGAGTGTGGTTGTTGGGGGATCTAGTGAGGACCAAGAAGAGTTAGAAAGAACCTTGGCAAGTAGAGTGTGTAGTTTTTTAAGATGGAAAAAATTCCTTGCTTGGAGTCATAATCCTAAGGAGGTGTTTTCAGTGGTGTTTGGCTATCAAGAGTTGAATTATCAGAAATATGATGTTAGTGAAGTTTCTTTGTGGAAGAAGGTGTGGAATAATTTTTCTTAGCCTAAATGTAACTTCTTCATGTGGCTAGTGACTTGGAATAGGAGTCTTACCTAGGATAATATTAGGGAAATAGGTTTTCAAGGGTCATCTATAAGTGTCTTGTGTGGTAATAATGAGGAGTACTCCCATCACTTGTTTTTATAATGCCCCTTTTTTAGGATTATTTGGCATCACTAGAGGGAAATTTAGAAGAAAACTTGTGATAATGCTTCATCTGTAGTTGAATTCTAGAGAACTTGGGGATAACCTTCGGCCAAGACATTTTGTATTTAGGTGGATTGAAGTATTAGCCATTTGTGCATAATTTGGCAGCTATGGTTGGAAATGAACAAAAAATCCTTTAACAAGCAAGGAAGATAGTTCAACAACTTTGGTAGATGATTACTGGTATGATTTAAGAAACCGTGAATGCTAAATGTGACACTTCTTCTGCTATGGAAATTGGAGGGGAAGGGTTGTTGAAGAGTTTTGGCATAGGGGATAATATTTTCTGATCTTCACTAGC
Source organism: Sequoiadendron giganteum (assembly GCA_007115665.2). Lineage (NCBI taxonomy): Eukaryota > Viridiplantae > Streptophyta > Pinopsida > Cupressales > Cupressaceae > Sequoiadendron > Sequoiadendron giganteum. Next base: position 223,578,799 of record CM021104.1, on the reverse strand, counting down.
AAGGAGAAGTCATTTGGTTAGAAATTGTTTTAGAGAGATCTTAGATGGAATTTTCCTCCTAGGGGTTTTTTAATGTTTAATATTGATGGTTCTTTGAGGGGAAATTTTGGGCATGTCAGTCTAAGCGGAATTTGAAGGGATAACATGGTTAAATTTATTTTAATATTCTCCATATATGAGTGTTACTACACTAATAAGCTTTTGGAAGGTTGTGCTATCCTCATAGATTTGGAGAAGGTTTGTTCTCTTGGTTGGCATAATATTATTTGTGAGTTATATTCTAAGATTCTAGTTAATATGTTGAATGAGAATAATTTGGATGGTGTCAGCTGGCAATTGGCTTTGGTTGCTCGACAAATTCTTTCCTTGAGGACCTCCTTGAATTTGGGTATGTGCAAGATCATCATGGAAGAAACAGTCCCTTAAGTGGCAAAAAAATCAGAAAACTTAGAGTTAGGCATCTTGACATAAAAATTTGAATAAGTTGCCTATATTATTTAAAAAATATGTAAGAATAGAATTTGTAGAAAATTGAATGTAGTCTCCAAATTACTAGGTTTATTTACAAAAAAAAAAATCTATTTGGTGAAAATTTGAAATTTCAATAGAGTAGTAATTAAATTTAGGGAAAAAATAAGAAGTAAGTGTCTGTCTGACCACCCTAACCACATTAAAATGATAATATGTTTTTTATAATATTTTACATATAAGCAGAGGACTTGTGTCTCGATGTGATGGATACTTTTTTGTAATTTGTTTCCAAGTAAATAATTAATTATAATTTTTTTATGATTTTTTTTTTTAAATATAAAGACTCGTATGTCTGACCACCTTAACTTGGTCAAAACTTCATGAAATTCATTTTTTTATTGCTTTATTGTTTTATCTTATAGTATGTGAAGCATAAAATTTGATGCATGTTTTGGATTCAAAAATTATGATACTATTTGAAAGCTATAGATGTTTTTCAATCAGCCTAAAAATCAACACTTTAGTCATAATTCAATAGAAAATGAATAATTATTATTTAATAAATTCAAAGTAAAGCATAATTTATATTGGTGGAAAGCTGATAATCTCCTTTAAAAACCCTTTTCATTTCATCAATTTTGGGTTAAATAAAAGTCGTCAGCCACATACCCATCATATTGCCACTTTTTGGCCCATCATGATCTTGCACATACCCATTTTCCCTCTTTTGTTCATATCCCTCAAGAGTAGAATAGGCTAGAAGATTGCTTGGTAAAATGGGCTTTGAAGTAAATGGGTTAATGGAGGGTTGAAGATCGAGAGAATTTATCTTGGGATCAGACTGATAGTTTAGATAGATAGATTATTTAGGATATTATTGGTTTTTAATATTTTTGTGCTTATGGTCTAGTGCATCTGGATCTCTTTTGGTTGGGGATGTTTTAGGTGATTGTTGGAATTTTTGCCCTTAGTTTGGTTGAGATATGGGCCTTGGCTTATTTGTATGTTGATTTCAAGATGCTTTCATTAATTTTTTGTCCCTTTTTTCAAAAAACAAATAGCCTCTATATATTTATCAAAAATTAAAATCATAAAATAATTTTAAGAAAAACAACTTAATTGTTAAATAACTCTAACATAAAATAAAATAATTATTAAACAAAATTTAAAATATATATATCTAGTACATATTTAGTATATATAAGATAAAAATAATAATTACAAAGTTAAATAAATAAATTCTTAAATAAATAAAATAGATCAAATTTATTCAAATATTCATAATATTTTCAACAATAATTAATAATTTAATCATTATTATTAGAATGACCATTCTTACAATAGAATATTATATAATAAACAAATAATACTAGCTATTGCACTTTAGGTGTGCAATGGTGTATACCGAATAATTATATGGATATATTTGTTTTTTAGAACATATTGATTCAAAAAGAACAATGTGTATATAATTTATAAAAGCAAGGCATTAAGAAACTTTAATGAGAATAGTATACAAATGAAAGGGAACTTGAAATAATGGAATGGTTAATTACAACTATAAGAATGTGTGCAATTTTGTGACATGATTCAATTAGTAAACAATAGATATATTTAGTATTTGGAAAACAACTAATATAAAGCTATTTATTTAACATATTAAAATGAACAAATATTTTCCTTACACCAATATGTGTTTTAATATTGGTTGAAATTGAACAATGTGTATATAACTTATAACAAGAACACATGGAAAAATAAAATGGAAATAGTATGCATATGAAAGGGAACATCAGTTGATATGATATAAAAATGTAAAAATAGGATATATATACAAATTTGGAAGTCCATTGTTTTCATGGAATGTTTAATAGCAATTATAAGACTACATGCAATTGATAAGAATGGTATAGATATATTTTATATTTTGTTTCGTTTTGTCACACGACCCCTTTGAACTCTAATGTATCTGTAATAAAGAGTAGATCTCTTTAGTATTTGAATAACACCTAATATAAGAGAGAATGTTGAAGTTGAACATTCAATAATAATTATTAGTTACCTTTGGTAGAGTTTGTTGTAGGTTTTAAACAAATTATCTATAAGTTATCCATGAGTGGTGTCTAGATGAGAGTATTAAGAGATATAATTTACAACAAATAAAGTAAGTAACTATTGGTAGTGAAGTCAATAAGAAAGTTACATACCTTTAGTAGTTAAATTGTACTTTACCTATTTGAAGAATAGGTATTCGACATTGCTTTCAAATGAGGCTCTTCATTTTTTCGTGAGTGACATATGGGATTTGTTGCATGAGTGCATATCTTTCGAATGTGAAGCAGGGGTGTATATGAAGACTTTGTAGATCAAGAACTCGTGAAACAACCCTTGTCGATCAATGTTGCCAATGTCGATTGTGGTCATTGGAAGTGTTAGTCCTTGTGACTTGTGTATTGGCAATGCCCATGCCATTTCTTTGTTGCACCTAGTCAAATACTTTAAATTGGGATTTATTTATCCAAGTTAAATGAGACTATCGAGTTGTAGTTTCCATCTCAATATTAAATTACATTCTAGATGTGTCCCTATAGTTGTATAAGAATATACCATAGACAAAATTGAATGGAAACTGTGGTAATGGAAAATAAAATGGTACATTTTCCTTGGATTCTTTTTATCTATGAAAAACTACATATATGCATTTCTCATTTGTTTGGCTCCTATAGATTCTTTCAAAATTTGCATCTCTTTTCTTATGTGTTCAACCAATAGTATTGAATTAAAGTAGCTATTTAGAAGTACAAATATCTAGATTTAAAAGTCTCCAATGGAGAAATAACTAGAAATATAGATGTTACTATGAATTGCTCTAAAAAAATGACATTTAAATATGAATTTGAAAATTAAATATAATTTTGTTAATTAAAGAACATTGCAAAATTTGAAATTACAAATAAATATTTTTTAAATAAATTAATAATATATTACTATAATACCTATCTTGACAAACACTTATAATTCAATTGATTTGCTACATATTATAATTAAATCATTACTTTAGTTTCAACTCAATTAAATAATTCAATTGGTCTGCTAATGTATTTATAATATTCACTAGCAAGCTTCATAAGGCTAATTCTTGTGATTCGTTGAATGGATAGTTTGGACAACTATCTCTTTTACTCATAAATATAATTATATTATATATCATGCAATCTATTATAAAATATATATAATATGTTAATTATATTGTATATTATATAAAAATATAATAATTATTAATTATAATTATTTTATATAAAATATACATTATATATTAATTATGTTAATTTTAATGGACTATAAAAAAACTTTTATTTTTCACTTCAAATAGAAAGCAAGATGAACATTTTTACTTAATATTCACAAAGAAATTCATCTTAAAAAACTCTTCAATGTAAAAAAAAATAAAATCGTTGGCCTCCCAATTATACCATCATACCTTCTCATTGACAGATAAAAGATTAGGTTGAAACAAATTTGCACCTCTACATCTTTCACTTATTCCATCAGAATTAGCAACAAACAACTTCTAAATAAATTTGCTCTAATTTCTTCCCACGTCTAATTGTTGCTTGTCTAAAAGTCTGACATCATGATACTTTATCCTTCAAAGGTCTTTTGCCTGCAACTTGTGCTATGATTTTTAACTTCCACTAAGGGAAAAGGAGAATGAAAAGGTGACTTTAGTAATGAACTTCAATCTTCAAACTTCAAAACACTTACGCTACAACAAGAATCAAGGCTTACAAATTTATCCTCTCTTCACATAAATGTTTCACGTGGAAATGAGTAGAAGCAGCATCATCAGTCTCTTATTACTGCTCTACTCTTCTCTTCCTCTGCAGCTCTACTTTTCCTACACGATGGACATGGGATTTCAAACTTGCATTGGGCTATATAAAAAAAAAAAAAAAAACTCCCCAAAATTTTTATTTATATTTTACAATAAAAATATCTAAATATGACTATAGGACCATCAATTTTATATGCTAATATTATTTGGATTTTAAAAATTAATAATGTTAATTTCCTTACTTTAATTTGAGCTGCTCTTGACCACGTGTTAAATATAAGGGAGCTTTGATATATTGGTAGTTACACAGAAATCAAAATCTAAGATATTTTTGGGCATACTTTCGAGTTCAAAAATATAAATAAAGTAGGAAGAAAAGGTTAGGAAAATCCCAAAAATATAAATAATAAAAATCAAAGCAAAGAAAATCTCAATGGAAATTTGTTTTATGTCTGCGCAAAAATATTAACCTCTAGAGATTAAAAAAGGAAAAAATAAATTATTTTATCTGTTATACTTATGGTAAAGGATGTCGTAATGTTAAAACCTGAATGTGCTTGTTTTTAGGATCTTGGGCGTAATTTTCATTTTAGAAAGCATACTTAAAACCCTCATGGAAACCTTATTTTGACGCTGCAGCTCACTAAATTAGGAGAAGTGAAAGGAAAATACCAGCGAGGAAGAGTGGAGGGAAACCAATAGAGGCAGGAAAGCAGAAAAAAAGGGCAAAACAATAGCCGCAAAATGGCGAGAAATGATGAATGGCTCAGATTCGTTCAATGAAAATTTTAAGGATTTGAAAACACCTATTTCAGAAGGTATACATGGTGACAACAACAAATTTTAATTCCTTCCCTAATTTATACTCCATACTCCTCATATCACCACCTTAAAACATCTTTATGCGACTCACTTCTCTTCATCTATGTAGGAAAGAGGAAGAAATGCCGGCCAAACTCGGCAAGAGTGGCATGAGGAAGAATTAATTTCAATTGGCTAAGCGTGAGGAAGGGTGCGTCTCATATTATTATAGGAGAAGAATTTAATATAGAGAGACAACAAGAAGCATGAATTATATGATGGTAAGCAGCCAAAATTGGATTGGAATTCAAATATTTGATGGCAAGGAAGATATAAGTGATGTATATCTAGCCACAAAGCTGAACTTCGGGCAGTGTTATGCTACTCATTAACAAATACATTGAAATTTCCAATAAAACCAAAAAAAGATAATATACTAAAATATCATAGCACACACAAAGAATTATAAGTAAAATAGTAAAAACAATGTATTTAAATACAAAGCAACAAAATGGAAATAGTAAGCATACTTGATTTTCTGCTCGAATGCATTGTATGTTGTTTTACTGGAATATGTTGTATGCTGCAAATTCTTGATAATTTGTTCTTCTATTCAATGCGTTGTCTATAACAAACCTTTTTGGATAATTTTGTTGCACAACATTCATTCTTAAGAACAACCGGAGAATTGATATTTTTCCTCTTTACTGCTATTCAGTTCATATTTTTTTTCTTTACTGCTACTCAGTCATGTTTACAAAACATGATATTTTACCAGTTTATTAGATGTGACATGTGAAAACTGATCAAACAAGTTTGCAAAGTAGTTGTGCCATCTAGAAGGGAATCCTACGCAGCTGATCAACAAACATTCCACATAATTTAATCCAGTGATAAGATTTTGATGATGGAGGATATCTCGAGTACAAGATATTATTCACCGCTTTCAATGAATTTAATGTTTATTCAACACGTTGAATTGAATGCATATCCATAGAAAATTTTTGCAGCTATGTGAATCAATGGCTGAAACACTATGAAGAATTTAATAGAGAGAGAGAGAACAATTGCACCTTGGTGTGCAGTGGGTACATTGAAAAAGTGTGGAAATTCAATTAGAAAAAATATTTCTTTGAATTCTAATACTATAGTAATGATTCTAACATTTTTTTATTTAAAAAGAAAACTTTCTAATTACCAAGATTTTATTAAAGTAAAGTGTGAGAATGTAGCTGTCAAGATTCGAAAAAAAAAAACAAATGCAAAACACACATAATTGTTGTTATATTTTCCAGTCAAGCTAGAAATACCCAAATCTCAAATGCGGAAACAACAAGGAGACATGCAACTTTGATTCACTATTAATCAATTGGAAATGATAAAACATAAAGCAAAATAAGAACTAGAAACTATTACAACTTTCTGGGAGTGATTAGCTACTCAACCAGACTGGTAATGATCAGGAGCAATCATTGCTCTTACAAAATGACTAACAACTGTTGTTATTTAGGAGTTGTTGGGAGCACAAAGAGAATGTTCTTCTCACAGTCTATTGCTGCAATGTTCTTCTCTGACTTCTTCTCTCAACTTTTCCCAACTCTTTTCTCCAACTAACTCTTTCCCAACTCTTTTCTCCAACTAACTCTTTCCAACTGACAGAATAGTCTTCCTTCAATTCATTTTGTCCAAGAAAAACATTCCCTCTCAAAAATTTGAAATCACCTACCTCAGTAAATGCTGAATTCAAAAATAGCTACCAAAATCAATTTTGGAGTTGTCAAGAGCTGCAAGGTGGATCCCCAAAACTAGCAAACTTCTTCTGACAGGTAGGTGAAGACTGCAAGGCACTAGTGGATGAGAAGATGCTTAGGGAACATTAAATTCCAACACTCCCCCTTTGTCCTAAGCTAACAAAACGACACAATCAAATCTGATCTAGATCAACAACGCGCAATCTGCTCCATAGGCGCACAAAACTATCAATGCTCAAAGGCTTGGTGAATATGTCTGCAAGCTGCTGCTCAGACCTACAAAACTTCATTTTAATTTCACCATTTTCAACCAATTCGCGAATGAAATGATACCTGATTTCAATGTACTTGCTTCTTCCATGAAACGTAGGATTTTTCATCAAAGCTATCGATGAAACATTGTCACAATAGATCACTGTTACATCCTCTAGTTCTTCTTTCAAATCTGTCAAGATTCTTCTTAGCCAAATAGTCTAACATGTTGTTGCGTTTGTTGCTATATACTTAGCTTTAGTTGTTGATAGGGAAACAACAGGTTGCTTCTTAGAAGCCCAAGAGATAGCACCCGAACCCAAATCAAATACATAGCCTGAAGTGCTCTTCCTATCATCCAAACTTCATGCCCAATCATTGTCAGTGTAACCAACCAGACCATATTCTTTTGTTGTTGTGTACAACATGCCATATCCTTTGGTACCATTCACATACCATAGGATTCTCTTACCCGCTTGCCAATGGGTGTCTCTTGGAGTCTCCATGAATCTAGAAATCAGGCTCACTCCATGCATTATATCTGGCCTAGTTGTTGTCAAATACATCAAGCTTCCAACCAATCTTTTGTACATGGTCAGATCCACATTGCTACTACAATCTTCTTAGGTCAAATTTAGGCCTATGACTGTTGGTGTTGGGGCAGGCTTTCTCTCAAGCAATCTAAATCTCTTCAATATTTCATTTGCATACTTCTCTTGAGAGATAAAAATACAATCATGCATTTTTTTTACTTCTATGCCTAGAAAATAACTCAAAAGACCTAAATCTGTCATTTCAAATTCTCTTTTCATGGCCTCTTTAAAATCAGCAATGAGGAAATCATCATCCCCAGTAAAAATTAAATCATCTACATACAAGACAATAATTAAAATGTTACCTTTTGCTACCTCGATGTAGAGAGTGGGCTCACCATCGCTTTTGCTAAAGTCACTGCTCATCAAATATGAGTCAATCCTACTGTACCATGCTCGTGGAGCTTGCTTCAGCCCATAAAGAGCCTTCTTCAACCTATACACCTTGTGTTCTTGGCCTGGAACTTCATATCCAAAAGGTTGCTCCACATGAACCTCTTCTTTCAAAACTTCATTAAAGAAGGCGGACTTCACATCCATTTGAAATACCTTTCATTTGTGTTGGGCAGCAATAGCTATGATTGTCCTCACAGTCTCCATCCTAGCAACAGGGGAAAATTTCTCATCACAGTCTCTTCCAAACTATTGTTTGTACCCCTTGACAACTAGTCTTGCCTTGTGCTAGTCTATTCTTCCTTCGGCATTACTTTTGGTCTTATAGATCCATTTTACTCCAATAGCTTGCTTGCTTGGAGGCAAGTCAATCAACTCCCATGTATTGTTTCTTTCCAATGCATCTATTTCTTCATCCATGGCTTCACACCATTTATCCTCTTTCACAGATTCTTCAAAATAAATTGGATCATTGTGAGAAAATAGTGCAAAATTCATACTCTCATCAAATTCATCATCATACCTTTCATTTTGGTAGATCTCCCTTAGACTCTTGGTCTTTCTTGGCATTAGGGAGGTGAGAGTGGGGTCTGAATTTTTAGTGCTGCTGCTATTCTGTTGAACAAGCTGAATCTTGAGTGATCGGGAGCTGTCAGGAGCCGAATTTTTGGCTGTCTGTGGTTGCTTCCCTTTCTATCTGTTCTAATCAGGAGCGATCAGGAGCTGTCAGGAGCCATCATTTTCTACTACTACAGAATTTTCTTGATATTCATTTTCATCTTCTTCATCAATCTGGGCTGTAGGGAGCTGTCAGAATCTGTTGTGCCATCCCATGACTGATCTTCTAAAAACTCCACATCTCTACTAATGATCATTTTTTTGGTGACCAGATTGTACAGCCTATAGGCTTTGGAATCTTCACTATAGCCCATGAAAATACACTTTTCACCCTTGTCATCCAATTTTTTTCCTTTTTTCTTTAGGCACGTGTGCATAAGCCACACATCCAAACACTCTCAAGTGTTCAACCATCCGTCTTCATTTTGTCAATGTCTCTTGAGGTATCTTGTCATAGATTGCCTTAGTTGGACTTCTATTAATCAAATGCATGGCTGTTGCAACAACCTCTCCCCAATATTCTGAAGAGAGTCCTTTTTCTTTTAACATGCTTCTTGCCCTCTCCACAATGGTTCTATTTTTCCTTTCAGCCACTCCATTTTTTTGTGGAGTGTAACTAGCTGTAAGCTCCTTTTTTATGCCATCCTGCCTACAAAAATTCACAAAACAATTAGAGGTATACTCTCCTCTATCTGACCTTAGGACTTTAATAAAATGTCCACTCTCTTTTTTAGCTTGGGCTTTAAATAATAAAAACTTATTAAATGCATCAGACTTGTGTTGCAAAAAATAAACCCATGTCTTATAGCTGTAATCATCAATAAAGGTCATAAAAAATCTACTATTACATATGGAAGTGATTTGCATAGGGCCTACCAAATCCATGTGCACCAACTCCCATGGTGCTCTTCCCCTTGTAGAGTTGCTCGATTGAAAGGGCTGCCTATGTTGCTTACCCAAAATGCAAGCCTCACATCTAACATTAGGCTCTACTATCCTTGGAAAACCATCAACCATCTTGCTTTTGAAAAAAAGACTTAAACCAACATAGCCTAGATGTCCATACCTAAGATGCCATAGCTTGGAGGGGTCTGCAATGGTGCTCTTGAGGGCTGCAAGTTGTACTTCTGTACATTTTCCATCCATGAGAGGTGCTACAATGGATTGAGATGAGAAGCATGTCTCAATCTTCAATGAAAACATCTGGTTCTTCATCATTTGTATTGCTGCAAACACCTTTGTCCTCTCATTCTTTTCATAAATGACACATTTTCCCTTCTCCATTAACACTTTGTATCCATTCTAGATCAATTGTCCTACACTCATGAGGTTATGCTTTGACCTCGGTGCAAAGAACACATTTAGAACCTCCTATTCACCTTGCTTGGTGCAGATCATGATAGATCCTTTTCCTTTAACATGAACAACTCCATTGTTCCCCATTCTAATTTTTGATTTAACATTTTTTTCAATGAAAGAAAAAAGACTTTCATTACCACTCATGTGGTTGTTGCAACCATTGTCCAAGTACTAGACTTCGGGGCTGCCTTCTTCACCAACATTGCACATGATGAAGGATGTGGACTGATTGCCTTCAGCCACATTTGAATCAGTAACATTAGCACTTTGTCTTTGTTGATTACCATGCTTCTTCCAGCACTCACTAGCATAGTGTCCAAACTTGTGACAGTAGTAGAACTCAATGTTGCTCTTGTCACTTCTTCCACTCGAACTATTGTTCTTTGTGCCTCTTCGGGAGTTGTTTTGAGAGTTGCTTTCTCCCTCTTGGCTGCTTGCTCATCCTGAGCTTTCTCCACCAATTTTTCCTTGATTGGATCTACCTCTACCTCTTCGGGAGCCATTTCTACCTCTCCCTCTACCTCTTGCATTCGACTAAGCTTTGAAAGCTTGCTCATGGGAAGTAGTAGCAGAAATTTTTAAACATTGTTCATGGGTATGGAGAGAACCCATTAACTCATCCACTATCAAAGTAGAAAGGTCTATCATTGCTTCAATAGCAATGACAAGATGATCATACCTCATGGGTAGACATCGAAGAATTTTTTCAACAATTTTCAACTCCTCTAACACATCTCCATTTGCTCTCAGTTGGTTCAATAGACCGGAGAACCTTGTTTGAAAGTCTACAACAAACTCACTTTCTTTTATCTCAATAACTTCGAACTCTCTTTGAAGTAGCTGGAGGTTCACACCTCTAACTTTATCAGTCCCTTTGTAGCCAGTCTCAAGGATTTCCCAAGCTTCTTTTGCATACTCACTTGTTGCTATTTTGGAAAAAATGGCCTCTGTCAAGGCTACTTCAATGAAACTCAAATCTTTTGCATCCTTCTTCCTCTGCTCCTTCAATTGGGTCTTCTAGTTATTCATGAGAGCCTCAAATGCAGCTGGGTCAATGATATCCACAAACCCATTTATGAGAAAATCCCACAAATCATTGGCAACCATGATGGTCTTCATCTTCTTGGCCCAAATGTCATAGTTTTGTCCATTAAAAGATGGTGGTTCTTGCCAAGTCCTTGCTTCATCTCCAGCCATGTCTCCTACAACAAAAAACACAACACCCAGAAAAAAAAATGCCCAAACTCACAAGGAAATGGGCCCTATGGCTCTAATACCATGTCAAGATTGGAAAATAAAAGACAAATGCAAAACACATAGAACTGTTGTTGTGTTTTCCAGTCAAGCTAGAAATACCCAAATCTCAAATGCGGAAACAACAAGGAGACATGCATCTTTGATTCACTATTAATCAATTGGAAATGACAAAAAATAAAACAAAATAAGAACCAAAAACTATTACAACTTTCTGGGAGTGATCAGCTACTCAATCAGACTGGTAATGATCAGGAGCAATCACCATTCTTACAAAATGACTAATAGCTACTATTGTTCAGGAGTTGTTGGGAGCACAGAGATAATGTTCTTCTCACAGTCTGCTATTGCAATGTTCTTCTCTAACTTCTTCTCTCAACTTTTCCCAATTTTTTTTTCCAACTAACTCCTTCCAACTGATAGAATAATCTTCCTTCAATTCATTTTGTTGAAGACAAACATTCCCTCTTAAAAATTTGAAATCACCTACCTCATTAAATGCTGAATTCAAAAATAGCTACCATAGTCAATTCTAGAGCTATCAAGAGCTGCAAGGTGGATCCCCAAAACTGGCAAACTGCTCCTGATAGGCAGGTGAAGACTGCAGGGCACTGGCGGATAAGTAGAGGCTCAGGGAATATTACATTCCAACAGTAGTGACACACGCAACCACCTCCAAAAATTGTAATATACATGAACAATATAAATAAATTGGAGCTGAATAAATATATTCAAATATGTCATAATTTTATCAAATTAAAAAAATAAAATATGAATCAATCTACTACTGATCTAAATATAAATACTTGTTTGAACAATAAAATAAAGGTTTCTTCTTATAGATTAGTCTGCACAAATCTTTTAAAATCTGAAAGTGTTGGATCGATGAATTCAAACATTACGTCCCTATTATCATGGTGAATTAAATTTGCAATCAAAAAGCCGCAAATTGGCAATGATGATTTATTTAAGCTATAGCTGACTCAAACTCATTCCCGCTATGCTCTCCCAAGTGTGTCCACTCACCCATAAAAATAAGATAATATTCATTTTTCTAAGATGATTGGCTTTAAGAAATTATTTTTGCAAGCATCATTTGCTCAATCACAAATGCAAATGTGAATTCTATAGACTATTAATCATCAAGCAATAGAGAATTGCTTCTTGCGTTAACCATTTTGAAGTCATACAAAATGCTTCAATTAAAGAAAACAAAGGTGCCATCCTAGAATACCCATAGCCTTTAATATGGTTATGTTTCTCCACTGTCATGTTGATTCCCACCCTTTGATGTTGATGTTTTCCCACTATCTTTGATTCCCACCCTGCATAATTATACTCTTGCCATATTAAAATGGAGGGAGGTACTCTTCAGTTACTCACCATTTAAAAAGCATAATACCATAACATAAATGCTATCTCAACCTTCTTCTTTCGCTCATATCCATCAAAGTTGCAAAACGATTGACTGCCCCATAACATGGTTAAAAAGATTGTGCCACTCTATGCAAAGATTACTTTAGTAGCATACCCTGTTATGTGAAGGAAATAGCAAAGATAGAAAATAAAATTCAAATTCAAACACACAAGAAATAAATATTAACTCAGAACAGCCATTAAAACACCTTTGCTACTTGAGAGAAAAATCTATTAATTTTCACTATCTCGAATACAGAAATATATTCCAGTATATTAAGTTTTTCGACCCACACAAAAAATTTAATACAAAATTAATGACATGAAAACTGCCAGTAGATAAATGGTCCTAAACAAGGTCTAATTAGTTTAATTATAGTCCTCATGCATTACAAAATATCCTATCAATATCATCCTTTTATGCTGACCTGGAACCCACTAATGAACGTACGGATAAAGGACAAAAAGTCAACTATCATTGACTACCATGCTACCGCTGTGATTTTCGAGGTGACCGCGGTGGCCATGGTAACAGCGAAAAAATGAACAAGGCAGTTACCACGCTATCATTGCGGTTAAGAAATAGACTGCAGTGGCCACGGTAACCATCCACTAATGGTTAACAAATTGGAGGCTGTCGAGCACCGCGCTACCGTGGGAGACAAGAGAACAAACTGTGGTGGTCACAGTGATTGCACAGTCAAATGGAGATGGAGCCATCGGCGGTTTAACTGCGTTACCATAGTGAGAGAGATGGGAGACTGTGGTAGAGCAGTGGTCACCATGATACCGCAAGCAGTTGATTGAGTCGATGCGGTATGGCAGTAAGCATTGACTGCGACTACCGTTTTGGACTGAGATGTGGACACATGAGTTGGATGAATTTCCAACACTCCCCCTTGAGTACAACTCACACCGTTTTTTATTCCTAGCCAGTCTTGTTGAAATTTGAATCTCTTTGTGCTTAGTGACTTGGTAAATATATCCGCCTGCTATTCATCTAACTTGCAAAAAATTAATTAAATCTCCCTGCCATTAATCAGTTCCCTGATAAAATGAAACTATGTATCAATGTGTTTGCTTTGTTTGTGAAATACAGGGTTCTTCGACAGAGCTATGGCTGAATTGTTATCATAGAAAATCTTGGTTGCATCTGTATGCTCATTCTAGATTTCTTTCAAAACTCGTCTCATCCACACTACTTTACAAGAAGCACTTGTAGCTGCAACATATTCAGCTTCAACTAAAGATAAAGTGACAATAGGCTATTTCTTTGAAGCCCATGCCACAACACCACTTCCAAAGTGAAAAATGTAGCTAGACGTGCTTTTTATGTCATCAATACTTCCAACACAATCACTGTTTGTGTAACCTATTAATCTGAAATCATCTAATCTAGAATATTGGATTCCAAAATTTTTGGTTCCACTGATATACCTTAAGATTCTCTTTCCAGCTATCCATTGTGATTCTTTTGGTGATTCCATGAATTTGGAAACTAAACTGACTGCATAAAGGATGTTAGGCCTTGTGGCTATCAAATACATTAAGCTCCCTACTAACTATTTGTACAAAGTTGGATTAACATCTGAGCCTTTATCTTCTCTGCTCAATTTCAGTCCAGTCACGATTGGAGTAGGTGCTGACTTACAGTTTGACATATTGAATCTCTTTAAAAAATCCTTTGCATATTTAGACTGCGAAATAAAAATACCATCTCTATTTTGTGTTACCTCAATGCCTAAAAAATACTTCATCATTCCCATGTCTGTCATCTCAAACTCTTTCATCATTTCTATTTTAAACATTTCAATTGACAGATTCCCTATTAAGATCAAATCATCAACATACAGGCATATGATAAGAATTTTACCTTCATCATTCACTTAGTATACGGTGTTGGTTCATAGTCACATCTAGTAAATCCATTATTTGTGAAATAACTGTCAATTCTTTTGTACCAAGCTCTTGGGGCTTGTTTCAAACCATACAGTGCCTTCTTCAGTTTGTAGACTTTGTCCTCTTGTCCTGATATTTCATATCCTGGTGGCTGTTCAATGTAAACTTCCTCTTCCAGATATCCATTGAGAAAAGCTGACTTCACATCCATCTAGTGAACTAGCCATCTATTTTGTGTTGCTAATGCCAATAGCATTCTGACTGTGTCTAGTCGTGCAACTAGTGCAAAAGTTTCATTGTAATCTACTCCAGGTTGTTGTGCATAACCTTTTACCACCAATCTTGCTTTGTGCTTCTGCACTTCTCCATCTGCATTCAACTTAGTCTTATATATCCATTTTACACCTATTACATCTTTGTCTTTGGGAAGGTTTTGCAACTCCCATGTCTAATTATTTTCTATTGAATCTATCCCATCATCCATTGTTGTTAACCATTTTTCTTCCTTGATTACATCCTCATAGTGAATTGGATCTTCAGCTTGTGAATAAAAGGCAAATAGTGTAAATTATTGAGGATTGTTCTCACCTTCATTCTGATTATAGATATCAGTCATGCTTCTTTTTTTTATCTTCTCATACTAGCCAAAGTTGGATTTGTTAATTCACTTGAATCTGCAAAATGTGGACTTGAAGGTCTTGCACCAGAAATTCTTGTTGTGGTTGGTGTTTGCAGACCTCTTGTTGCTGCTCTTGTATTACTAGCTGGTGTCAGTTGTTGACCACTTGCTTGAGGTTGATTAGGAACTACAGGTACATTGGTTTGAACTGTATTTTCATTCTCATCTTGAGGGATATTAATAGTAACATTGATTGTATTTTATTTGCTTCCATCCCATGCTTCATCTTCAAAAAATTAGACATCCTTGCTAATTATTACTTTCTTGGTTGAGGGATTAAACAATTTGTATGCTTTGGATTCTTCACTATATCCAACAAAAATGCATTTTTCTCCCTTTTTATCAAGTTTTCTTCTCAACTATTCAAGAACGTGTGCATATGAAACACAACCAAAGACTCTCATATGAGACACACTGTGCTTTTTACCTGTCCATGCTTCCTTAGGGATTATATTCATCACACTTTTAGTAGGGCATCTGTTCATAATATATGCTGCACAAGATATAGCTTCAGCCCAAAATTCATTTGTTAAGTGCTTGGTTTTTAACATACTTCTAGCCATCTCCATTATGGTTCTATTTTTTTCTTTCAGATACACCATTATGTTGAGGTGTGTATCTTGTTGTGAATTGTTTATGTATTCCATATTCTTTGTAGAAATTTAAGAACTCTCTTGATACGTATTCACCTCCTCTATCTATTCTCAGCACTTTGATGAAACAACCACTCTATTTTTCAGTTAAAGATTTAAATTGACAAAAGTAATTAAATGCTTCACTTTTCTATTTCAGAAAATACACCCATGTCTTCCTTGAATAATCATCTATAAAAGTCAGAAAATAGAAACTACCACCTATTGAAGGTGTCTGCATTGGACCACATAAATCTGAATGAACTATTTCCAATGGGGCTTTTGCTCTAGTGGATTTCCCTGTTGGGAAAGACTCTCTATGTTGCTTTCCATGTATGCAACCCTCACAAACACTCTTTGGTTTTTGAATTAATGGAATTCCCTTTACCATGTTCTTCCTATGAAGCAAGTTCAATCCTCCAAAGTTTAAATGACCGAATCTTAAATGCCAAAGCTATTTCTCATCCTTTACCTTTGCCTGAAAGATAGTTTGAATAATAGTTGATTCCTCTTTTGCTTGTGCAAAGTTTGTACTCAAAGCTAGCTGAATTCTCAAAGGAAACATTCTATTGTTTGTCATGTGAATTTTTGCTATCAACTGGCCACTTGGGTATTTGTCTAAAATAGTGCACAACCCATTCTTGAAAGACACTTTATAACCCTTTTGAATTAACTGTCCCACACTCATCAATTTGTGTTCAAGACCAGGCACAAAATAAACATCAGAAATATATTTTTGCTCCCCCTGCTTGGTTAGAATATTTACATTCCCTTTTCCTTTAATTGACACTTTGTTACATTTCCCAAGGTGACATCTGACTTAATATTCTCATCTAGACTTGTGAATAACTCTAAATTCCCTATCATATGACTACTATAGCTTGAATCTAAAAACCAAACTTCTTTCTCACTAGATTGAGCTACATTATAGGCTAAAAACATAGTGCTCTTATTAGGTCTGTTGTCTTGAAACTCTCTAGAAAAGTTTGCATTTTGTCTACCCATTTCATACTATTTCTCTCTACACTCATTCATGTAATGACCACTTTTTTTACAATAATGGCATTGAACCTAAGATTTATCATACCTTTGTCCTTGAGGAAAGTTTTGAGATGGGTTTTGGTTGTTGCCTCTTCCACTTGAACTTGACTGGTTATTTCCTCCACCTCTGTTGAAACCTCTTCCTCCTGCTCTGAAATTTGATCTACCTCTGCTTCTTCCTTGGTTAATTGAAGCTTGTGACTTGAATGCATGCTCCAATGACATATCTGTTGTTCTGTTGAGTCTGTACTCATGAGAAATTAGTGAAGCATATAGCTCATCAACTGAGTACTATGTGAGATCCTTTATCTCTTCTATTGTGACTGCAATTGACTCAAATTTTGTGGGTAAGCTCCTCATAATATTTTATATAACTTTGACATCTTCTAGTGTCTGTCCATGTGTTCTCATCTGGTTTACCAGTCCCATTATTTGAGTAAAAATGAATCTACAGACTCATTTTCTTTCATAAATAGAGTCTCAAACTCTCTTCTCAGTATCTGCAACTTTGCAGTTTTGACATTGTCCATACCTTGATATGCTATTTGTAATATGTCCCATGCTTGCTTAGACTTAGTAGTGGCTGAGATTTTGGGAAAGATAATTTCATGCACACCTTGTAGAATAAAGAAGTGAACCTTTGAATCCTTCTTCTTGTTATCCTTCAACAAATCTTTCTCTGCTTGTGTCAAGGCATTATATGCTGCTGCATCTGCTGGTTCTGGAAACCCATTCCCTACATACTCCCATAAATCTTGTGAACAGAATAAATCTCTCATTGTTATAGACCAGTAGTCATAATTCTTTCCATTCAACTGTGGAATTTGAGGATTACTCAAGCTTGTGCTTGCTGCCATGATTTACAAACTCTCTATAACTAACCTTATAGCTCTGATACCACCTAAAGGAAATAACAAAGATAGAAAATAAAATTCAAATTCAAACACACAAGAAATAAATATTAACTCAGAATAGCCATTAAAACACCTTTGCTACTTGAGAGCAAAATTTATTAATTTTCACTATCTTGAATACAAAAATATATTCCAGTATATAAAGTTTTTCGACCCACACAAAAAATTTAATACAAAATTAATGAAATGAAAAATGCCAGCAAATAAATGGTCCTAAACAAGGTCTAATCGGTTTAATTATAGTCCTTATGCATTACAAAATATCCAATCAAAATTGTCCTTTTATTCTAACGTGGAACCCACTAATGAATGCACAAAGAAAAGATAAAAAGTCAACCGTCATTGACTACCACACTACCACCATGGTAATAGTGAATAGAGCGAACAAGGCGGTTACCACGCTACCACCGCGGTTAAGAAATAGACTATAGTGGCCAGTAACTGTCCACTGATGGTTAACAAACTGCAAGCTATCGGGCACCGCACTACCGTGGGAGGCAAGAGAACAGACCGCGGTGGTCACGGTGACTGCACAGTCGGATGGAGATGGAGTTGCTTGCGGTTTAACCGTGTTACCATGGTGAGAGATATGAGAGGCTGTGGTAGAGCGGTGGTGACCGCGATACTGCGAGCAGTTGACTGAGTCAATATGGTATGGCGGTAAGCATTGACTACGACTACCGGTACTGAGATGTGGACACGTGAGTTGGATGAATTTCCAACAAATTTTAGGTTTCCATAAACTTCAATGTGAGTCAATGTTGAAAAACATGACAATCATTAAAATAAGAAATAAATTGAAGCCCCCAATTGTAAAACTGATTTAAATGCTTTCAGTTTTGTGTACATGTTAACAGTGTACATCAATCTCATGGGACATACAACACATAAACACATAAAGCCAAAACAAAATTAACCAAAACATCCTCATAGCCCATAGGTTTCACCTTGCTTCACTTTTGATTCCCTTGACCTTTGATTTCAATTAGCCTCATTGCCTCCACAAATGCCTACATAAGCTTTCGCAAAACCCTAACTCTCTATTAAATAAAATCTATACACCAGGTGCCACCTCCATAAATACTATATAATCATACCCTGTAATTAATTGAAGTTAATCAATAATGTGCCACTGCAAATGCTTCCACCCAAAAGAAAGAACTATGGGATTTCATATAGATTCCTGCCTTCACAAATGCCTACACAATAATAAGCAATTTGTAGCAGATGCTTTTGCCCTGCACTAGAACCCTCGGCTATTTTATAGGCTCATACTCAGAATCTACATTGAATATGATAAAAACACTGATAGTGTTTTTCCTATGGGGATGGGCCATTTAAACAAAAATTTCATATGCCTAAAGATTGTAAAACCAAATACTGATACAGTTCCAAATTAATTTTAAGAAAAAAAAACTTGGCTGAATCCACATAAAACCAGGCACCATGTTTCCATTTCAACACAAAAAAACACTCGACAATGTTTGATCTCACGGGCTCCCTCTGCCAAACTACTCCCCATTGCATGGAAGGTAGGGATCTGCTGAGCATGAATGAAGGGGTTGGTCTAGCTAAAGATTGGAAGACCAAAAAATTAATGAGATGTTCAAAATATATTTTTTAATTTAATACAAGCTTATAATTGAAAATTTCCCAAGTCACTGTTAACATCCAAGAGTGGATATAATGGAAAATCCATTGTTTGATGAGCCTCCATCCTCATTGGAGATGAGAAATGATGAAAGCTATTGGGGGAGAAATAATCCACTCTTATGGAGAGTTCCAATTATATATTCCATAGATGGCTGGAATGTGATCTTGAGCAAGAAATTGAACAATTTGATGAATTCCTTGAGGGCATATCCTATGAATTTTTTACATTTGAAATAGGTGTTGTAGGAAAGGTTGAACATAATGATGCCAGTTACTTGGAGGAATTTGAATACTTTCATATTCCAGTTCAGCTAGAAGGTATCTTTGTAGAACATGACAATAAAATGAATAATAGGAAATGTTATTTTCAATTTGAGCATATTACATATGATGAATGTAACACACGTGTCATGTGATGATGAAAGCTTGTAGTTTGTCACTAATTATACAATGAAGAATGACATAGATTGTATTGGCAACAGTATGCTCAGAAAATTTATGAGAAATGTCAATGGGAGTGTTTGTAATCAGGCAAATTTCAGAGGTCACGACATTTTTATGCTTGTAAGAAGGTCACCTATTATATTGTGGTATGAAAAATGCAAACATAGAGGGAGGGTGAGCAAATCTTTCAACAAAATTGTATTTTACAGAGGTAAGTGTTGATCCTCATTTTTTTTTTTCTATTTGCTGACCCGAGGTCATCAGATCAAGTTGAAAAACAAAAAAATGAATAAAGAAGCAACTTAAGCATATGATGGAAAATTTTTGGTCTACTCTCTAGAGATCTGGAATCTTGCTATGCCCATAGGGGACATACATTCCCAGTCAGAGCCACTGACGACACTCTCAAATTTTGAAAATTTGAGATGCCTAGTTCAAAAATTTTGCTTCTGCACTTTCATAAGTGCACCTGAAGAATCTGCTTAGGGGACCCACTTTGGGGGCTTATATTTTGAGGCCTGTTGATTTTCATGTAAAACCCATTTGCAAACATGTTTAGTTGACATATGTGAACGTGTGTGTCAGTTTTCAGCTTCCCACGATAAGTTTTGACATAGTTTTAAAAAGTGAAGTTGGAGGGTTTCGACACTGTTCTACTATTTACTGACTATTTGTTTTGCGAAGTTGCTTCTTGTTTGAGCTTGGATTGCACAACTAGTTGAATATCATGTCAGAACTAATGTTGTTCTATTTTCTCCGTACCTAAATGATCTCGGGTGTCAGATTTTGAAACCTCATGATCTAATTTACTATTTTTAGCAGATCGAAACGAAATGAAGTTTGTTTAGTTTCACATTTGCATTTCTGACAAAATTTTTGAGTGGTCAACTTCGACCGTGAGTATATTTTAATCAGTGATGATTCAAGAGAATTCATCTTGCACACGTTCTCATGGTACACAAATGATGTACTGTGTCTGGTGGCAACTTGTCAAGAGGTTATTTGCTATTTTTGCAAAAGGGCAATTGGATAAGTTTTAATTGGTTTTGAACAACTGTTGTTTTTGAAAGGCCTGACTAGGAAAATTTGCTGATTAATATCTAGTTCCTCAAGTTTTCTTATCCTGATCAATTTCTTGCACTATATTTCCAGTTCAAATGACTATGTGTCTACACATTCTCATTGCTCCAAGAGGTTGTTTGCCTGATTTTCGAGGCCAATTCGGGGGTCAACTTGGCCAGTTTTCATCATTTACAAAAAGTGTTAGAAAGTAGATTTTGATCATGACTCAATTCATTTTTAAACTTCACAAATATTCAAAAGAGTTTTTTGATCGATTTGAGCATAAAATTTGTTTGAAAAAAAATAAAATTTAGTCAGGCCCACATGGGACTTGACGTGCTCTACACTTTTATAATTATGTGAATTTTTCAATTGGGTTTTCTAGATTGGATACAACCTTAGTATGTTTTAATCATGATACATTGTTTGAACAAGACTGGAGGACATTAAGGGAACAAGTCTTTTATGGGGTGATATTGTTAGGTATATTGACTATGTGGAAACATTGACATATGAGGAATGCAAAAATCTCAAAAGAATTAGTATCTCAAAAATTCAATTATTGCTAACTTAAGCCTTATGGTGTTGGCACATCAACTCTCATCTATAAATGAATTTCAGAGGAACATTATCATTTTCTTCACAAGAATATTTCGAGATCAAAGTTTTCTTTGAAGCACCATTGTTACTGAGAGTTTCGGCAAGATAGAAAAATTCAATCAATGCACCTGATTGCATGAACAAATATGTGATTTTAGTGTACCTCACAACAAGAGTTGGAGATCAATATGCCAAATGCAAATGAAATGACTTTGGGCTATTTTGTTGACATAGATTTCATAGCAAAGTCAGGTACCTTAGAGAGAGGCATTTTCATGCAATCTAAATCTGACAACAATTTGTCATTGGAGCAAAATAAATTCTTTCTTCAGAGCTTTGACATTGTAATATATGATTAAAATGGGAATTTTAACCTTGCATTTTCAGTAACCAGGAGTGGATTAGTTGACCTCAGAGATTTTTTGAAGAAAATGCAACTGGCAGCTGGGGCGTGGGTGTGTGGTCTCGTGGAATGCCAAGTATGCAGCCAATAAAAAGATACCATGACTATTGGGTTCATCTAAAATGGAGCTGTAAAAGCTATCAAAAATCTCAAGCGAATGTAATTAGCAGGTAGTGAAGCTTAAGTACTATGAGTTCTCAAAAAACATTAAAGCAAATGGTAAAGGGCTCGAGCCATTAGGAAGAGCCTATGATTAAAGGAGCTACCACCATAGCTTGTGGAAGGAGGCTCAATGGAGAGACTAGCCCATGATTGGTGAGGAGGAGATTAGGTGAGTGGCATAGCCAGCCATGTATGGGGCGTGGCCAGTGATAGGGGGCCTACGGCCTATGGAAGATGAAAGGGTGCCATGTTGCAGGGTACACACAATATACATTTGATTGATAAGGCTCTCAAAAATTTCAAGAAAAAGGAAGAGCAGGGGCACACACCATGATCAGAGCATCCATCCCAGAACTATCAAATGCAAGAGGAGATAGAGGCTCGCACCATACAAAAAATGCGAGTGATAGGTAAATCAAGGTACAACTAGCAGATCATGGTGTGCGCGTGTCTCGTTGCAAGGATGGAAATCCATCAAAGCATAAAGGAGAGGCCATGCACCAGGCAGAGAAAGAGGCCATGACCTAATAAGAAGTATGAGCATTCATCAAAAATAGATACACAAAATGGAGGATTAGGGCACAAAGCAATCTCAACCTTTTCTCGCAAGCCTCGCACGACATATGATGGCGTTCGCTAAACTGCTATGAGGTTGGCGAGAATGTTTGAGAGTGTATTAAGGTCTAGGCCCAAGTAATGTCTCATGGTGCACGGGTGAGGAAATTTTTTAATAGGCAAGTGAGTATAAGGTATGAGTAAATTAATTTTACCCAAATACAATGCAAAGTGCCTTCTCAAATATTTTCAAGAATTTGAATTGAGCAAGGTAAAGTAAAATGGGGCTCGAAAAAATAGTTGAACAAAATATTTGTTCATTGGTAAAATCATATTATTTACCTTGTATGTTGGAGGTGTGAATTTTTATTTTCTAAGGGGTAAAATAAAAGATTTCATTTAATATTTTAAATATGCATCATATAAGGTGAAAATATTTTAAATATTTCCCTATTAAATAATGGGATTTTACATGTGTTGGGTAAAGGGCAAACATACCTGGGAGAAATTTTCTTATTGTGGAATATTTCAAATGATTATTGGGAAAAGTTTTTAAAATGAAGGCAATATTTTGCCTTGTGAGATAAAGTGATTTTATTAAATAGATAGTTTATTTATGAGAGGTAAATAATGCAAAAGCATAGTGGAAATTAAAGTGAAGGTTCCATTATAAAGTTAAATACTTTATATTAGCTGGAAATTACAAGCAATAATGTGCAGCAAGTAAAGAGAGTTGAAACAAAATTTTACATGGGAAAGAGGATATTTTCCAGCTAGGTGAATTTGGAGATTCTCCACATGGGCATGCTTTCACTTACTGAGCAATGATGAGTAGAGGCAATTTGGAGGGAATAAGTTTGATCAACAGTAAATGGAGCTCTTCTACAAAGCAAGGAAGCAAAGATATTCTATTCAGTTTGATCAATGGTAAATGGAGCTTCTAGATGGCAATTGCCTATCAAGTTTAGGGATGCTCCCACTTGCTTCTCTTCTTCTATATCTTCTATTATTCTCTCATTTTAAAGGTTTTCAGTTTTTGTATTGGGTTGGGTAGATAGAGAATTGTACTTTCTGAGTCATTTCTTGAGTCTGTAAGCTATAATTTTCTAAATTCATGAGTGAATACAACCAATTTATGCAATTAACAGCATGAAGGTGATTCCAAATTCATGAATTTCTTCATATTGTCTCCATATTTGTACACTTTTAGTTATATAAATTGAATATTACAAAGTGTCTTTAAGTTTATCATCTCAAGTTTCATGAGATTGTGTTGTTTGTTCATTGTTTCGTTTCAAAGAAATGGTTAAAATGCTTTGAACAGGTGATTGTGATTTCAGGTGTGCAGATTGGATTTGATAAGAAGAATTTGATTGATAATAAGAGAGGGATTGTTGATGCAAGACACTAATAGTTGAGGCAAAGCATCAGCAATTTAAATGCACTAGTTGAAGATTGTTTGTTGGGGAATTTGTTTTATGTGTTTGACTCCATGGCCCAGAATTGACACTAATCTGTTTGTAGTTAATGCATCTCAGAAACAAAATTAAATGCAAAATCATTCTTAATCTTACTATGTTATTGTGTGTCCTGCTTTCCAATGGCTGAGAGAGAATTGAGTTACTAAAAATTTAGCCAGGTTTGAAGTTGTCAATGCTTCTCTTTGTGTTGTTTCATTGGGAATTATCTGATTTGTAAAGCAATGTCAGTGTATGAGTGATTTAAGTTTTGGGCATTATATAGGTTTACCCACCTTGATCATGTAGAGCCAAATGTGTAGGAGATGTCAGTCTTTGACTAAATCTTGTTAGTTGGCCACTAGCCTTTGTGGTTCTTTAATATAGAGTTTGGATACCTCTTAGAGAACTACAAATCCTAGTTGGGTTGTATTTTTAAACACCAAAATATTTGACTTATCTATAATGAATCTTACTAGATCATATATTTGACTGAAATTGATTTTTAGTTACAAACACTTAAATTTAGTTGTATCTATATGTTGGCTGAAAGTATGACATAAATTAATGCTTTTACCTCACTGAACCACCAAAAACATGGACACAAGAAGGGAAAGAGGAATCCCCATTGAGCTTCTAGGGTTTTTCACCCAAGAAGCTAACGTTTGGATGAATGAATCTCTTTCACCTATGGTTTTCATGTTTCTGGGTGTTCATTCAAAGGAAGGGGGTTTCAGATTGGGATTTTGTGAAATTTATCTATCTAAATGAAATGAATTGGAAATATAAATTAACTATTTAATCTAAGTGTTGGAAAACATAGTAATGTATGCAAACATATATAAGATGAACTAATAATATACACTAAAACTATAAAAAAATGAAGGAGTTAGCATGTGTGTACCTAGGATTAGAAGAAGGATATTTTGGAGGTCTCAAATGCTGCTGAAAATTTTGTAGAAGCCAAGAGGAACACTTCTGCCAATCTGGGTGACCTAGTCCTAGATTCGTAAAAACTGGTCTAGAGCCTGTTTTTGCTAAATGGGTGTCCAGAAATGTCAAAATCAAAAAATTCCTTATCAAGAGGGACTAGGTCTCCATTCTTGATGACTTAGTCCTCTTTACGTTTTTTAGAGTTTTTGAAGAGGAAATGAAAGCCCTACCTTTGTACCCTGGTTCTTCACAGTTTCTTGTTTTTGAAACTTTGATATCTGGGTCTGAGAGTGAATTTTGGTGGATGATTTGACCTTGCATAGAAGCATTGGTCTTGAAAAAGTCTTCAATGCCTTAAAAGTACCTACACTTGCAAACACACAAGGAGAGAAGGAAAAAAATGTTGAATGTTAGGGATTAGGGGTTTTCCCCAGACAAACCCCTTCTAGGTAAGCAAACCAAAATGAAATAGAAATGTAAAGCATGAATATAAAATAATGGATTAATGGAATAAGTTACCTTGACATGAGAAGAGATCTTGTGTTGTTGCAGTAGTCAACCCTTGAGTACTTCAGAAATGATATTTTGTTGACTTGGAAGGATCAAACCCTTGCTTTCTTGAGAAGAAGTGACGAGAGAGAGAGGTGGAGAAGAAAAATGGATGATGCATAATGATAAATTAGGGTTATTACACTTATTTATATGAGTTGTGCCCTAACTTTCCCAAAATAACTTCATACTGATCGAGCTTAGGGTTTTAGAGACCTAAATCCTGACATAAATTAACTTAAAATGTTATTTTAAGCCACATGGGACTAGGTCGCGGGTGATCCCTCAATAGTGGTTTACAATTTTTGGCCAAACATGAAACTGAAATTATTATTTTAACTAAATCTTCATATTCGGGCACCTATAGCTGCTACACCGTGAGGAATTCGGAGATGATGCAAACTAGAGTCTCATCACATTTTGTGTGTAGATTCTAAAAATACTTTTTTCAAAATGTTTGGAATCAGATTACACTTTTTTTCCATCTCCCATGAAAACTATTTTTTTTTCAGAAAACAACATTTTTAAAAAGTGACGCTCACCGTATACAACATAAATTATTTTGTATGAAAGATAAAATTCTAATATTTTAGAATTTAGACTTTTAACTATGATATATATCACTTTCATTTGGTCTCATAGTTTTTCATTGAATATTTTTTCCTTAATCAAGTTATAAAGTCAAACCAATTAGGATTCAAACATAGGCGGACTATATTCAACATAAATTTTTTTGCATGTATTGAAATTCATTTTTATTTTTTTAATAGATTAAGGACATCAATACCAGCATGAACATATTTTTTAAAATTTTATTTTAATAATCTTCTATTTTTCCACATGTGCAAAAGAGAGAGCTTGATTTTCGGTGAAAAACCTATGTTTAATGAAACTAAAAAAAGACATACATAATAAAACAAAAACATATTAAAATTATATTCATTGGATAACTTGTTTTGAGGACTACCTAATTATAGCTAGGCTTGTGAATATTTCTCCATTTTCATCCTCAACCCAAGCTCCGAAGTGCCAAAATTTAGGTTTTTTTTGTGTCTTAGATGGGGGATGAGGGATAAGGGGATTCATTCGAACCCATAGGGGTTCGAGCGAACCTCTAAGGATTCGCTCGAACCCATTTCCTATGCATTGTTTTGTTTTTTTTTGCAGCCAAGATTCAAAGGGGTTTGGTCAAACCCTAGCTCGAGCGAACCCCTTTTTGGTTCGATCGAGGTAAATTTTATTTTGCCTCGTGAGTTTTCCTTCCTCACTTGAATTGTAAACAACTATTTTTCCTTCACCCTCACCCAAGGTGGTGACCTAGTCCACATGGGAATTTTAAAGTGTTTTTCAGAGATTAAAATAGTATTATTTATGTTTTTCAGGATTGTCCTTGTAAAACACACTAAGATAAGTCTTGTATGAGGATTAAGGGGTCATTATAGCATAAGAGAGTGTGATAATGTGTTATAACACCCTAAAAAACTTCATCACAAGGATTTCAAAGGTGTAAATAAAGATTTAAAATGGTCCAAAATCCACATGCATAGGTCTAAAAGAGTGAAAAGTGTCAAAGTCCTCAGTTTTTGGTGACACATTTAGCCCCCACTTTAGTGAGAGTATGAACTTGATTCAAAGTCACACTAAAGTAGCCAAATGGAGATGGTGAATAATGACAAAGAAGAACAAGAAAGATGAAGGAGGTGTTCAAGCCCCCAAGGATTCAAGATTCTAAGTCAACCTGACATCAATATGAAAGACATTCAAGGGTGAATGCATTACAATAGGATGAGATGCTTGATCATGCAATGAAAATATTGGAAGTGGAGAGAATGGAAAGGGTGAAATATATGTACTCACTTTGGGGCCACAAGATATCGAGCGTTTGTGGGGTGAGAAGTCCCAAGAGGTGAGAAACATACACATCATTGGTATGTACTCACAAAGGTTGCTATGGTGAAATTCCTGCCACTTGTGGAGCTTCCCTCTTAACCATACCAGAGTTATACCTTGTGATAACTTTGATATGGTGCCACAAAATAGAGTGATGTTTGAAAATGATGGTGTTTCAGAGGGATTTTTCTTTTTTCACAAGATATATCAACCTAGGAAACATTATAAGTAATGTAACCAAGAGAGGCGAAGTGCAAGTGTACTCATCTTCTACCCAAGAGAGGGAAGGGCTCATCTTATATGCAAAAGAGGAAAAAGGAAAATGTTTGAATGTTGAACAACATTGTGTGTAATTGTTTCAAGAGAAGGAATCGCAAGAAAAATAATATCACACAATGAAATGTGAGTGGTTATGTATGCCCCCACTTTAAAGGATTTATTAACCACCACACTGTAAAAAAATTCTTTAAAGTAGAAGAGGAAAGGGAGAGGACCTGAGAGCTTGTTCAAAAAATCCCTATGCTAAGTCATATGGTTATGAGAAGGTGTGTCATGAAGAAGAGGGGTATATGGCGCATGCAGGTAAATCTTAAGACATGCCATCCACATCCCAAGCTTTCTTTTAAATTTTCATGAAAAGTTAATGACTAGATGAAAGAGACAACACATGACATATGACGGGAGAGAGGATAACTAACCTCTTGCCCCCACTTAGTGCAGGACAAGAGTCAGCCAAAAGGGAGTAAAGGGAGGAAAGGTAGTGTACATTTGTATCAATAAGAGGATTGAGCCACCCCCACATAAGGGAGAACACAAAAACCCTTAAGATGTCAGATTGTATTGCTCAAGGCCATACACTCATTGGTGTGATGACCATGAACTCTGTGGAAGGCACAAAAGGAATGCTTGTTGAAAAATTTATTTTGAGTGTGATGAGGGAGGGAGATCAAGTGATCTTGGAGGAGTCTCAACAAGATACCATCTTGATCGAGGGGAGAGGGTGGTCATTCGGTGGGAAAAAATGAAGGATCTTTCTTAGTATAAGGTGGCATACCTACACAAGGATCTTCGGATTATGAGATATTATACACTCTCTTATAGGAGCATGTAACATCTGAATTAAGAGGAGGATGTCAGATGACATTGGCATTAAGCAAAAAGTCCTTTTTTGGTGTCAAAGTATCAGTTTGAAAGCGGGGTGAGAATGGTGATGAGGAAGAGTGTTAGTTGTGGAGGAAGGTGTGAAAATTTTGATGAAAGGATAGAATCCAAGACCATGATGTGTTTATTGTATGTTAGGTTCTATCAGGTTGAACATACATTGTTTGTTAGCAGCGCAACCTTGTCCACTATAGCCAAGTTCCTTCATGATATCATAACCTTTTCCATAGATCTTTTTTAGCTTCCTTTAATTCGTTGATGGTTCATTGTTTTCATTGGTGGGTAGAGGAGTTGAGGTGGATACTATTGAAGGATCGATCGAGTCTTGTGTTAACAAGAATGTATCATATATGTAATTCATCTTTTGATGAAGTGGTGAAGGAAAACCATTGATTGTATGAATCCATGGCCTCACCAAAATGAGGTTAGATGAAACATCATTTGGCATGACGTGGATCAATGTGTCTAACATTTCCACTCCAACTATAAGAGGCAAAGTGATCATACTAAGTGACTTTTGTCCTACACTATCAAATCCATGGATAGACAAGGAGGAAGGTTTGATATCTGATTTATCTTTATGGAGCCTATCCAAGAGATTTACACTACACACATTGACGAAAAAGCCATTATCAACAAGGGTTTGCTTGATCTTAATTATTTTGTATTGAGATATGATCATGAAGGACTCAATTTTGTTTTGCATATCCAAAGGAGGGAGCTCATTTTGGTGGAAAACAATGTTAGAATTCAATACTTGAATCATAGTTGTAATTTCATTGGTTTACGCATTAGAATGGATAGGAATTTGTTGTAATGCATCCTACATCAAGTGGTGATAGTGAGGAAAGGCTTGGATAAGGTCCCATAAAGATATTTTTTCGGGAGTATTCCTTAGTTGGTCCACAAGCTCATACTCTCTAAGGAAGGAATCAAGATGAGGGGCAATAAGAATAATAAGAGGGGATGAAGGTAAAGGTTTTGAGGTTGATTTTTGGGAAAATGGATTGTTTCGATTGTAATGTGTATGAGCAATGGTATTAGGACTCAAATGCTTTGACACATTAGGATTAGGTGGGGAGAGATTGAATTCAAGTTTAGCAGGTGGGTAGAGGAAAAGTTATCCTTGGCTTGCATCATGATATTCACCCTAGGAGGAGAGAGTTTAGAAGAACAAAAAGCTTTGTGTGTGTGACATTCAAGGCTTGGTTTTTCTAAACTTAATTCATCACTAATAGGGGAATGATAAATTATGGGATGGGGAGGAGAGGGATGGGTAAGAGTGGAGTCTATTTGATTGTCAAAGGTCTTATTCTCTTTTTCCATACCATCTACCCTAGTAGGAGAGCATGGAAGAGGTTCATCACATGCTTCATCACAAGGGAGTGAGGCATCAAGAGAAGATCCACTATGTTTTTCAAATAAATTACCCCAAAGGGGAGGAGCATGAGGGAAGGGGGGTGGGGTCAAGAGTCTCATGACCCTTAGGCAAGGTATCTTCTAACAAAAAACTATATTATTTCCATCGAGGAGAGATATTAGAATAGGGGAAATGTTGATCATTATAGTTAAGGAAACTAGGTAAGGTAATCTTTAGAAATGTGTTTATAATTTCACATTCTTGCTTTAAACTATCTTCCCAAAGGGGATGAGGAGAAGAACAAGAAAGACCATCATGATGCTCTACGATTGTCCCTTCCTTTAACAAGATACATTTGTCACTAGAAGGAGAGGTATCAAGAGGGGAACAATTATGCTCATCATTATTATCTAAGTTTTTTATTTACTTCTAACAAATCATCCTCACAAAGAGGATAAATAGTAAGTTGTTTATGTTTAGGAAAATTATAAACAATTTTATTTGCTAGACTCTCATAACTAGGTAATGTATTGAAAGAATATTTAACATGTTTAAGAATTTATAAAAAATCTAAAGAAAAAAGGAATATATGAATACGTTTATAATTTTTACAATGCAGGATAAAGGAAATTCCATTTTCAGATTGTAAAAGAAGCCAATTCACTGATTACACTATCAATGATTTGGAAATCAAACTTGGCAAATGCAAAATTGAAAATTTACAATGCACGAAATGAGCTAATTTATGCTAATTTTAATAAAATACATGTAATAGAAAAAAAACTATTGATATAGGTATGTAATGGCGCCAAACAAAAGCTCAAAAATTAAGTTTTGAGCTTTCTAAATGGTAGTTTAAAAATCTTGAAGAGACTAGGTCACCCAAAATGGAAACCTAGTCCTCCTGGTGATTTTTTTTGAAAATTTCCAGGAGTTCTAGGTTGGTATAGGTGGTTTCTTTATAGGGGAATGCAGACCTAAAACGAAAATGTATAAATGCAAAGATATTTAGTGTTCTAAAATGAAAATATGTAGCCTAAATGCACTTTTCACTAATGCAATGTTTGAAACCCTAGGATGCACTTTCACTAATGCAAGATGCAATGCAAGATAATTGTAAGAGGAGAAAGAAGTTCAGATCAGAAAAGAAAGTGTAAGAAGGTAAGGTTCACCAAAACGAACTACCAAAAACATGGACACAAGAAGCAAAAGAGGATTCCCAAATGAGCTTGTAGGGTTTTTCACCCTAGAAGCTAACGTTTGGATGAATGACTCTCTTTTGAAACCTAACGGTTTTTGTGTTTTTGGGTGTTCATTCAAAGGAAGGGGGTTTGAGATTGGGGTTTTTTGAAATGTATCTATCTAAATGAAATGAATTGCTAATATAAAGTAACTATTAAAATATAAGTGTTGGAAAACATAGTAATGTATGCAAACATATACAAGATGAACTAATAATATACACTAAAAATATACATAAATGAAGGAGTTAGAATGTGTGTACTTGGGACTGGAAGAAGGATCTATTCAAGGTCTGGAATGCTATTGAAAATGTTCTAGAAGTTGAGAGGGACACTTGTACCAATTTGGGCGACTCAATCCCAGATTCTCGAAAACTAGTCTGGAGCCCGTTTCTACTAAATGGGTGTCCAAAAATATCAAAATCACAAAATGGCCTATCTAGAGGGACTAGGTCGCCATACTTAGCGACTTAGACCTCTTCAATATTTTTAGAGTTTCTGAAGAGGAAACAAAATCCCTAGGTTTTCACCTTGGTTCTTCATAGTTTCTCTCTTTTTTAAACTTTGATATTCGAGCCTGAGTGTGAATTTTGGTGGATTATTTGACCTTTCATACAAGGGTTGGTCTTCAACAAGTCTTCAAAGACTTTAAAGTACCTAAACCTGCAAGCACACAAGTAGAAAAGGAGGAAAATGTTAAATGTTAAATGTGAGGGATTAGGGGTTTGTCTCAATCAAACCCATTATAGGTAACCAAAACAGAATGAAACAAAAATGTAAAGCATGAATATGGAAAAATGGATTAATGGAATAAGTTACCTTTCCATCATGAGAAATGTTGTGTTGTTGCTGAATTCATCCCTTGAGTGCTTAAAAAATGATATCTTGTTGACTTGGAAAGATCAAACCCTAGCTTGCTTGAGGATAAGAAGTGATGAGAGAGAGAGGTGGAGAAGAAAAATTAGGGTTTTCAGGATTATTTGTATGATTTGTGCCCCAACATGACCAAAATAGCTTCATACTAGCCGACTTTAGGGTTTTAGAGACCTAAATCCTAAAAAAAATTAACTAAAATTGTTATTTTAAGCCACATGGGACTAGGTCGCCCAAGGTGGCGACCTAGTCCACCTAGGCATTTTTAAGTGTTTTTCGAAGATTGAAATAATATTATTTGTGTTTTTCGGGATTATCTTCATAAAAAACACTAAGATAAGTCTTGTATGAGGATTAAGGGGTCATTATATCATGGGCAAGGGTTAGTTAAATGACGAAAAGCCTAAGAGAGTGTGGAAATGTTTTACAACACCCTACAACACTTCGTCACAAGGCTTGGAAAGGTGTAAAAATAGATTGAAAATGGTCCAAAATCCATAGGCACAGGTCCAAATGAGAGAAAAGTGTCAATGTCCTCACTATTTGGTGACACACCCATTTATAAACAATTCTTATAAATGACAAGTCTTTATGCTATAAATAACGGAGAAATTGGTTGACTTCTCTATCAACAAGGACTTGATAGATCCAATGCGTTTTTCTCCATGTAAGAACATCATGTATATTGAAACACCATGATTACACATTTTTTCTTCCAATCATTTTTCAAACTAATTACTTCTAAAGCTATATTTATAATGTCCAAGTTATATTTTTATCTTTATTTATGTGATTTTTTTTGTAAACATCTTGTTTTACTTGTATTTTCTTGATTCTATACTTTGTTAGTTTTAAAATTAGGCTCATTTTCTATAAACAAGGCATTGCAAATTATTTTATTATTTATTTATTTGTATTATCAGTTTTCAAGTTATTGATGAACGGTTGTTATGATGTTGCTTATAATATTCTTTCTTTTTTTCTAGAATATATTTTTTGGTCACAATTTACATAACCTTTTAAACTAAAAATATTATATTGATCATCTTGCTTAATATTGAAAACATCTAAATATAAAATATTTTCTTGATATAAAATCGTGTGAGAGTAAAACCATTTGAATATTTTACTAACTTATCTTTTAAATTACTTAGAAAATCCTCCTAACATAAGATCGAGCTCTAATTTTTGATTCATATGTCATATGAATCTTATACCTCAAAATATAATGAAATATTTATCATAAAATTGATATTATTTAATTTGACCTGACTATAAAATTCTTTTATCTTTGATACTGTGAACTTTATTTCACGAACTGCTAGCTTTTGCGGTTATCTTTCCTTCGTGGCTTCACCTTGTCTTTTATCACTCACAGTTTTCTGGTGTTTGCCACGTGGCTTGCTAATGGAGACTCCTGCAACTTTGTATCACTTTTCCTCTATCGAGTTTCATGTGTGTGTTGTGTGGCTTTCTCTAGCCGTTTCCCATGTTGGGCCCACTATGTAGTTATTTTCACTTGACATCACCCATATGGCTTTCTCTCAAAAAATTTCATTGGGGTGTCCCTCATTCTTTTTCCAGGCTCCATGTGCTCGATGCGTTGCATATTCTTGTGCATCAATTATCTTGGAGTTTCCGCCTATGTTATTTGTTTTCTTTTTCTTCCACATTTTCTTCTTCCATGTCGCATGTCCTTTGTTTCTGCTACATGGCCTTCTTTTATCAAAGGATGGATTTGTTGGTGCACTAATGGGCAATCTTCCTATTCGGTGTCGACTCGAGAAGATTTGGAATGTCGATGATTTTGCAGGGCATCTTTCTCAAAGTGGCTCTTAGACGGTGGGTTGGCTTATTTAAGCAGCTCTTCTTCTCTTTTACTAGGTTGTTGTTGGATAGACAAAAAACTTCTCGGGCACTTGGAATAGCCTTTGTAATATTTTATTGAACTTGAATTTTGCAGACTATTCCAATAAATTCAACCTTTTCTATTTTTCATGCATTTCATAAGATTTTTGGACTCTACTTTTATTTTCCTATAACATATGAATGCCTATTCTTCAGCTTTTTTAATCTTCTACAACTTAAGAAATACAGATCATGTTTGAACTCTTCTATGTTGGCTGAAGTTTTATTAGATTATGTTATGCAATTAAAGGGTATTCTTATGTCTGAAGTTCTTATGGATAATCTATTTGATAGACAACAGTTTATGGTTCGAGCCTTTTCTTTCGGTATTGTGCCTAAGTAGTTTCATTCATGATTTGGTGCATCGCCTTTAGTCTATATTTTAATATTTCCTATTATTTTTCTCACCGTGTACCTCCCCCACTAAAAAACAAAGATCTGGCTTCGATAAAATCAAGAGGTCACTTAGCTAAGTTCACTATGTCCCCTAGTAGCTAAGTTTCCCATAAGACTGTTTCCCCCTACAAGATTTTGCGTCAACAGATACCTAAAACATTTTTCTATATTTCTTTCAATCCTAATCTCTTTACAAGCAGTAAATTTCATAATTTACTCAAAAAAATTATAAGTTAATTTTGTAATGATTTAATTATACTATTGGTTTCTTACATGAAAAAAATACTCTACAAATAAAGTCACCAACACCTAACACTAAATCAAAAAGCTTATTTGGGGAATAATGAATCACATTATTAGATTGTTATCCTGAAATAATAATATTATTCAATATTCTTATTTTTCAAAACTATAATACTTTTCAATAAGATTATCAATGGTTTGAATTTTCTTTATTAGGTTGAGGTTAAATATACAATATTTCTTGAATTTCTTTACTATCCTTTAGATAATGATAGTATTTTAGAATACAACTTTTATGTTTCACCTAGCTTGTCTTATGTTGAATACTAAAATTGAAATTTGGTAGCAAAATACTTGTTTCATAAAGTAAGTATTAAAAAAAATCTTAAAATTATTAAAATAGATTGCAATTAAACTATTATAGAATTTATATATATTAATAATGATGAATGTTATAAAATATATGATACTTTGGAATAAAATAGAGTGGATGATCCAAAATGAAGGGATACTAATGCTCTATATTTCATCTCATTTAATTAAGAAACTAGATCCCTCAACCAAGTGACTCAATTGAGGAGTCTAGTGGATTGCTTGGTTAATTGGATGGGGGTTCACCATTAAGAAATTCATTGAAAGAGGAAATTGAATGTAGTCTCAAAATTCACTATATGAACAATAAATTTGAAAGCAGGAAACAAGATTGATGGACTTAGATCAAATAGAAATGTACCTAGTAGAATGATAAGAGTCAAAACAAGGCTTACAACTTTGCATATCTTCTTTTTAAAGTACACTAGGATTAATATACTAGGTTGGGCGTATGAGTCGTGCTACAACACTTTTTGGCATAGTATGGAATCTTCTAATGACTGATCAAGATATGCAAAAAGATGGAAAAAATAGGCATACTAGGACTCATAAGCCAGGTTGGGCATATGAGTCTTGGTTCTAGGGTTTGGCTGATATTTCTATAGCCTTGATGAAAGAAGGTCATTTCCTCTTACAAGTAACTCAAAATAGAATAGAAATTAATAGGAAATTATCTACCCAAATTCAATTCATTAAAATAAAAATTGCAGCACACTTATACTTTATTAATTTAAATTAAATACATCTAAAAATTAAAATTACTCTCTTGTGTCTAGTGGCTCCCCATGCCATTTATATATACATTCTTATTCAAACCTACTACTCTATGCTTTGTTCCTACTATTTCCTTTTACTTATGAAATTTATGCTATGTTACCTCTCATAGCTACTTCATTCCCTCCTAGACCTATCATCCTCCTTTAGGCTATGTGCATCTCCAAGTTTGATGCCTATATTACCCTTGCTAAATGGGAATTCAAAATTGTGCACATATTCTTGCTAAGATCTATATCATAGCCCCCTAGAATAATCTTCACACACTGGACAACCCCTCTCATTCCTCATATAGGATCTCTGCAAATCTTAAAAAAGGATCCATTCACAAATGTGTGGGGTCCTTCTCTATGCACCCCCTTTTTACACACATTTTCTCATGGTTTTTCCTTTGAATCTATTTGATGCCTCTCTTTTTAGCTGATACTCTTTATGTTCCCACCTGCACTCCTTTTTTCTCAATGTTTGTTACTCTCTTTATGACCAAAAATCTTTATTGGAGTTTGAAGATTAAAAGGAACCAATAAAATGAGTTTTAAAAATAATAACTATAGTTCAAGACTCTTCTCAACCTAAATTGAATATTCCGCATTCTAATTTGAGTTTCCATATTTGCATATATATCAAATAGAGTAGATAGAACAACAACATTTGACAAAATTCCTTTAGCCTGTGATAGATGTTGGATAAAGTCATTTGGTCAAATAGTTCTATGCCATATCTATGTGTTGAAACTTTTGATAGGTGTCTACTAAGGCAGTCAACAAATTAAATTCAATTTTCATTTAAACTATCCCTTCCACCTCTCACTATCACTAGATTCATCACTACAATGAGGTCAAATGTGGAGAGAAAAATGAACTATTTTCTCTTTTATTTGTTAGTGTTGATTGCTCATCTTCTTGTGTGCTATTGCACCAAACACATGAGGTAGAAATATTGTGAGTGTGGGATCACTATGGTAGAGTTGATTATTTAAACTACTCTTTTAGGTTGCCATCAACTTGTAGCAAACTCCTTCACTATCCAAGTGCTAAAAATAAATCTTTGTTTCACCTTTTCTTGCATCGTGTTAGAATACACACCACCTTCCTCCAAAAATGATACACCTACTTCCTTCTCCCCCTTGTGAACTCCTTTCCACCAAAGCTCGACATCCTGCACCGATTTCTCTCCACACTCCTCTCTTCCTCCATGGGTTCAAACCCACCTCTAGCCGACCACCTCCAGCAAAATATTACCACATCTTCAACCATATCTACACACAACCACACACCATCTGCAACATCTACTACATGCTCTAGTTTTTCATCTATCCCTTCTTCCTTTATTTCATCTAAAACCAAAGTAACATCATAAAATTGTTTTACCTCATCTTCATTCACAACTACAACATTGAACCTCACTATGACATCTTCCAGCTTCTCGTAAACTACAATTTTTTTTTGTTCACCTTTTTTTGCAGCAATGGAATTCATCATCTATTCTTCCTCAATCACTAACATTTGTACAAAAAATATACTTCACCTTTTCCATACGTTGCGACCTCTTCGCTACTCACCTCCATCTTTTCTGCTTCTCTCGTCATGCCTTCCTCATGAAATTTCCTAGTTTCCACTTATTCGGTAGGGGATACATCTTCATCTTTCCATTTCAATCTACTATCCTCAATTTTATTCTCTCTTTCCAACACTCTTTTCCACTTTTTATCGAATAATAATTTCTATTACTTCACACATTTCATCATCCACATCATCCCAATACTGCTCCTAGAAACGTATTCACATGGGTCTCCTCAAAACCCAAACCATCTTATTGTGTCACCAAAAATTATATACCTTTGAAGAAATTTGTGCCTAATTTTGTCCTACTTTAGACACCCTTAAATCAATCACCCCCTAAAACAACATTTATAGGCCCCTATGACTCGTTATCTTTGACTTTGAGGCTTATTTCACCTAATAAATCATATAAGTCTCGACAAACAAAAAATTTAGATCACTCAAATTTCACAAATCCCACCTCAAAAACCCCTGGTGGGACTAAGTCACCCAAGGTGGTGACTTAGTCCCTTTTAGGGTTATTTGCATTTTTGAGCGAGAAAATCTCTAGCTTGATAAAAATTCCTGATGACTGCTAGCCTCTTAGGTCAGAATAACCGACAATTATGTATTTTTTCTTTTAAATACATGTTTTTAGGTCATTTTTCACAACCTTTAGCTATTTTTCACAAGCCATATCAAGAAACAAGTGTTAAACATCTTCCACAAGAATATTCATTACTATTTCTACAAAAAAGTTGAAGCTTAGGGGAACAAGCTAGAGTTTTTGCATGTCTTCAAGCTCACTTTTTATCCAGGATCTCACATTGCAAAGGGTTGATCATGGATTTCTATGGAGAATCACAAATAAATCTTGGTTGAGGAGGTGCAACTATCCATCAAATCAACTTAAAGAATTGTTTTCAAAGTGGTTCCATCTTCCATTTTATCTCTATCTTCAGCCTAAGGAGGTTTTTCATATCATTAAGATTCATTTATAATGTGATTTAGGGTCTCTTGGAATGATTCTTGCATTTTTCTAGATTGATATATGCATTTTATTCTCACAAGCTAGAATAGGGTTGCATCATATTACAGATTTCCTACTCTTAGACACACTTAGCGAAAGATTTTTGTGTAGATTTCTTATCTCTTTCAAATTTTAAATACAAACTATGGGTTTTACTAAGGTAAACACTACATTACAAGCTAAACTATATTCTTTTTTATAGTTTATTTTTCAAATTTTGACCCAGATCTCCATTGAACAATAGATTGTAGACTATAGGCTTCATTTTCCACCTTTGGATTCTTAGAAAAGTTGGACTGAGCTAAGTCACCAACAATGGCAACTTAGTCCCACTGCATGTTTTTTTCAAGGATTTTTAAAGATTAAGAAACCTAGTTGACTGAAACAGGCCACAAAGCAGTTTCCCAAAACTGGGACTAAATCACCCAGCTTGGTATAAGTGTCCCAGTTGGCCTAAAAAGTAGATTTTCTAGAAATTCAAAGGCTTCTACAATATCCACTTCAACCCTTGTTCATTTCTAGGTGCACTATTCTTATCTACCCTTCTATCATTTCTTGTATTGTATTTACTCCATCCTTTCGTAAATCATCATGTGCTTTCAAAAAATGTATATTTCATTAGTTTTGCATCAATAGTTCATCTACATTTTCATATTATTTCATTCAAGGCATTCTATTTAGATACAGTTCAATCACATTTAGCAATTAGTTTGAATGAGCTCCAAGTTTTAGAGTAGAAAGGCCTCTCTCCTTTTAGGTGAAAACCCTAGAAGTGTAAGGGAATTTATTTTCCCCTAAAATTTGTGGTTCACTTATCTAATAAAATAACTCTCAATCTATCATCATTCTCAAAAAAAAATCCTCAACAACTTCAAGCTCTTTTTTTATCAAGACTCCTCTACTCGGAGCAACCCTCCCAACATTCTTCTCTACCTCTTCACACATTTTCCTTTAAGTGTGAAATTTCTCCCCATCAATGATCTATCCATACCACACGCATTGGTCCTAGTGGGTACTCTCCAATCTAAGGAAAACTAGCTCTAATTCCAATTGATGCAAGAGGGTCCCCCCCTCTACACACTAACTCAAAACAAAAAACAAATTCATAGGAAATTCTTTGCCCAAATTCAGGTTCATTAAAGTAAAGATTAGAACAAACTCATACTTTATTAATTTAATTCAAATCTACGAAATAAAATTACTCTCTTGTGTTTAATGACTCCTCATGGCATTCTGATATACATTCTTATTCAAACCTAATAATTTATGCTTTGTTCCTACTATCACCCTTTACTTCATTTTTTATGCTATGTTACCTCTCATAGTTGCTTCATTCTCTCTTGGCCCTATTAGCCTCCTTAAGGATATGTGTATATCGAAGTTCAATGCCTCTATTACACTTGCTACATGGGCATTCAACATTGTGCTCATGTTCCTACTAAACTCTATATTGCAGCACCTTGAATCCCCATGCACCCTTTATTTAACCTCTATTTCCCCTCCTTATCATTTTATCTACATTTTAATTTACAAGAGGTTGTGTCTCTTCATTTTAATTTGTTGCATTTCCTTATTCCTATTCACATTCTCTTTATTTTTCTTCATGTTTCCTTTAAATCTTCACTTGGTCGACCAAAGTCACTGCCTTCTTCAATACTTATTTTCATTTTTTGTTTTGGTTTTTAAATCATGATTTATTCAAATACAAATAAGATCAAAGGTCTTTCCTCACTCTTTCATATTCCTAATGGGCCTCTCTTCTTCCACAAGTGACCACTCTCATTCCTCACATGTATTGTCTGTATATCTTAACAAAGGATACATTCAAAAATCCACAGGCTCCTTCTCTATTCACCCCATATTTACACACCTCTTCTCACGATTGTTCATTTGAATTTATTTCATGCCTATATTTTTATCTGATACTCTTCATGTTCCTATCTACACACCTTTTTCTCATTTTTTTTGTTTTCCTTATGACCACAACCCTTTATTGGATTTCGAAGATGAAAAGACACCAATAAAATGAGTTTTAAAATTATTAACTATAGTTCAAGACTCTTTGCAACCAAAATTGAATAGTCCACATCCTAATATGTGTTTACACATTTGTATATACATCGAGTAGAGCAGTTAAAACAACAACATTTGACAAAATTCCTTAAGCATGCGATAGATTCTCCATAGAGGAATTTGATCAAATAGTTGTGTTTCATATCTATTAACATTTGCACATGTGTCTACTCAGGAAGCGAAGCAGTTAATTTCAATATGCATTTAAATTTCCCTTTCACATCTCACTATTTTTAGATTCATCAGTAGAATGAGATCAAACACAGAGAGAAAAATGAACTATTTTTTTTTGGTTGGCATTGATTGGTTTTTTGCCCACGTGCTCTTGCACAAAGCTTGTAGTGATATTTTGTAGCTTCCTTCCTATCCATTCTTCATGTCAAAAATTCTAAATTCTGGTCTATAGGTGAGTTTTCGTGAAGATCACAACTTCTTGAAAACTTTTGCAACTTTTCCTTCAAAGGATCTTCAAGCTTGAATTCACCTACATATACAAACACACATCAAAATAGTAATGTTTTTTTTTTAAAGGAATGGGGGTTTTCCTTGGTCAATCCCTATTCATGGTAATTAAAACTTAATGAGAAATTAAAAATGAATCGAAGGAATGATAAATGAAAAAATGCAATGTTGCAACTCATCAAACCCTTGAAATAAAGGTTGCAAACTTGTGTGAAATGGCTAGCATGAATGTGGATCTCGAATCTTGATTGAATGCTTGAAAATTCGTCTTGAATGCTTGCTTGAATCATGATACCTACATAAAAAAATTCAGCTCACAAACACACATGATGTATGAAGACTTTGGCATGATGCTTGAATCTTGAATATAGCTCGAAATTCTTCATGATTTTCTCTTGAATGTGCTTGTAAAATCTTGCATGAATACTCGAAGGCTCTTAGATTGCTTCCTAGTTTTTTTCTTAAATGAAACTATGTGAAGTAACCTTTTATTTATACTTTTTATGCCTAATTAACTCAAATTACAACACTACAAGCTGACATTCGGAAATTGAATCTAAGGATAATAAAATACCACCTTCAATTTTTAATTAAAATAGGACCTAGGTTAGAGCAAGATTCATATGCTTCGTTGGGCATATAAGTTCCAAAGGCTTAAACTAAGGAAACATACTTCATGAAGTGTTATGTCCAATGTGATATTTGAAATCAGAGCTTGAGACCTAGGGAGGAACCATGCACCTAGAGGGTGTATGGCTCCAGATCCCTAAATCTTGAAAAATTACTAAATATCGTTTTATTTATAAACAAACAAGTATTTAGAAGGAAAGCATAGAAAAATTGAAACTAGGTATTTTAGAATACCATGATTATGGCTCACCTAGCTTGTCTTTTATTGAATACTAAAATTGAAATTTGGTGGGAAAATACTTACTTTATAAAGTATTGAAGCACCAAAAACATATCAAAACAAGGGAAAGAGGATTCCCTTTACTAGGCTCCTAGGGTTTTTCACCCTAGAAGAACTTGGTGGGTGAGGTTCATTCAAAGGGGGGATATTGGATAGGGTTTTCAATGAATGTGTGTTGTGTGGCTAACAACATAAAATTTAATGATGCTAAATTAATCTAAGAAATGTAAACAAAGAAATGTAAATTAAATATAAACTCTCTAACCTATATGTCTTAAATGAATGCAATACAAAAATTAAATGGAAAGTTTAGGACTTGTGTACCTGGTTATTTTAAGTTTCAAGTGAGGAGTCTCAGGATGTTCTCGAATGTATCAAAAATATTCACAGGGACACTTATGCCAAGTTGGACGACCTAGTCCACTTGTTGGGAAAATCTATCAGAGTAGGTTTCTACCAAATGGGTACTCAAAAATCTGAAAATCCAAAAAAAATAGGCCCAGAGG
Source organism: Sequoiadendron giganteum (assembly GCA_007115665.2). Classification (NCBI taxonomy): domain Eukaryota; kingdom Viridiplantae; phylum Streptophyta; class Pinopsida; order Cupressales; family Cupressaceae; genus Sequoiadendron; species Sequoiadendron giganteum. Next base: position 223,536,333 of record CM021104.1, on the reverse strand, counting down.
GACTAGGTCGCCATTGTTGGTGACCTAGTCCTCTTTTGTATTCCTGAGAATTTGGTAGTGGAGATTAGGGCCTTTGGTTTACACTCCGGATCCCCACAAGTTTCTAGTTCAGATTCCATAGAAAATGGGCTAAAAGGGGTCTCCAAACTTCAACTAGGAATTTTTTGACTCGAATGACTTTGATGAGTTGAGAAAACCTTTATAATACCTTTCTTCTTGACAAACTTGCATACAAAAACACTTGGAAAAACACTTGCAAAGAGGAGACAACGATTAGGATTAGAGAATAGGGGTTTTCCTTAGTCAAAACCCTCTTATGATAATCCAATCCGAATGATAAATAAGTTAAGGAAAGGATGACTGAATGACAAAGCAAAAAATTACCAAATCCTTTGTTGAAGATTTTTCCAACATGCATGGATCAACTCCAATGGAGATTTCTTGTGAAACTCTTTTTCTTGATTGCTTGCTTTGGAATTTTGAGTGCAAGAGTACTTGTGTGGGTTGAGTGAAGGTGAAAAACTAAACTTGTTATGGGGAAAAATGAGGATTAAACCCTTATTTGTACATGTAAAACCCTAATTTTCTCAAAAATTACTCATGATAGGTCGACCTTAGGGCTTAGGAGGGAAATTCCCTTTAAGAAATTGTTTTAATTTTAAATTTTATGCCTAAAAGGACTAGGTCACCCAAATTGGCCACCTAGTCCACTTGCACAAATCCATGTGGTGGTGAGAAAAAAAATAGTGATTAATGAGGCTTACTAGCCTTGCCTCCCGAAACACACTTTAATAGGCCATAAAAGTACACTAAGGGAAAAAATTAGCATAAGAAAAGGGTTAATTAGTGGATGATAGGCCTAGGAAGATGTGAAAATACCTTACAACACTTTACAAAATCTTGGCACAAGGCTTGGAAATGGCTAAAAGGGTGTGTTTTTGGTGAATTATGTTGAAAGTTTCCTAGAAAAGTGAGGAAATGTGTTACAACACTTCACAACACCTTAGTAAAACTATAGACACTGAAAATATATAGACATTTGATCATGATCTTACTAACATCATTTCTTCCTAAATCATCCCCTTTACTATTCAATTTAATTAAATACTCTTTATTTGATTCAATTCATCATATTCCATCTCTTAATTAAATAAATCAAATTTAGTTGATTAAAGCATCCATTTCTGTTAATTAAATAAATTATTTTGTTTAGTTAATCCTATAGTCCCCCTTTTAATTAAATAATTCACTTTATTTAATTAATTTCTAAAGTCATCTCCTTAAATGAAATAAATTAATCTTTATTTGATTTAATCTAACATCACCTTCTTTAATTAAATAAATCAATCTTTGTTTAATTAGATCTAAAATCATGACTCTCAACTTTGATTTAAACAAATCCTAAAATCTAAGTCAAAATTGTCAAATAATCTAATCTTCATCTAAATTAATCGAATTGTGATTAATCTTATTCCTTATCACTCCAATCCTCTAGGTTTTTCAACTTTCACACATAAATCAATTTAATTGACTTTTTAATTCCTCTATTTTCCATCAACTTGGCATCAAAAAGGGAATATTCCTCAAATTTTAAAATCCCTCAAAAAGGGATGAATACATCCAACAAGGCATTAAAGGTCTCTTAGATGTCATTTTTCTTGATCCAAGTCACATTTACTCCATTCCTCTCTCCCTCCAACTTGTCATTTCATCAAATTCAAATTTGAATCTAATAGCATTTATGTGCACATTCATCAAAATATACTCATTCCTCCTCCAATCACATCTTGACAAGTGGCACAATTCCATTGGTCCATATTTAATCACACATTCATCCTATTTCACATTCTTCCATCCTTCTCTCCTTTAAATATAGAGATTCTCTATTGATTTGAGGGGAACAACATCATCCACAATCCATGCAAGCCTACTATACTCAATTTCACTTGCAACTTCATCCATTTTCATCATAGTTTAATAGTTTTATAAAGATTTTGGGAAAATTGCATCGACGAATCAAGAATCACCATCAAACATCATAAAATCACACAAAGGAGTTGGTAAATGGCCATTTCCCACACATAAATGGCACCAACTCCCCAATGGGATTGATAGTTTGTTCATTAGAATAGAATTTGTTTTCTTTCATTGTGTTGTTCTTCATTTCTTTTCCTATTTTGATGTTTCAATCTAATTTCATGGGGAATGTTTCTTTTATCTTGAATTTGGATCTAATATTGTGCTTGTTCTTTATGTTTGTGTAGGTATAAAAAACCCATTCATATTTTCGTGCTAGAAGGAGGGCCCGAACCCACGACAGTTTAAGCATTCAGATTTGGATTCAGTTTCTTTGATTTGTCAGTTTAAGCATTAGATTTCATTTTCTAGAAAATTTCTAAATGCTAACAGGATTTATTGATGCTTCCACTATAAAGCTTCTAATATTTAATGATATTTTTCTCTATTATATTTTATCTTATTCTTTTTGCAAGAGTTAAAAAATTGTTTAGAAATTCAATTGATTCTTGTTATAAATAGATGGAATCAATTCTAGTGCTTTATTTTTATGATTGCATTCTACCATTGTATTAATGAATCTATTTTTCCATACATAACTGCACTTGTCTTCATGTTTTTTTGTCTTCTTATGAATTCCCAAATTTGAAACCTTGTCCAATTGAACCTTGAATCAATAGACTCGATATTGCTTCATGAGTCTTGTCATTTAGTTTATTATAGTCCGCATGTGGAAGGCATTAGATATTCAGATCATTGACCAATTTAATTCAGTCTCATTATGATTCTAATTTGTTTATTGTAGGAAAAAATCTACATAAAGGTCAACAACCTTTAGTGTTCATGGAATTAAAGCATTAATTTTCTGTGTTGTTCGATGTAACAAACAATAGAACATACCATCAAATTTTGAGGCATCACTCTCCTTTACCTTAATCATTCATAAAGATTTTCGAACCTTTCAAAAATTTGTACAAGGAATTCATGTTAATGGTGAGCAATAATTATTCAACATGTTTATAAGAATGATGCTTGAGAAACCACTGCATTGTACACACCCTATAGATCATTGCAAAATTGTTTCTTCTATTCAAAATATCTCTTCAATATATTGCATTTCTTTATGCTTTGAGGAATGTGTTTCAAAATATATCCTCAAACTATCAAGTTTCTATATGTGTCAATGTGTAACACGTCTCTTCAAAATATTGAATTTCTTCATGCTTTGAGGAATCATCAAACATTATCTAGTATTCACCAAAAACGTACACTTAGCAAGCCCCAAAGCGAGCCTCCCAGTTCACCATTAGGTAGCTATATTTGGCGCCAAAGGTCTTCATCAAAACCGCCTCCCATTTGATATGGCACCCATGGAATTTTTTTAAATGTGACACAAAGATGAAATCTCTTTTTTTAAGGTGTCACTTATAGCATTCGTTCAGAAGTCAACAACATAAATAATCATCTTGATGTGATTTTGAAAGGTGCCAGTTTAAGAAATCTACATCTTTTTTAAATTATGGAATCGATACTTCATATTCTATGAGGAAATAAAAGCAACTTTTTTAATTGTGCAATAGAGGCGATCTGCATCTTTTTAAAAATTGTGGAATAGGGGCAAGCTTTGCTTGGAATTTAGCTGATATGATCAATGCTGATATAATTGTTGAGAATTGTTGCATTATATACCTGATATCATTTCTTCTCTATATCGCTGCCATGGAGCTTTTCGTTTAGTCATAGTGTGTGGACCAAATCACATAAAATCCATATTGATTTTAATTTGATGAATATTGACTGCTGAAAATTTATTGGAACTCAAATCCAAGCTACCAATGTCATGCAAAATTTTAATTTTTTTCAATCCCCTTTTGCATTTTCTGAAAATAAATGATCTTTTGTAATAGAAATCAATCTCGAGCTTACCATTTCACAATTGAATGTTCCCATAGAAGTGACTAAAAAAATAATATCTCATTTGGTAGCTGAAATAAATAAAGGCTCATGAATTCCCTAAGAGTGGCACAAGTTTCCAAATGTGTGGGGTACAGATCCATTCCACAGAGCTTGCATTGATTACAATTTATATTTTTTTACTATCTATTTGATCTACCTATTATGCAACCAATATTAAATGATTCTTGAGATACACAACAACACAAAAATATAAAATTTCAAAACCATCTAATACAAGGCCTCATAAATGCTCTATTACGCAATCAATATTAACTATTCCACTTTGGCTTCTCCATTGGAAGAAGTCCCAATAGCTTCATAGAGGCAATTCATTCATGAAACTATTTGGAAAAGATATTGGTAGAATTTTTGTGGTTATAGAATCTATTTTATTAGAAGTGACTTTCTTGGAAATTTTAGCTCGATATTCTACTTTGTGATTTTTGAAAATGAAACAATATTCTTCTTTATGAGAAACTTAAGCTCGATATTCTGCCAAATAATTATGATTTCTAATTTATGCAATCTGAATTATATCTACATATGACAAAAATTTGAAATGATCTATATAGAATTTAATTACTATTACTCAGGATTTTACAGATTACACACATATCAAAAATTCAACATTGTTACTTGTGCTTTTGCTAAGCAGATCTGACTTTTAGTTTTGATTGGACAATTTCTTAGAAAGAACGCCACCTATTCCTTACTTTTTGAATATAATTTGATTTATATTTCACGACGACATATGAATTAAATTTCAAAATTCGCATAAAGAATCAGTGGTAGCTTCTCTCACATTGGGATAACAGAGAAGCAAAGCAGAGAAAATCCAAAAAATATGAAGCAAATTTAACATCAAAAAGTAGGAATTGGACATTGAACTTGAAAAATAATTTTTTAATGCTTATTGTAATAGCTTGAAGCATCCATTTATTGCTTTTGTTTTCTATTTTAGGCCAACTAGATCCATTGGGGTTTAAAATTAATCAGTGATTGATTTTTTTCCAAAATTGATTAAAATTGAACCTTGAAGCATACTAGATTTCGATTTGGTCTAAAATTGAACAATAAAATTTTACACTTCATCTTGATGCTATAAAACGAATATATTACTACTTTTGAGGTCTAAAACGAGCTTCTGTTTACTTGTTTTGCAATCTTCTTTACAAAATCTTGTCATTTTCAAATGCATATGTACTTCTCTTGCACTTCCTGATGATCTTGAAAATAAAAATAATTTTCATGTGACATTAGGTTGTCTAGAATATTACGTGCACATTTCAGGTTTGGGTTTTAAAAAATTGAATAAACCCTACGAGTGTGAAGAAATTTTTTTGTGTGTGCTCCCATCGAAATGTGTTAGGTGGTCCAACTACAGATGCACTCCTTTTCTATTGTTCACCCTTAGAGAGTCTATCTTTGTGGAAAAAAGTACTCACCCCAAGGGAACCACTCAAACTAGTAATGAGCTAAATTCCAAGCTTCTCCCAACCAATACATAAATTTGAATGTTGAGGAAAGCTCATATTTCTAGGAACTCCTATGGATAAGAAGGTGATACTATTTGCATGAGTTGATCTTGCCTCTTGTGTGGATTTCTGAATGAGTGCCTTGATTAAGAACCAATTGTGTAAAATAAAAAATCCTATCTATTTGTTGGTGCAAAAATGGTCGTTTTGAAGCCACCCCACATTCCTACAAATCCTAGTAGAGATGAGAAGTATGCCATGGGAGATTCATGGGTACTGATGCTTGGATGACTCAAGAAGTGAGTGCAATATAAGGGGGAGCCTGTGTGGTCAAGCATCTAATCATCTGCTAAGAGTAAGCATAGCTAGAATCATCCAAGTGGGAACTCAAAAAAATATCCTTCATTATCCATAAGGTTGTGCATGTTCTTGGAATCAAAATCACTTTTCTTGGATCCTAAGCATTCGAAAAAAAAAAAATCAAACATGATCATCAATTTTCAAACCCTTTAGAGGAAACAAATACCTTTGATGAATCCAAGTGGTCTATCTTTCCCTAGGGATTTCATCCTTAGAGGCTTCAAAGTATTTGGATTTACATAACAATTTTCTCCTACTAAAGTCAACATTAGGAAACTATGCTCTTGAAATTTTGATCTTCACATAATGGACATTGTGGAACGAAAAGCAATTGAGACATAAACATTCAGTTTCAAAAAAGAAGCAAGAAGTGGATGTGGTAAAAGCAATTAATTAATCAAGATTTATTCCAATTGAACCCCGCACAGTGCTTGGTATCTTTTGGTCATATGGTTTTCCATGCAAACATTGGTCTTTTGGTTTGAACTACTCTTAAATAAAATAATGTTCTTCACTCCTTGGGGTTGTAAACAAAGTCCTCTTAGGTTCATCTAGGATCAAATCAAACATGTCATCCATCCTGAAAATTCATCATCTTCATCCCACAAACAACTTTAGAGCTTTGGAAACATCATTATCTAGACTTGGGTACATCATTAAACCAAATCAAAATCACTTTTTTTGTTAGGTGTGTTTGGATGAATCCTTCCTCACACACTTAGTTTAATTATCACCCTTTTGAACGAGTTCATCCTAAGATAACATTTAACATCTTGAAATCTATAAATTCATTATCCAAATCAATCAATCAAAATTAAATCCTAAAGTCTAGCATTGATTCAAAATTCCTAAAAGTTAAAACACCCATACCACTCATCCTTTCATATTTCATCTCATCATTGGTTCTAAACACCTTAGAGGTTCAATTTTGCAAAAAGGTCAAAAAACAAGAGGAAAATGGAGTATAAACTTCACACGCATTATGAGTGGTCTAAATCAACCAAACTATCAAAGCCTTACAATGTCGATTGATTATCAAAAATCACATTTACACAATCCATACATGGTATCATTATCTCCTAAAAACCTCAATGATACTGGTGCACGAGCACCCCAAAGTTCATCTAGGAGTGTTAACTAGAAGGTCAAGAATTAGTCACTTGTTTTAGATCAAATGTAGCTAACTCCTTCTAACTCTTGAATTTGTGCCTTGGAGGCATTTGAGAACTTGCATTAAGTTAGTGAAGATCATGTTGAGCATTTGTTAGTTTGGAATTTGGCTACAAGGAAGACTTAGGACCTTGTAGACCCTCCTAGGTGATAGTTTTCTTTACAATTTTGCAAATAAAGCCTATGAAAAGCCACAAGTGGCCATGGAACCATTAGGATTGAGCTTAACTTAATTGGAAAGCCTATTTATGGAGTGCTTTGACTTGAGAGAAAGGTTAGAAGCTTTTGTAATGCTTAAGACTTCATGAATGCAAGGAAGGAAAGTGATAGGATTGTGTAATTTTCTGTGTTATGCTCTAAATTCAAGTGGTCAGGAGCGATCATGGCTCTGTAATATGTTATAGTTTGTAGTGTAAAATATGTTAGAAGCTTTGTGGTGCCATAAATAGTTTGTGTGATCCATTTACAGGCATTGTGTGTTTAAATTTAGTTGTTTTCTTTTAGATATTGGCCTGAAAGTCAGCCTGTAAAGGATGGAGCTCTAATTACTTTCCCACTGTTCTTGTGTACGGGCCTTTGGGAACTGTGGTTAGGCTCCATGTGTGTATATAGTTTAGGGTTAGGAGTGGTTTGGAGTCCATGAATCATGGAGAAAGTCTTCTCTTAGGCGAGCTTGGTAGTGCCCAGCTAGGAAAGTCTTCTCTTAGGCGAGCTTGACAGTGCCCGGCTAGGAAAGACAAGAATTCAAAGGCACTTAACTAGCAAGGGTGGCTATCTCCTAGCAATTCACAGTGTGGAGAGGGCAGGTGAATGCCTTTCCAAGGCTTACTAAGAAGGAGGAAGTCCCATCAACCTGTTTGATGAGAGGAAACCTTTGACAGTCTACAAAATACAGGGAAAAGACCTAAAAAGACCCAAGTTCTTGGTCAGTTCCAGTTTGAGAAATTGTACGGACAGTGGAGACATAAGCTTCAAAAAATCTTTGAGATATGGGAATAGGTATCAAGAACCTCAAAGAAAGAATGTGTGTTCTTTGGAAAATTTATAAGTATAAGCCAATTTTCTCAAAGTTGGAGGCCTAATTGGGGCTCTTGGGCTAGTAGCCTAATAAACCCTAACTGAGGGTTTGGTGGTAGTGAATTACAAATGGAGTATGGTGGATTTTCAAGAACCCTAAGGAGATGGTTAGAAGCCTTTGGAAATATCTCTTCATCCCTGCAAAGTTAAACTTAGTTTGTGGAGGGAATTAGTCTTTAGGGAAGATTAAAGGCTAAGGGAAGAATAGAAGCATTGCACCAAGGGAGACTTGGTAGATTGAGGGTGAACTGATAGTGGGGTTGGCCAGTAGAACCAAGGGTACCTATACATGAAGTAGGACCTAAAGGTTAAGGTGGTAGAGACACCTAGGAGATCTTACAAACAAAGATCCAGAGTATGGAATAGTGATTATTCCATCGAACCCTATCCTATCAGATTGGTATCAGAGCAAGTTAAAGATTTGGGAGAGAATCTTGTATGTCAGACCTTGAATCTAGTGGTTCCACAACCATGGTGAAAAACCTTGAGTTTGCAAAGAAGGTCGAAGATCAGGAGGAAGCTAATAGGAGGTTGAGAGAAATATTAGCACAACTTGAGGAAGCATTGAGAAATGTACAAATTAAGGCCAATGAGGTCAGTGATAGATTGGAGGGAAGGGTACCAAAGAGTGAAGAGGTTGCAGAGGAATACAAAACCCCTGAACCTGACCCTTTTCTGCAAGAGGAGCCTTTCTTGAAGGAATTGAAAGCTTTGAGTGGCAAAGGACTTGAAGGTATACCATAGTTCAGTGGCAAATTGGAGGCTGACCTAGTCCTAGATTGGATAGAAGGGATGGAGAACCATTTTGAATGTGATGGAGTCACTGAAGTACAAAAGGTGAAGGTGGCCAAGTCTAGATTGAGAGGATCTACCTTGACATGATGGAAATTCATTCAGACAGAGAGGGAAAAGAAAGGCAAGAAGCCTATTTCAACCTGGAAAGGTATGGTGGCAAAGGTGAGAGAATCATACATACCAAATGATTATGAGATTCAGTTACACAAGAAGAGACAAAGCTTGAGACAAAGAGACCAAAATGTGAACAATTACACTGAGGAGTTTCAAAAACTTTGAATGAGGTCCAATGTTTCAGAAGATGAAAGTCTCAAGGTGGCAAGGTATCTTAATGGCTTGAAGTGGAACATCCAAGAGGAGATCACTCTTTTGAGTCCTAAGACAGTCCACCAATGCAATCAATTAGCTATCAAGATTGAGGAAAGAATCAGGAGGAAACATGATCAGGCTTCTAAGAGTAGAGGCAAAGGCAGAGATCGAAGGGATCAAAGAGGACATAGAGGTGGCTACCAAGGTAGAGGAAATGGGCAAAGAAACCAAGGAGAGTCTAAAATCACTGAGCATGGGAGTGAAACACCTTCTAGAGGAGGTTATGGAAGAGGTAGAGGTTCTCAAGGAGGATCAAATAGAGGAAGTGGAGCAGGCAGGAACAATTCAGATTTTTCTACTATGAAATGTTACCATTGTGGTCAAGTAGGACATCCAGCTTATAGGTGCCCGAATAAAGCATCTTCATCAAATGCTAAGAAGAGGGTGGCATATGCACAAGAGGACACCATGAGCACTAAATCACCAAATATCAATCATATTGAATCTGAAATGAAGGAGAATCTGATGTTTAGGAGAGTTTTGATCAGAAAATCGGTCAAGGAGGAACCAAAACAAAGAAGAGCTCTATTTAGAGTGAGGTACAAGATACTTTGAAAAGTGTGTAAGGTCATTGTAGATTCAAGTTCAATAGACAACATCATCTCAGAAGAGGCAATAAAGAAATTAAAATTGGAGAAGGTACCCCACACTAACCCCCACAAAGTAACATGGTTAAACAAAGGGCAGAGTGTTCTTGTTAATGAGCAAGTAACAGTGGAGTTTTCTATTGGAGGGTACAAGGATAAGCTAAATTGTGATGTATTACCCATGGATGAATGCCATATACTATTGGGTAGACCATGGTAGTATGACAGGTGTGCCATGTATGATGGGAAGGAGAACACTATCTCTTTTAAAAAGGATGGGAAGACCATTAAGTTGCAGTCACTGTCAGAAGAAGAAGAGGGACAGTCAGAGACACCAAGTGTTTTGTTAAGTAGTGGTAAGTAGTTCCTTAACAATCTACATCAAGGGGGTGAAGGTTATGTGATCATGTTGCAGTCCAAAGAAGAGGATGAAGACTAAGAAAAAATTCATACCCGGAGCAGTCCAAAAGTTGCTTGAGAAGTATAAGGACATAGTGAATGATGGTGCACCTACAACTTTACCTCCTAAAAGGGCCATTAGTCATCAGATTGACTTCATACCTGGAGCTTCATTGCCTAACAAAGAAGCTTATAAGCTTACACTGGATCAGAATCTAGAGGTAGCTAGGCAAGTGTAGGATTTATTGGATCAAGGTTTGATTAGGAAGAGCATCATCCCATGTGCAGTGCTAGTGGTCTTAGAAACCAAGAAAGGAGGCAAGTGGAGGTTATGCACTGACTCTAGAGAAATAAATAGAATCACAATCAAGTATAGGTTCCCTATTCCTACGATTGAAGATTTCATGGATTGTCTTGGTGGAGCTCAGTACTTCACCAAGTTGGATCTCAAGAGTGGATATCATCAAATCAGAATCAAGGATGGAGATGAGTGGAAGATAGCATTTAAGACAATAGATGGGTTGTATGAGTTTAGATTTATGCCATTTGGCCTCTCCAATGCCCCTAGCACATTCATGAGGCTCATGAATGAAGTGCTCAAGGAATTTATAGGGTTATTTATGTTGGTATATATTGATGATATACTCATCTTTAGCAAGACAAGAGAGGAACACCTAAAGCATGTGGAGTTGGTTCTTAGAAGATTGCAGGAGGAGAAGTTAGCCATCAACCTAGAGAAGTGTGAGTTTTTCAAACAAGAGCTTGTATATCTAGGTTTTGTAGTGTCTCAAGGATCATTGAAAATATATCCAAGCAAGGTGGAAGCTATCCTAAACTAGCCTACACCAACCACAGGGACTAAGGTAAGAATTTTCCATGCACTGGCTCAATTTTATAGGAAATTGATAAGAAACTTTAGTGGCATATGTGCACCAGTTCTAGATACAATCAAGGGTGGTTTGAAAACTAAGTTTGTGTGGACTCAAGAAGCTGAGAAAGGTTTTGAGAAATTGAAACAAGAAGTGGCAACTCAACCTATTCTCTTATTACCAAGGTTTGAATTTTTTTTTACTATGGAGTGTGATGCTAGTGGAGTTGTAGTAGGAGGAGTGCTTAGTCAAGAAGGCAGGCCCATAACTTTCTTCAATGAAAAGCTTAATGAAGCTAAGAAGAAATATTCTACCTATGATCTAGAACTTTATGCTTTGGTTCAATCACTTAGGAAGTTGAGGCATTACCTTCTACCTAGGGAGTTTGTGGTCTTTACTCACAATCAGGCACTTAGTTATATCAACATCCAAGAGAAGTTGAGCAATAGACACTTGAAGTGGATGGAGTACATCCAAGCTTTTACTTTCACCATCAAGCACAAGAAGCAACAATTGAACAAGGTAGCAGATGCATTGAGTAGAAGATTACTGACAGTGCAAGAGATACAGATCAAGAGCATTGGAATAGAGAGCTTTAGGGATCTCTACAGGGAGGATGAAGATTTCTGAGAGGCCTACAAGGTATGTTCTGACTTTGAGAATCATTTTCATAGCCAATACTCAAAGTATACTTTGTAAAGTGGATTGTTGTTTAAAGGGAATCGGTTATGTGTTCCAAAAGGGTCAATGAGAGAAAACCTCATTCAGGAAAAGCATAATGGTAGTCTTAGTGGACATTTTGGCATAAACAAGACATTAGAACTAGTGCAAAGGTTCTACTATTGGCCTAAGTTGTCAAGAGATGTCAGGAGTTATGTGGACCAGTGTGTTGTGTGTATGAAAGCTAAGGGAGGAGCTAGTAATGCTGGCCTATATCAACCCCTACCCATTCCTAACAAACCATGGGAGTGTGTTAGAATGGATTTTGTGGTAGGACTCCCTAAGACCAAGACTAGATTTGATAGTGTGTATGTGGTGGTAGACAGATTCAGCAAGATGAGTTAATTTATTCCTTGTAAAACCACTCATGATGCTAGCTATATAGCCCACCTTTTCTTTAAGGAAATTCTAAGGATCCGTGGATTGCCTTTAAGCATTGTTTCAGACAGGGATGTGAGGTTCATGAGTCACTTTTGGAAGACTCTATGGAGCATATTAGGCACCAACCTATCTTTTGGATCAGCTTACCATCCTCAGACCAATGGACAAACAAAGGTGGTTAATAGGGTGCTAGGTAACCTTCTAAGGTTCCTAACTAAAGAATACAGACAAACTTGGGATATGGTAATCTCACAGGCTGAGTATGCTTATAATGATAGTGTAAATTGGACCACAGGGAAGAGTCCTTTTGAGATTGTGTATGGAATGCACCGAAGAGGTATATGTGAGCTCAGGGATCTAGGAGCTATGGAACATAGGAGTGGACATGTAGAGGACTTCACTCAAACCATGAAAGATATTCAAGAGTAGGTAAAGAGGATAGTCACCAAGGCTACACAAAAGTTGAAAGACAAGGTAGATATGTCAAGAAAGGATTTGCAATTTGCAGTAGGATAATATGTCATGGTTTACCTTAAAAAATCAAGGTTGCAGAAGGGTACATCAACCAAATTTCAGGTGAAAAGGGTAGGACCATGCAAGATATTAGCCAAGTATGGGAAGAATGCATACAAGGTGGAGTTGCCTGCAGATTTGCGAATTTCACCAGTTTTCAATGTAGCTGATTTGATCAGATACAAGGGATCAGTCAATGACATAGATCAAAATAGTAAGAAGATCTTCAAATATGTAAGCAACATACCCTTACCTATTCAATACAAGCTTTAGGAAAAAAGGATCTTGGGGTCAATGGTGAAGAAATCTACAAGGGATAAGGTGTACATGGAGCATCTTGTCAAGTGGAAGAACAAACATGAATCTGAGGCTACATGGGTGGATGAATCTCAGGTCAAGAAGTAGGGTGTTGACCCATCTCTTATCTCTCCTCACATTCCTTAATGTCTATGTAGAGGGGGAGAATGGTGCAAGAGCACCCCAAAGTTCATCTCGGAGAGTTAACTAGAAGGTCAAGAATTAGTCACTTGTTTTAGATCAAATGTAGCTAACTCCTTCTAACTCTTGAATTTGTGCCTTGGAGGCATTTAAGAACTTGAATTAAGTTAGTGAAGGTCATGTTGACCATCTATTAGTTTGGAATTTGGCTACAAGGATGACTTAGGACCTTGTAGACCCTCCTAAGTGATAGTTTTCTTTACAATTTTGCAAATAAAGCCTATGAAAAGCCACAAGTGGCCATGGAATAGTTAGGATTGAGCTTAACTGAATTGGAAAGACTATTTATGGAGTGCTTTTACTTGAGAGCAAGGTTGGAAGCTTTTTTAATGCTAAAGACTTCATGAATGCAAGGAAGGACAGTGATAGGATTGTGTAATTTTCTGTGTTGTGCTTTGAATTCAAGTGGTCAGGAGCGATCATGCCTCTGTAATATGTTATAGTTTGTAGTGTAAACTATGTTAGAAGCTTTGTGGTGCAATAAATAGTTTGTGTGATCCATTTACAGGTGTTGTGTGTTTAAATTTAGTTGTTTTCTTTTAGATATTGGCCTGACAGTCAGCCTGTAATGGATGGAGCTCTAATTACTTTCCCACTGTACTTGTGTACGGGCCTTTGGGAACTGTGGTTAGGCTCCATGTCTGTATATAGTTTAGGGTTAGGAGTGGTTAGGAGTCTAGGAATCATGGAGAAAGTCTTCTCCTAGGCGAGCTTGATAGTGCCCGGCTAGGAAAGATAGGAATTGAAAGGCACTTAACTGGCACGGGTGGATATCTCCTAGCAATTCATGGTGTGGAGAGGGTAGGTGAATTCCTTGCCAAGGCTTACTAAGAAGGAGGAAGTCCCATCAACCTATTTGATAAGAGGAAACCTTTGACAGTCTCCAAAATATAGGTTAAAGACCTAAAAAGACCCAAGTTCTTGGTCAGTTCCAGTTTGAGAAATTGTACGGATAGTGCAGACCTAAGTTTCCAAAAATCTTTAAGAGATGGGAATAGGTATCAAGAACCTCAAATAAATAATGCATGTTCTTTGGAGAATTTAGAAGTATAAGCCAATTTTCTCAGAGTTGGAGGCCTAATCTGGGCTCTTAGGCTAGTAGCCTAACAAACCCTAACTGAGGGTTTGGTGATAGCGAATTAGAAATGGACTATGTTGGATTTTCAAGAACCCTAGGGAGATGGTTAGAAGCCTTTGGAAACATCTCTTCACCCCTGCAAAGTTAAACTTAGTTGTTGGAGGGAATTAGTCTTTAGGGAAGATTAAAGGCCAAGGGAAGAATAGAAGCATTGCACCAAGGGAGACTTGGTAGATTGAGGGTGAGGTGATAGTGGGGTTGGCTAGTAGAACCTCGGGTACCTATACATGAGGTAGGACCTAAAGGTCAAGGTGGTAGAGACACCTAGGAGATCTTGCAAATAGAGATCCAAAGGATGGAACAGCGATTGTTCCATCCAACCCTATCCTATCAGATACAAGAAATGCGAGTTTTACCAATCTAAATTTTGGAACACCTTTCCCTATGATAGATTTAAATCAAAGTAAAAACTTTAAAATTTATCAACCGAACAATCAATGCATGAAAATTCTTTGAACTAACATTATCCCACTGAATCCATATATTCCAAATGTTACTACAAGCTTACCAAATATGAACATATCAAATACACACTTGGCAAACTTTGGGATAAATATGATTTCAAATCACACCAATGGTGTTCAAAGTCCAAAAAATGTGTTAATGACTCCATGTATGTATCCAGGTAAAGGTAGTTCACCATGTAAAATCAAGGTTACCTAAATCAAAGCAATGTGACTCCCAACCACAACAATGTTCAATTTCAACCTATAATTCCAAATCTAAACATTATCCCAAATAAAAATATTGTCCAAAATCAATTTTTCCATGATCCCATGAAAAATCCACAAGTGTACATTCCAAATATTCTTTCTCAACGACCAAGTCAATTTTATCAAGGGTGTCTAGCTAAAAATTAGGATCAACTTTTGTGAGATCAAATTGCTTCACTTTCCAAAAAGGTTGATCCATTGCACCAAGAGATATCTCCACCCCAAAATTAATACACTCTTCCATTAAATGAACCATTTCATAAAACAATTGGATTATGTCCCCAACCACATCAAGAACAATATCTCCAAAGTAAAGAGGTTGGATATCAAGATCAACAACAAACCCAACCGCCCCATTTTGAAGATAAATCACCACATCTAAAAGATCAATCACCACATCTCTAAAATCAATTGCCACAAGGTCAATTTAAACTAAAAATCTCACAAGGTAACAAAAAAAAATACATACCACTTGAGGAACCAATCATATCATTCATGCAATATTTGATACAAGAAAATATCATTAAAATCCTCATTTATGTTAATTATCAAGAGCCCATGGTGAAACCACCAAGGTATAATGAGAACTACCTTCTTGATTTTCACAAAATAACGGGACACACAACATAAAATTTTATTCGACTTAAAAAAATCATCCAAGACCTTATTGATAAAAAAATAGTAACTATTGGGGACAATGATCAGGATTCAACCATTAGCGATAGCAGTGACAACTCTCACACTCAATTATTGAAATGATGATCAAGATCTATTTATCAATGAGAACCTTGAATATGTTTCTACCTCATTCGAAGAACAACTCAACATACATCAAGATTCAATTTTTTATCATGATAAATACCCCTCAACAATATCCAACAATGATCTATTAAGAGTCTTAACATTATTTACTCCTATAGTTGTTGATCCCTCATCCAATGATCATGTTGAAAGTGTCTCTACATCACCTAATAAGTTAGACAACATATCTCAACATTTTACCCCAAATCATGATCAACATAATTTACCAAAGTCTAGCAATGGTCTTGTTATGCCTTTTATAACCACCCCATCTTTTGCCTTGGTCAAAATGGGTCCCCCCTTTTGTTTTTGAAAATTGTTGTTTTTCTTTGGTTTGTTTTGTCAGAATCAGAACTAGAATCGAATTGGGTTTTGAATATTATTTTAAAGATTGATTTTGATCCTTGTCTTGGTAGTCTTCTTTTGACCTTTGTTAGTTTTATCTTTGCTGGAGATGGAGCCCAAGTGGAAGTTAGGTCCAGATTTATTCAAATTTTCCAAATCAGTTTCCATTCCACTTCCGCCTCTACTTTTTGCGCTTTTTTTTTTTAACTTAGGTTTTTGTGTTTAGTTTTCTCGTTTAGATCTTTTTTTTAATTCTATTGTTGGTTTTGCTTTCTTCTTTGTTGGCGGACCCGAACCTAGAATGAGAACCAAGTTGGGAAATTACCCAAGTTTCCTAATCTGTTTCCATTTTGATTCTACTCCCGTCATGGTTGTTGACTTTACTAAATTTTCACAACATTCATTAGCTAGTTCCTTTTGTAGTCCCGACTCTGCTCTGCCACATTTATGGCATTAATTATAGGAGCTCTACACGTATGAAACTGCCAGTTTTGGCCTTAAATAAGGATTAACTGGTAGTTATCATTATTGGTTAAAATATGAAGGTTTGAACTAGAGTTGCAGTGGATCATTTGTGTGTGTGAATCGATCGAAAGGGAGATAATTGTGTGTTGATTGCTTCAAGGGACTAACATATTTATTTGCGTGTGAGGTAGGGGTTTTTTTTTTCTCTTTTTTTGTGGTTCAGTCATTGGTTTTGTGCAAGCTCGGGTTTGTTTTTCTCTATGAGTTCGTGTGATTTATTTTGGTTTGCTTTTGTATAAGTTTTCTTATTTTTCGTTTTTCTTTTCTTGTTTTGTTTGTTTTGGACACGGTTGTTTTCATGTTTTAATCATGACTGCATCGTGGTGCCCTAGTTTTTAAATGCATATATTAGTTCCTGTGTTATAGTGAGTAGGGTTTGGTAAATTGTCATTTTTACTTAGGGATCTTGTTGCACATCGATCTATTTAGTTTAAATGGGGTTAAATTTGTGCCCAAGTTATTTGAAATCGATTGTTTCCAGTTTATGGTTTTGATGTGTTCTTATTTTAAAATGATGCCCTAATTTATTTCGGTGGCCCCTTGGTCATATGGGGCTACTCTTATTAGTTTATTTTTTAGCCCATTTTATTTTGGTATGACCTAGTATTTAAAATCATGAAGTTAATTTTCAGGTGGCTAAAATCTCTTATGACGTCATGGTTATTCTAGGGGGAAACGAGATTAGAATCAATTTAGACTTTGGACCATGTTTTGAAATCAATATCGATTCCATTTTCATCTTGTTTTCGACTTTGTTTACAATAAAAAGTAAAATTTCAAAATAACGGTGACCTAGGAGAAGGTGGAAGCAGAACAAAAACTGAATGTGAAATTAGAAAATGTTCATGAAATTGAATCAGTTCTTGTTTCAATCTCGACTCTGGTTACAATTTCGATTTTGGCTCCGATCCCTCCTGTATTACCATAATCTCAATAATGGTTTTGGTTTCCATCCCGATAGTGTTTTAAAAAGAGACTATTTAAAGTGTTTTTTGCTTCATTCTGCCTCTAATGTATATATGAAGGGTAAGATTTGAAAGCATATGTTGTTATGTTTACTCAAGGATCTAATTTGAGGTTATATTACAAGAAGATAAATAATTTTAGGAGTATCAGGAGAAGCCTCCCAAAACAATCAACCTACAGAAACTTCAAAGGAATCAACTAGGCCTAAGTAGATTAAGCTAGAGTAGTTTCCTTATACCTTGAGGTACAACCATAGGGGTCCTATCGTCACTATCAACAAAGTGGAATTTGATTGGTCTGATATATCTGACACCAATCTAGGCCCATTCAATTTTGAGGAGTTCTACTCATAAACATTCACTGAGGATGTAATAAGAAGAATTGGAAGAATAATCTAGTTTGGCTTGGCTCACATAACTGTATTTCCTCTATCTATCCAATGCTCTAAATTGATTATGAAAGCAACAGGATCTTACAATCTAGCCACTAGGAAATGTATGGATTCAGAAATAATGTGATTATAGATCTAACTCCTCAAATGTTTTAGCACTTGTTTAGTGTCCCTGATCCAATGAACCTGGTATAGTTAAATGAGGCAGATGCTTTAGGCATATATAGCAAACACAAGGAGGCCAACAAGGCTCATCTGAACAAGAAGTGGTTGAGAACAGAGAAGAAGTCTCTAACAAAGCTCCATGATCAACCAAAGAGGAAAAAAAATTACAAGGAAGTATCGGACCTGATAATGATGTTGTTTAGAGCCTTTGGGAAGAGGGATGCATTTCATTTCAAGGAATGGATGTTTCCTTTTATTTGGACAATTTTTAATGGCAAGCAACAGTATGACTGGCCTATGATTGTCTTAGATACCATTCATTACTAGTTAACTAGAATAAGGGAAACCATGAGTTTTTTCATGACTTCTTATGTTGTCAATGCAATAGCTAAAGGAGGTATCTTTCCCGGTTTGAACATAGTATGAATATTGGGAGAATTTGATGGAAAAATAAATTATGGGATCATTATGATCAGCTATCCCTATAGGTTTTTGAAACACAAATTAGAAGGGTTAATGATGCATTCTTATATGCAATCATTAACCAGCTTAATGGAGATGCAGGATACAGATTGAGCCAGGATGTTGTGGCCTTTATCAAAGAATGGGGTTGTTGGTATATCCAATACCTGAAGTTTAATTATTTTAGGCTAGCAAGATTTGAGGGTCATCCCCACTAACTTCCAAGGTGTTGCAGAATTAGGGTGGTTCTGATGGAGTTTGTCTATCAAGCTCTGGGGGTCAATACGCGATTTGGGTTAAAGCACAAGACATATTTTCATAAGTTTCACATGGAATTGGGTGAATACAGCTGCCCACACCTTTTGGGAGCTAAGGTAGTTTGCAGTGAATTTAACATTTGAACTTGGGTCTTTATATTGCTCGAAAGAAATTTGATCCAAAGAAGAAAATGAATGTTTTTATGTCTTCTATCTTTGACAAAAATTTCAATCTGTTAAAGGATTTTTGGAGTGATCTTCGAGATGAGTATGACCTCAGGAAAAGGAATAATGAGAGGTTTCCCGTTTCACTCATGGTAGAATTTGGGATAAAAGATGACATTCTTTATACATTAGTAGATGATGGAGTTGTGTTGGATCCATCATATGAAGAATTAAACATTGGTACCAAAATTTTTGATCAAGTAGATTTGGATGGTGAAAAAACAATCAAAATCAAGAAAATACGGAGACCAGTCTTGGATGAGAGTATCCACTATGTTGTTCTAAGAACCAAAACTCCTGGGGGTCCGGATCCTAAAAAAGGCAAGGGATATAAGAGAATCAAGAGAAAATTTCCTTCCAAGGAGCCTTTGGATTTCTTCCATTTTTATTTTGAAGAGATTTAACTTGAAGCCCCTAGTCAATATTTACCTAGAGTACAAGAGGAGGAGGCCCAAACAGGATCTGTGGTTTAAACACCAAGAATAGTTGATTCATCTGCTCAAGTCCCTCTTACGAAGAAATCAAGCGGAGGGATGCCTGAAGGAACACTTCATGGTAGAGTTGAAGCATTAAGGGGAAAAGGAGTAGAGCTAGAGATCCATGAGGTTGAAATAGATTATGATGAGACCTTATTTGAGAAATATTGACAAGAAAATATGCCTCTAGAGGAGTAGATTGAACATATTTTAATAGAGGAAGATCAATGGGAATTGTTTGAAGAAGAAAAGAAAGCTTCAAATGCTCAAGCACTCGCAGAACCAATCAAAAAACAAAATTCAATAGATCATAAGGCACAAGTTCATGCCTTACTACAACAATAAAAAATGGAAACGAAATGAAGAGTCGATGAAGTGCAAAAACAACAAAGGAAAAAAGAGTAGGAGCTGAGGACTAAGGAAGAGAATGATAAACTATAATTGGTACAAAAAAATCATTATTTATAGGAGGAAAAGGCAAAGAAACGAAGGGAAAGAGAAGTCCTTGTGGCCAAATTGAAGGTTGTTGAAAAGGCCTATAAAAAGAAAGAGGAGGCAAAATGTATGCAAAAAGAGAAAGATGTTGAGGAGCTGGCCAAGCAGCTACGAAAGGAAAAGGAAGATGTAGATATACTTAAGCATTGGAGGAAGATAGAAACCATGTACTTTAGGAGAAGAGGCTAGAAGAGGAAAAATTGAAGAAGGAAGAAGAAGACAAGAGGATACAAGAAAAAAAGGATAGGGAGGAAGCTGAAAACCTTGCACAGACAAATGTAGAGCAAGAACAACAACATGTATAAGAGGTTGATTATCAACCTAAGGTGAATGTGCAACAACCTTCTACTATTGTTGTTTCTTATTCAAATATAATGACCACTACTCCAAGTGCTCCCAATTGGTTGAAATTTGATCTTCCAAAGAGATCAGTGACACCCTCACAACCTCTCAATTGGGATGATATGATGAAGGAGATTGAAAAAGAAAGGCCCAAGAAGAAGGCCAAATTCTACATTCCACTTGACTCACTGACGAAGGAGAAATTGTTGCTAAATGTGCAATACCAATGGTGGAAAAGGAAGTGGGGACATGCAGCTAAATGATTATCAGTTGGGCACGATTAACTTGGGGAGACCCATGAGAGATCGATAGATAAACTTGATAGATGCGGTAGCATCATCCACTAAATCAAGAATGATCAAGGATAAGAAGAGAAAGGATGAGCTTAAGGCTCAATTAGATGAATTGCATACTTTCTTGAAGAGTGTTTCTACTCCGAGGTCACAACAAGTTGCAACCATTGAGACACCACTTTTTCTTTGTAAGAAAGAAGTGGATGATTTGGTACATGTGGGGAGTAAGGCAGAGATGTTAGATAGATGGACTGATAGACTAAATCACCAAATAAATGAGGTGTTGGAAAATAGTTTTAAGGTTCATAAGATGATAGAGGAGTTAATAGAAGAGATGAATCAGTATGCCAAGGTATTAGGAGAACAGGAGGAGGAGTATAGAGGATATAGATAGAAGCTGAAAGAGGTTAATAATTTGTCAAAGTCCATTCTTCTAGAACAATCAATACTTGAAGAGGTCAACAAAGATTTCTTGGAAAAGACCTCCAGCATAGTCCGGTTTAGATCTGAATTTTTATACAAGCATAAAAGTGAGGTTCAAGATTCTACCAAGAATCTAAATGAACAGCTTGAGGGGTAAGAAGCATTTATTGCTTTTATAGTAAATGTTGATATACCAATAAAGGAGGGCCTACCTTTGAGCCAATTAAAAGAGAAATGGGATGATAGGCTTAAAGAGGTCATGCAAAAGGGAGATGATGCAGAGGATTTATTGTTAGATCGGTTGATGGATACTAAAGAAGAAGTAAGATCTGCTAAAAGGGAGTTAACAAAGCTAGAAGACATGAGAGGATTTGCTACTGTAGAATTAGAGGGAATCAAGTTTGAGGATAGTTGGGTGGATGAGCCAAATTTGGATATGCTTCAACAAGTCTTCTCTAGTTACGATGATTACACAAAAAATAAAATTTCACATGCATAATTGATAATCTCATACATGCGGGGATTTATTTTCCTCTCTCCATGCAAGACTGGTAGTCTTAGAGGCACATGGCTTTCTTTTCTCTTCTATCATTTTCTCTCCAGTTTAAATAGATGATCCATGTGGGAACTAGAGATCAATTGATCTGAGTTTCCAAGAAGACTTAAATTCTTAAAAAGTTGGATCGACTTAAGATAGAAAGGACTTCATATTTTTGTACATCTAAATATACCGGAAGGGTATCATATTGTAAAGGTCGGCTGATTAGAATAAGATTAACCACCTGGTAGTAGGAGATATAATTTTTTCATAGTTTTCACAGAGATAATTTGTTATTTTATTTATAATTGAATATAAATACAGGTTTTTATGCTTTATGGTGTTTGAATTGAGTTTATTTGATAAGGTTGATGAATTATAGTCTATCTATATACTAGTGATTATGTTAAAGAATGAGTGTTTCTTATGTGATGAAAATTGATAGAAGGAACTAGATTTAAGGATTATTTCATTAGATTATCTGTGGATTGAATTTATTGAAATTTTGTTTATCTATGATCTTGGCAATGAATGAGAGTGTGTTCTTTTGGAATCTTTGAAATATTTATGATGTGTGATCATGATGTTAAACTAAGCACCTTAGATACATGCAATACTATGGATTATTCTGTAAATTGCATCAAGCTATGGTTTTCTTGATCTATTGGAAGAACATTCATTGTTGAAGATATATGTCTAAATATTAGATAAGTTGTATTCATGTTTCAGTAATGTACACCCTGATCTATCTTTTTATTTTATTTAAAAACCCTCTTTTGGTTAAGAACAATTTGATGAATCAGTCATTTGTTGCATTCCTTATTACTAGCAAATGCCCCTTGAATATTATAGTTGTATGGACCAATTGAGTGACACCAGATAGTTGAGAACCAACTACCAAGACCTTGAGAGTTAGGCTACTATATGTTGTCTTTCTTTTTGAGGAGAAATAGAGTAGAAATATTTTGTTTCAACGTTGTTTGTTTCATTTCAACCATCAATAGATCTGGTGTTAGAAGGATGGCTTAAGGAACAAGCTGGCTCATATTGGGTCATTTTCACTGAAGAAATACGGGAGGATTCTCATATCCTCCACTAATCCTGAACCATTAGAAGAACTCAAAACCCTAGTTAGACCTAGACCCCATGCTCATAGAATTTTGATACCTATATTTCCACAACTGCTTACTCCACTTGGATTTCAACTAGATCCGCCTACACAACCACTAGTTGAACCTACATCACCACCACTGGCTCAGCCAGTATCGCCTCCACCTATTAGGCCAGTGTCACCACCAATCCAGCCTATATCACCTCCTGCTCAACCAATCCTACCCATGGCATAATTTTTGAATAACCC